>APFE030572089.1:36142-78400 GCA_000404065.3 Pinus taeda
CTCTTGATTTAATTAACTTAGTTCTACACTCTCACTTACTACATTTTGTGAATTAGAATGATTAATATATATTAATTATATTTTAGCATTTTCTTCTTGATGCCAAGGGTTCTCGGTCACTCCCTTCAAAAAAATTCCCTTTGATGTTCCAAAGGTGCCACACCAATTGATTTTTTCTTTATGCCAAGGGTGTTGAGTTGGTCATGCCCTTCAAGAACTTCCCTTGATGTTCCAAGGGTGCTACAATACCTTCCCTTCAGGACTCTAGTGACTACGAGGGGAAAAAATAACTATGACGACAGAGACCAGTATTCTCCCCTATGTTTCCCTCGATAGTGATACTAATGGCTTTTGGGATCAAGGAATCTGCCTTGATGCGCACACCCCAATAAAATATTTGTAAGAAACCCAATATGTGGTCCTCCCCCATGACATTGTGATATTCAAAGCAAAGGTATCCCAATACCTTCCAACCTAAGTCATGGTGGGATTGCTAGAAAGTGAAATTAGGGACACTGTCCCACCCCTCCCATTAAGTTCCATCTATATGTACAACCCCATCACCCATGTGTGAGTCATTGGAATAAGCAACTAATTTGTGCATGTAGCCGCTATCATGTCATTAGAATTCACAACAAAATTTTAAATTGAACTTTAAAACAATGAGACAATAGTATATAATTCAAACCAATATAGAGGTTTCTGACTCATCACATGCAAGTGCATCTGGGTCGTCTCCTACCACACTCAATAATCCTTAGTAATATTTTATTCATAAAATTAGTCACCAATATAATTTTGTATGTTAAATCATCATGATGACATATCCATCAACATATTCGTAACTATGAGCAAGAACTAACGTAAACAGACACATAATGAATCCATCACATTATTAGACATAGTCATAAAATACTTACATCATAATTATTATCATCATAACCTCAAACTAGAAAAACAAGTATTATCACATCCACTCATAGTAAGAGCCAAATATTTAGATCCTCAGCCTGAGGTCCTCAAATAATAATGTATCAAGGATAATGTCATATTAGGGCTAGTCAAATAGAGTGGGCACTACATACACCCCCTCTTAACAATGGAAATTGTCCTAAATTCATCTAAACAAAAAAAGAAAACGGTGATGCATCTCCTCGACATCCTCCCAAGTGGTAGAATTGGGAATATAATTGTCCCATTTGACCTTAACTTGGTCCACCAATAATTGTTTAGGCTACAGATTTTGTTGTTCCAACATGAAAACTGGTTCAACCATCTTGTTCCCTCGTCTAAGACCTGTAAATGACTCAAGTCAATAACATGCACATGATTTGAAATGTAATGACATAATACAGAAACATGGAACACATCATGTGATCCGAACTTAAATAGGAATGAAAAAAATTATAGATATAACCATAGATACATAAATGCACTAGAAATAACACTTCATTTCATTAATATCAGAATACTGAAAAATGCTTACAAATAGAATGGAAATAAATTAGCTCGGGCGATGGTAGTTTATCTCTGAAAAGATATGCGATGACTACATGCCTCTAAACTGTGTTAATATGAGGCTCCAAGGCCTATCTTTTACTGAGAAACAATGGAAAACCCTAAACATCTAGAAACCTAACCCTAGGAGATGAAGTACCAAAACTGTGGGCCCCATTTGGGTAAATTGGTACATCAATTCCTAGGGTCATAACTTTGGCATACAATCTCCATTTGGCTATCATAATACCTCATTTGAAATATCTCAAACAGTAGGCCAAAAAAAATTTAACATACCTATTTGGTAATTTTCAAGTCTCTCTGTTTTCCCTAGAAACATCTTTAGGGCCTCAAAATGACTACTAAAGTTCAGGACCTGAAAAACTGCCAAAAATAGTAAATTGTGGTACAATTAAGGAAAATGAAAAATTAAAAGAGATAATGTTGGGGGTCCAAGTGGAATAGGAGGGTGGCCACCAATATCCACCTAGATCATTTCCCCACCCCCCTTAGGAAGCAATGGTCACCATTGCGTTGAGTGCCTCTATGAGATGTGGAAACTTCTACTAAACTTGGTCCTTGGTGAGCCACTTGCCTTGGTGTAGGAGTTGGCTAGCTTTGACAACCTGATATAGTTGGATATTCTATTGGTGAGTGTTCTTGATTTGTGTGTCAATGATCCATTCAGTTGTGTCATGTTCCATTCAGTTTGGGTTTAGCTCTGTTGGGATGAGTTGCTCTGTAATGTCGGATGTATCTAGCAAAGGTGGAAAGTATGGCCAAAGGTGGTCTACATTGAACACTAGGTGTAGAACAAGGAATAGTGGAATTTTCATCTCAAAGTAATTGTCCCCTACAGCCTTGGTGATGTTGTATGGCCCATATCGGAGCAGGTGAAGCTTGTGATGGGGTCTAGCGAGGCACTCCTTCTACAAATGTAGCCAAACTTTGTCACCCACCTGGAACTTGTGTGGCACCCAATGTCAATCATGGCGCTACTTGTACTTAGCATTGTCTCTTTCCAAAATATCATAGACCTGCTAGTGGATGTGTTGAATGCACTCAATGAAGTCATTATCCCTGTCGGCTTTGAACTGGACATGAGTCGAATTTTCCTAAGTAGTTGCAAACGGTATGGCCACATCAATGGGACATAATGGCTAAAATCTAAGACCTGCTTGAAAGGGGTTGTGTAGAGCTCTATTGTAGTTTTGTTGGACATAGGGGAGGATTTCATCCCATGTGTGGGGATGCTTCAAGTTGTACATGCGCAGAATATGTATGATCATCATGTTGATGACTTATGTTTGGCCATCAGTTTGTGGATGGAAATTCATCGACTTAGTGAGTTTGGTATCTAGCATCGACTAGAGACTTGACCAAAATGCACTTAGGAATCCATTGTCTCGATAAGAGACAATGGATTTTGGGATCCCAAATTGTACCCACACTCGCTCAAATAAGAGCTTAGTAGTGGCCTTTGATGTGATACTTTTTGATGGGGAAATTATATGTGTTATAATTCCAACATTAAATTATCAATCCAAGACTCATAAGCTTTGAAGCACAAGCGTAGGTAAAGTAGGATCAGAGCATCTAATCTAAACTAACATCATGAAATTTGAAATATATTGCTAGATTAAGTACATAATTTCTATTCCTAGTTTGAAACTAATCTATTGATAAGCAAATAAATAACTTCAATCAAATAATGAATTAATTAAAACTTACTAAGAAATCAGGGAAAATAATGAATGATCTATTCAAATGAGTGCTACTTGATTCAAAACAACTTGACATATAAAATATAAAATTTATGCCTAAAGCTAATTGTTCACACAATGCAATTTATTAACAAATGGTCTTTAATTCCATAAATTGCAAAAGAAACAAATGATTAACTATGATAATTACTCTATTGAAATCACACAACTCACACTTCCAAACTAGATTTTTCTAATTAACTATATCGGAGCAATTCTGAGTACAAAATGTAGCTAGGTATAGAATGTGCCCTGAGTACAGAAGGCAACCTATGTATAGAATGTGGTTGAGTACAAACTATAGTTTAGTACATAATGTCTTAGTGTAGAATGTGATTGAGTATAGAATGTGGTTGAGTACAGAATATGGCTAAGTGTAGAATGCATTTGAGTACAGGATGTGATCGAATGCTTACTCCACAACCTACAAAGTGAAACCAATAGCAATGCACTTGTTTCCCTCTACTCAAATCTACAAAACATAAATGAATTTAGAATACAAATTGAAGCATTGGAATTCTGAAAACTATTTAGCAAACAACTTGGAAATGAAATATAAATATATTGACAGAAACAAAACACACTTCCTAAAACTATTCTTGTGATCACACCATAAATTAGGAAGCAATTACATAATTTAAAATGAATAAATAAATTGACAAAACAATTAAATCTAATTCAAGCCATTTGAAAGAAATTAAATATAAAAAAGGAAATAAACACACTTACATAATCTATGTTAACCCTGCAAACACGATGGGTTTAGGTGGCCTTTCCTATCCATGTGTTGCAGTTCTAAACTCAATTCATAAAATAGACACCAAAGCTACAACAACTTCATCATCCTTTATTCATCCAAAAACAAAGTTTTAATATACAACATATAACAAATGTAATTATGCTTCCTCTCCTTTGTAACTCTCTGTAACTCCTTGTTACTCCCTAGCTCTGAATGACTAAAATATATATTATGCTTTTACAATTTTAGATCCCAACCTCAAGGATATGATCTTAGCCAAATGATAACAAAATTATAAAAATACATTTCAAATGATGTTTTTGGAATTGGTTATGGCAAATTTGTCTTGGGAAACCTCATAATCCATAGCATGATTGAGATATAGAATATCTGATTGTAACTCCATATAGCTTGAAAATGAAACAAAATAAATCTTCAACCCAACATATATGGAACTGTGGCTGATCCAAAATCATCAAACCCAACGAATTTGTACTTAACTCAGAATTTCGACACTAATTCTATCCTTAACTTTCACTAGAATATTCCACTGAGCATAACTTCTTCTAAATGATGAATTTTTCCAAATGATTTCTAAGTTACATGGATGAGGGTGCTCTAAACAAAACCCATGTGTCAAAATTTGAAGATTCTTCTTCATTTGATCACAAATTGAGATTTTTATCTACAACCATTCTGTACTTAACCTGTAGAAACTAGTTTAATTGACTTATGAAGAATTTCGGCAATGAATCCCTGCAGTAAATAAAATTGGAAAAATTATCATTAGTAAATCATGAAAAAATAATCTCTGATCACTAAAAAGTCAATAAAACTAATGATAATCAACCACGAATTGTAGGATATGAATTAATGGAAAATTGTGGAAGTAGAGTGTGAAACAAGTTAAAAACATAGGAATTTAGGGTATGAATAATGGTATTTGTATGGTGTAAAAATGGTCATATTCGATGCCCAAAACTCTTCTTGTAGGTTGCCATAATGGCTATCTTAGAGAATCTATTGACAACCATGAAAATGTATTCATTATCATGCTTAGTAGAAGGAAGGCTCAACATGTAATCCATGGAGATGGATTCCCAAGGTCAAACAGGAGTAGGCAAAGGAGTATATAGGCCTTTCTTCTTGATGGTTGGTTTATCAATGGCATGGTTAGTGCAAGATTTAATGTACCTCCTAACATCCTAGAAAATGGTCGGCCAATAAAAACACTTCTACAGGATTGCCACTATTTTCCCTCCAAAATGTCTAGTGACCCAACTATAGTGCACCTCCCAAATCATCTTGGCATGCTCGCTTCAAGCAACACAGAAGTGTCCCAAGTGGCATAAAAATGCATCATAGAGGTGAAAAATTGGAACTTTCTTACCTTCTAAGAGTGTCTAGTGTATTCTGTTGAATTCAGGATCACTCTCATAATGATGCAGCCACCACGAAGTCTCGTGCCCACAGAAGTCAAGCACAGTGATCAACGCCATGATTGGTGGTCGACTAAGGTAGTCTGAAACATTATTGGTGCTTCCCTTCTTTTAACTAATGTTCAAATGGATTTATTAAAGGTATGTTGACCATTTCTGATGGAAATCATTCTGCAACTTCCCTTGTGTCTGTATGAACTATAGGGGTCGGTGGTCTGTGTGGATGATTGTTTCCTTCCCCATAATGTAATGATTCCATTGACGATAAGCCTACACAATGGAACACATTTATTTGCCATAAGTGGGATACTTTCTAACTATGTTTGAAAGTGTCTCACTATGGTAAGCCACTAGATTCCCCTGCTGAGTAAGAACTACACCAATAACATAGTTGGAGGCATTTGTCTCAATCTCAAATGGTTGTTTCAAGTTTGGTAATGTGAGCACTGTTCCAGAGCAGAGCTTATGCTTCAATTTGGAAAATTCCTTATGTTGGGTTTCTTACCAAAAAAACTTTCTCTTTCATTCCATCCTTAATGACTTGACTTAAAGGCCAGGTGATATGAGAGAACCCCAACACAAACTTGCGATATAAATTTGTAAGACCCAGAAAGTTACGGAGCTGTATTAGAGTGCTTGGGGTCGGCCAGTCCTGAATGACTTGTATCTTGGTTGAGTCGACATGCACACCCTTCTCATCAATGATGTACCCTAAATATTGAACCTAGGTCATTCCAAAAGTGCATTTCTCCAAATTGGCACACAACTTGTATTGTCATAGGGTTTGAAGGACCAGTCCAATATGGTGGAGGTTCTCTTCCTAACTTTGGCTGAGGATCAAGATATCATCCAAATACACCGCCAAAATTCATTAGCGAAGGGTCACAAGATGTCTTCCATTTATCTCATGAAGGTTCTAGGGGCATTCGTCAACCTGGAAGGCATGACAAACCATTCCAAAAGGCCCTCCTTGGATTTGAAGGTAGTCTTCCACACATCTGAGGGTTCGATAGGTACCTAGTGATAACCAGACTTCAAGTCAATCTTTCTAAAATATTTTGCCCCCCTGAGCTGGTCCATAAGGTCATCAATCTTTAGGATTGGGTACCTATTCCAGATAGTGATCTTCTTCAGTGCCTGATAGCCAATACATAGTCTCCAAGTCCCGTCCTTCTTTTGTACCAATACAATTTGGCTCTCACAGGGTGATGATCTTGGCCTAATGTGCCCTTTCTATAGCATCTCTTGAATATGTCTCTACATTTCATCATTCTTTAGAATAGAGTGTCGATAGATTGGTCCATTGGGTGGCAGTGCACGTAGGATCAGATTGATGGAGTGTTTGACCTAGCAGTGCATAGGTACCCCTGTAGGTGAGGTGAAAATGTCCTTATACTCCTCCAAGACCTTGTCCATATGTTCTTTTTGTGTGGAGGAGCCCTGTCTCAAAGCTGTGGCTACAACCTTCTTCTTTCCCTGAGGGTGTATCATAAGGAAAACAAATTTTTTGGTCTAGGAAATGATCTTACTGCATTGATTTGTAGTGATCAAAGAGATGGTAGTAGGCGAGGCTACCTCTGGTATCCTATACAACTTATTTCCCAAAGTAATAATCACAAACCAAAGTCTAGACTCATATACAACATGTCACTTGCAAAAGTATGGTTTTCCTAATAATACATCACAAACTTCAAGAGGAGAAACATCACATAGTACCTCATATGTGAAAGGCTTGATGTTGTAGGGAAGGTGACATTATTGATTGATGTGGAGATCTCATCCTTGGTGAAGCCACCTGATGGTGTACAGTTGTATATGTGTTATCGTTGGTAGGCCCAGCTGCCTCATGGCCTTTGCTGAAATTAGGTTCTTTTGGCTCCCACTGTCGACAATGAACTTCAACAAAGAACCTTTCACCCACATTTTCGAGTGGAAGAGGTGTTCCCCCTCCTCTAGATCTTCAGGCTCATTCTTCTAGATTTTGGTGGTAGCCATGGTGGAACTGGGCTCCATGTCAATGATCTTCTTCCCTTTTTCATTCCCCTTGTTAGGTTCTGACTCAGAGTGAGAACATGCATTTGATTCAGAAGCCTTCAACTCGGCCACCAAAGATTGCATGTCCCAACACTCACTTGTGTTATGAGTGGAGCTCTTATGGAACTCACACCATTTTCCCATGTCCTTTTTTGTCTTCATGGTACTTTTCTTTTCTTGTAGCTTCAGTGGGTTTTCCTAGGCTTCCACGCCTTGGCTTTGGCCTTTTCTATGTGGTTTGGGGGCACCTTTTCCTTGCTTCGGATTCGTAAATCCAAAATCTCGCTTATTCTATTTAAACTTCTACTCAATCTTGATAGCATATCAGTATGTCGTGTCGAGTGAGGAGATGTCTAGGAACTTCATCTCATCTTGGATGTACTTGTGTAGGTAGCTACAGTACTTGAGTACCAAATTCCACTCATAATCCTTGATACCCAACTTAGGGCAAAGGGTATGATATCTATTGTGAACTCTAGCACATGTTGGTCCCTTCCTTTCTATAGTGTGATCCACTTTATGTATTTATCTTCATAGCTCCCAACAGGTTAATATTGTTCCTTGATGGTGTCTCAGAAAGAATCCCAAGTGGGTGCAGCTAAAAACAATGAGGATTCTCTCTCGTCCTTTTGTTCATAATAGGTTTCCCACCAGTCCTTAATGTGTGGGGTGGTTTTGAGAAGTGAAAAAGTAATATTTTTCCGAATGGAAATGTCATGAACTAAAAAATATCCTTCCAACAGATTCAACCATTTATCTATGGTATCAGCATCTATTTGGCCCTCAAATATGGGAATATCAAAGTTACCTTGTACCTTAAAAGGAGCTGCACCTCCAGATTGGCTAATGGATGAAGATGTGTCGTCTGTGGGTAGTCATCAAAGGATCTGGGAAAAGGTATCTATCATCTCATTCCTCTATCGCTAGAGGGCTTCCTCGAGAAATATTTTGAAAAGGATCTCCTACCCCTTCATCTTTCTTTTCTTTTTCCATGGGAGGTTGTCGGGTTTGCGAGGTTGATCTTGCAAAGGTTTAACCAAATTGAGCCCTAACTCCTTATACCCTGACCTCGTTGGGGACATGCAAAGAAAAACATAGAAAGAGAAGAACACTATGATACCATTGATACGAACTTAAACAAGAGCGCAACAAAATATAGATATAACCATAAATACAAAAATGCAACAGAAATAACACTTCATTTCATTAATATAAGAATACTGAAATATGCTTATAAACAGAATGGAAATAAACTAGCTCAAGCAATGGTATCTTATCTTTGAGAAGAGATGTGGCAGCTATATGCCTCTGAACTATGTTACAATGGATCTATGAGGCCTATTTATTATTGAGAAACAATGGAAAATCCTAAACATCCAAAAACCTAACCCTAGGAGATGAAGCACCAAAACTATGGGCCTCGTTTGGGTACATTGGTACATCAATTTCCTATGGTCATAACTTTGATATACGATCTTCATTTGGCTATCATAATACCTCGTTTTGAAGATCTCAAAGAGTTGGCCAAAAGGACGTTTAGGGCCACAAAACGGCTTTGGAAGTTCAAGACCCGAAAAACTGCCAAAAATAGTAAATTGTGCTACAATTAAGGAAACTGAAAAACTGAAATAGACAATGTTGGGGGTCCAAGTGGAATATGAGGGTGGCCACTAATATCCACCTAGATCATCATGCATACATGCTAGAGATGAAGGTAAGGAAATAATATATGCCATTGGTCCTTTCCTTTATATGATTTCAATAGGTTCGACAAACCATGGAGACAATTTTTCTCCCTTCCCAAACTTTATGGAGCTATTTTGGGGTCTTACCCTCAAAAAAACCCTACCTCCCACTTCGTAACATCGATCCATCTAGTTAGTGTTAACATAGCTCTTAAAACGATCTTGTGCTTCTTTAAGCCTCCCCTTAATCATTGTCATTTGTTCCTCCATCTCTTGTACTACTTTTGGTCCTATTAATATTTCATCCTCTAATTGATCCAAATTGAGAGGAATTTTGGAAGGCCTCTCATACAAGAACTCAAATGATGCCATCTTGATGGAACTCTAATAACTATTATTGTAAGTGAATTCAGCCACCGGTAAAAACTCTTCCCATATTTTTGTTGAACCTTTACATACATTAGTAGCATGTCCTCAAAGGTTTGACTAGTCCATTATCTTTGATCATCTATCTTAGGGTGATAAGAAGTTTTGAAGTTCAAATAGGCTCCCAAGGCTTCTTGGAAACTAGTCCAAAACCTTCATGTAAACAATGCTCCCCTATTTGATATTATATTCCTTGGTACACCATGTAATCTCACAATTATGTTAATAAAAACCTAGCTATGTCGAATGCCTTATATCTTGTCTTAACTGGTATAAAATGGGCACTCTTGGTCAGCTTTCCAACCACTACAAATATGGAATCATGTCTATTTGTGGTTATTGGAAGTACCATGATGAAATGCACTGATATAATTTCCCATTTAGACTCATTTATCTCATGGGTTTGTAATAGCCTTGTTGAATGCATGTGTTCGAACTTTACTTGTTGACACTCTAAATAATTTTCTACAAATTTTACAATGTCCTTCTTCATCCCCTTCCAAAAAGAGAGTGGTTTCAAGTCTACACTCATCTTCTTGTCACTAGGGTGTGCCATGTATATTGCTCGATGTGCTTCACTCAAGACTAATTAGTGTATGTCCTCATACGATGGCATTTATGTCCTCCCAAGGAAGTGTTGTAGTCCATCACCATATACAGAGTATCCTTCATACTTTGGGACCATAACTTCATCCTCCCTCAAACTCTTTCTAACCTCCCTGTGTCGAGTTTGCTCAATTTGTAAATTGAGAAACTTCCCCCTCATGTTTGTTTTTAAGGGAATTACCAAAAATACTCGAGGTCTCCTACTTAAAGCATCCACCACCCTATTTATTGATCCCTTTATATAAGTAATATTAAAATAATACTCACTCATTAATTGTAACCACTTTCATTGTATGGCATTTAAATGGTCTTGGGTGATTATGTGTTGTAGCCCACAATGATCAGTGCTCTGTTCAAATTTCCCTCCTAGTAGGTAGTGTCGCAAAACTTTTAGGGTGTAAACAATAGTTTCCATTTCTATATCATGCATTGTTTATTTATCTTCATGGGTTCTAAGTTTTCTAGATGCATAAACTATTACTCTTCCTTCTTGTACTTTTAGAATTGACGTCATTGTTAGTAATACTTTTAACCTTTGGAATGCCTCTTCACATTTTTCAGTCCAAACAAACTTCTTGTTCATTCTTTGGAGTTTAGCAATGGAGTTTGATATGTTTGAAAACCCTTCGGAAACTTTTTGATAATAGCCAACCATGCCCATGCAACTAACTAATTTATACCCATCCTTTGTTATATTTTGAAGTACCCATTACTTAAACATAATCTAATTGAAATATGTAATAACTAACATTTCTAATTGTGTAATATTGTTTCAATATCTTCTCTCTTTTTATGTTTCTAATTTATTGATTTACAAGGAACTTAAATCCATAAATTATTATAACCTTCTTAGTCACATGGTTGGGCTCTATTAATTTAAAATATCAATAATTCTCCTACATAATGTTTGGGAAACAACTTGCGTAAATTTGATGGGCACAAACCTTGGAAAATCTGAATATTTATATTTTACTTCTACCTAAATTTATGGGAATAGTTACATAACTTACTATGGGTGGTAAATCTTGGTAATATGTTTTTTACCTAAATTTAAATCATGTACCAAGTAGCTCTCGGATTTATGCTATGCCATTCACCAATAATCATAACATTATACAAAACATAAACATTAATTTTAATTATCCATATCATTAATATTTTTCCTCTAATCCATTATCGAATATTTCCTAATACCACAATGATTATGATATTTTTCCTCTAATCCATTATCGAATTTTTCATAGTTGTGCTAGTTAACATTATACGAAACATTAATTTTAATTATCCATATCATTAATATTTTTTCTCTTACAATGATTATGATATTTCTAGAGAGAGAGAGAGAGAGAGAGAGAGAGAGATGGCATCACTCACTTATCTGTGTTTAGTGACTCCCTTATAACTATTCAAAAATGTATCAAATGGTCCAAACATCAAGAATATGAGCTAAGTCCAACTATGCAAAGAACAACTCTTATGTTGAATAAATTTGAATTTATTGAATCTTCAATATAAAAAAGGAGTTTAACAAAATGGAAGATGAACAAGCCAACAAGGCCTCCACCCAGAAGTAAGGAAAATTGATGGTAGATGAAGGTCCCACAACTATATGTCAAGTTCCATGATATGAAATAAATGCATCTCCTCGATATGCAGGAGTGGCCTAGAGAAAGGTGAAACAAATGTCAGAGGGAATTATTGTTGTCTTAACTACTTGTGTAACACCCTCCTCCCACATTTAGCCAAGCTAACTAGTCCACCGAGGTAAACATGTGAAAAAGAGTTACTATGATATGATTCAACTCCCTAAGTACCATCAAGGAAGTGGAATTGACAAACCAAAGCCAAATTGACATTCCTTAGGAGCTGCAGGAACCCTATAGGCTAACGAACCACTCCAGGCACCCAACCCCTAAGTTAACTTTCCTTTTGACTAAACTAGACCCCCAATCACTTGCATGAAAAGCCCTCCATGTGACTTAAGCCCTCCAATTTCTCCCACAACAAGGCCTCCATGTGACTACAATATTTTCACACAGTTCTATGCTTGCAACCGTGATATCTGAGGCACTATTTCAGGGCTAGTCTCCAAACTCTTAGGAATGATAAATGAAATATGTACAAGGCCTTCCATAAAAAAATTAGATAAGAACCTAAAATACCAAGGCCTAACCATGATTGTTACAGGTCTATTTGGGCACTTCACTCCCGACATTTAGATCAATACTATTAGGTCTTATCAAACCCTAATTCAGTTGTCACATGCCCTAGACAAGTCAACTCATTGAATTCTTCCTTCTATGAAATTTTCTTGGCTTGAAGCCTTATTGAAATGCCTCCTTGGGAAACCAGCGCAGCCTTGGTCAAGGGTAACTACGCTACAGAGTAGGCAAGTCCATATGGCCTGCACTACAATGCACTTAGGCCCTCTTTGACCTGCGGTGGGCAAGATTGAATGAAATTTGCATAGGGTTCTAGGAATATTCCTTGATTCTAGATGATTATAGAAGGATACCATCTCTTATCTCCTCCAAAGAGATCGAAATTGGATAGGCTAAGGATCCATTAACCTCCTATCCTCTCATCCCTTGCTCCATGGAAACTAAATCCAAGTTTGGAAGGCCAGTCAATACCCTCATTTATGACAAAACCACCTCCATTTCCTATAAACTGAGCACTCACCATAGTGATCAAGGGGCTAGCATCTAAAGTTTGTAAGGAAATTCTATTGGTTTGAGAATTGAGTTCATGTCAAGAAATGTTATGTTGTTGGATTGTTTTGATTTTGATGTGGCGAGGGTTGGACTGAAGCTGGAGGAGTGGTACAGGATCAAATTGTATTGGGTGATACTCTTACTTCTACATTAATAAAGAGTTTATTCCTTTTTCTCATATTATTGTTCATATCTATGATGATTATGTGTTTCAATCTCTTCGATTCCATTGTTTTATAGTAGATAGATCATGTATGTTTTAATCGTTTCTTGTTTATGTTTCTCTTGATACAGGTACCTTTTGAGCAGATTTAGTTCATGTGGGAACGACGAGAGAGATTCAAAAGAGATAAAGGAATTGAAAGACTACAAGTAAGTTCTTGCATCTCATATATCTTCTATAAGAAAAGGTTAAACTACTTTCTTTCTGTTATTCTAGGTGTAGTCACCCACCTAGGGAAAATGTGTTTATCCGTAGATGCAAATTCCATGTAAGAAATTGGAAACTCCACTGGGGAATGACTATCATTCTTGGTGGCTTACCCTCATCAGATTATACCCTAGTAGACTTTGCTTGACTTTATTGATCTTATTGCAATATTTTTGAATTGTTTAGTCAAAAATTGTGCTTGAATGTCTCTTGATTTGACTCTTTGGCACCAGGGCAATGTTGGTCTTGACACAATGCACTATAAAGCAACCCCTACCTTAGATATGGTACATTGCAGTGCACTATCTCCCACTCTGGCCTGTGTTGATTCCTCTTAGGCTAAAAACCCCATCTTTGGCTTGATTTTTCCTAAGTTGCGTTTGTTTTTGCTTGCTAAAAGATCAATGATTCTTGTGGTTCTAAAATCAAGTTGTATTTCTCCTCTTAGCCCTACTTTGGCCTTGATTGTTTAGTGTTTCCTAAATAATTTCTTTATCATTATCAATCCATTGTCAAATTTATCTTATAGTCGATTAATATTTTCTGAAGAGGAAGTGTCATAAAGTCTTCATTTCTTTCAAAAAGGAATTGACGTAAAGTCTTCATTTCTTGCGAATAGGATTGATTGATTGTATGTGCATTTAATTTCCTTTCGTTCATCTAAAAATTAAGGGAATTGAAAAAAAAAACTTGCATTATGCAACTAGAGGATTTTGTGTGCTTGTAGGAATAGTATAGGGAAATTTCATTATATGTGCTCTTTGCTCTTTGAATAAACAATGTGATTGCTCTATCCCTTGTAGTTAAGGTTTTCATTGTTCAAATTAAATGAAAAGAATGTTTCTCATCATAGTTGCATTCTAGGAATTTCAAAGACATCACGCAGTGAACCTGAAAGACAAACCCTTAATCAAGATCAACTTAAAAGTTATCTCAATTAACTTAATGGAGCATTGTCACCTAACGAATAACATTTAGAGGTTCTAGGCTAGAGACCTGTTCCACCATTGTAAAACATAGCAGTTGTCGTTAATTGTCTACGATAAATTCTGAGTGTGATACCTCATTCCATGTACGTAAGTATATTGTAGCTCATCCACATACCTTCAGGTATATAGGGTGGTGTTATAGTATGAAAAGTATAAAGGAATGCTCTCACTGTGCGGTTTTGCATTAGATAGTGCTAACACAAATTGGGCTTCCATGTACTTTCAGGTATATATGGGAGGACTAAATTACGTTGCTATCCATCCTTAGGTAACCAAGTTGGCTGCCTTATACACTGTGATACACCAAACACAACATTCGGGGAGATTCCCTACACGTATGTTAAGTCCTTGGTCAATCGAGGCAGTATATTGCAGTTCACAGTTACTTGGTAGTGATTTTGCCTAGATTATCCCTCTTTTGTTTTGTTATGTTATTTTTATTAAAACAAAATTAATTGACTGTGGATAATATCCTCCACGTCACTCTGTTGATCTTAGGTTGATACATATGGCAACAACTTTGGAGTCCACCGATCAAGGAATTCCTTTTGATGGGAATCCTAGTCCTTTTCCTCCTTTCAGAAATATTAGTGCTCCTTATATGGCTACATTGTCCCTTCTAGGACTTACCATCAGCTTGCCAATATGGTTGTTCTTAACCTCCTTGGCCTGCAACTGAATATTCCTAAAAATAGACAAAATCAACCTCCCATTGATCCTAAAGTTGACCCTTTACATTCTTCATCAGTTGTTTCTTCCTCTCCTTATTCATCCTCACTTGGTGAAAGTATTAACACTAGTAACTGGGTGGATAAGAAGAAGAAGAAAGGGAAGAAGAAGATGAAGAAGAAAATTCAATAGGGAGCCAACCAAGAAACCATTGCTTCGAATGCAACTTCTGATGAGAAACCATCCGATAAGCCTCACAACTTTGATATGCTTGCAAAATTTTTATGGAAGACCATCTTCTTCGAAATTGTTCTAGTATTCCTCATATCTTAGAAGAATGGTCTTCTCGTTCACATCATCTTGCGTCATCAATTTATCGAGATCATGCTAGTGACACACCATCAACTAGTTGTAGTAAATTTCATGGAAAGAAGGGTAAAGTTAAGTTTCCATGTAGGTTATGTGAAGGGAATCACCCCACTCACCTTTGTCCCTATCTGGATGAAGCCCAAAAAGTGTTGGATAACCATCTTGCTTCTCTGCAGCAACTTCCATCTAGTTACATGAGACTCTCCCTTAATATCCCACTAGTTGATGAATTAAATGACGCAAATCAACCTTCGATGAAACCCACTCTCTCTGAATGTGAATCCCATGAGTCTATACCTGACCAATCAATTGACCCGATTTCACCTTCAGTTAATTGTACCTTTCCCGTAGAGAGTGAGTATCATACCATTCAGGTTATCTTCATTTCTTTAGATTCCAATGAGCTTGGAGGAAACCCTCCTATTCCATCAAGGCAGGAGGAAAATCCTCATGTTCTTGTAACTCAAGGGGGAAATTCTCCTGTTCCTACAGTACCCCCTCCAAGTAGTCTGGTCACTTCCTTTGATTGGAATCGACTGGAAGTATGTTGTCTTCCTTCTTATGTTCCTTTCCAAATCATAGTATAGATTTATAATATGATTTTATCTGGCACTATTATAGATGAAGGTGCATCTATGAGTATCCTTTCCTCCACTGCTTGGCAAGCACTCTATTTGCCACCACTTGTGCCTATTACCCAGAATCTGATGAGCTTTAACAAAGGAACTAGTCGACCATTAGGGATTCTTCCTCAGTTGCCCATTAATTTGGGAGGAAAATTTATTTGTCTCAATGTGATGGTAGTCCCAGGCCCTTTAGATTACAATTTACTTATTGGGCGCGACTATGTTTATGACATGAGAGCTATTGTTTCAACACTCTTTTTAGTGATGTGTTTCCTGCATGAAGGAAAAATTGTCACTGTTGAGTAGCTTTAATTTCCCAGTCCAAATATGGGTTCCAGTCAAACATCTTCCATAAATGGTCCTTTTGTCTCAAAGGTATCTTCCCCGCCATGGGTCAATTATGTGGCAACCCATTCCATACCTACATCAACTAATAATCAATTATGTGATGTTGTGCATTATGTATAGGGGGCATTGGAACCAGATCTCTCTAATGTCCTTGTTATGTATCCCTTCTAGACCATTATTCTCCCATCTGATGAGAACCTCTTGGAAGTCATGACCTCTTGTGGGTCGTGATCAAGGAACATGAGGATAGTTCTTGGTCTTGTGTCAACCTCATTAAAAATGAAACAAAGGATATGAGCATAGTACCTTGTCTTGTGTCAAGCTCATTAAAAAATAAAACAAGGAATATGAGGATAGTTCCTAGTCTTATGTCGACCTTGTTAAAAAATGAAACAAAGGATATGAGCATAGTTCCTTGTCTTGTGTCAAGCTTGTTAAGAAATGAAACAAGGAATATGATGACAGTTATTTTACTGTGTCAACCTCATTAAAAACTGAAACAGGTCTCTAAGCAGAGTTCCTTGTCTTGTGTAAAGTTCATTAAAAAATGAAACAAGTCCGCTAAACCAAAGTTCCAATTCGATTCTCTGATTAGATCTCGTAAAATCCTAGTCGAGTCTTCATTCCATCCACCTAATAGCCATGAGTAGCCTACTTAGGTGTTTAATGAAGCTTGGGGGGCGTACACCTAGAATCAAGTCATCATGTTGGGGGCATGTAAATGAATCCAAGCATAGTTTTTTGCTTCAAGCTTGTGTAAAAATGAAACTGAATCCAAGCATAGTTCCCTATGATTCAAGCCTGTGTAAAAATGAACCCATCTCCATTTTAACCCTCATGATTGTTGGGTCGTGTTATATTCTTTCCACATAGTTAACAGGGGGTTTGAGGGGTACCTGTAACCCCACTTTATGGGGTCCGGGGCAGCGCCCCGAAAAATTTTGGCTTTGGACCCTATGTTAGGTTGGGCAGACCCACCTATGGTGTTGTGCATGATTTTCGCACATGTTTTTTGGACGCGTTTGTTTTCGGTCCATGGTTTTGGACGCGATGGTTTTCGGTCCATGGTATTGGATGCTTCGGCATGTATAAATATGTATTGTAACATTGAAAGGAATATAATGAAAAATCAAGCTGGTAGTCCCGATTTTGGGATCCAATGGGAAATATCTGTGTATATGTGTTTTCCTTCTTGCTCCAAATCCCAAGTACTCCTCTAAGAGTGCTCCATGAAAACTCTAAGTGGCCAAGAGTATGAGAGAGAGAGAATAGAAGAGAGAGTTGCAAGCTAAACTAACAAAATATAACATTGACCAAAGCCCTGAAATGATCCTCATAAGCCATTTTATAATTGAGGCCTCTATTTTCTTTATTTTCCATCATTTCTCCTTCAATTTCCTACTCATGAAAACATATGGCTTTTCACCTTCCTTTTCTCCTATTTTCTTTATTTTCATAAATAAATGCCAATTAATGCCTCCTGTCTTTGCCAATGTCTTTGTCAATTTCCTTAGCCATAATAAACCGAAATGAAACCCACTAGGATGTTATTTCCACCATTTAGCTTGGAATATGTATACCATGACATTGGTTTTATTTATTTTTTACACTAAAAATCAACCAAGGTTGTTACAACTTGGTTCAGTTGACATGCGAAAGAAGGAACAGAGAAATGACTAATAAATCATCCCCTAGGTGGATAAGTATTGTATTTCTTAACAGAAGCCCGATAGCTAGAAGGAAGGCAGCCTTGATTTAATGTGAAGGGGAGATGAAGTACATAAACATAAAAAATATGAGGAGGATTGTTATTGGCTAATCGTGCATGATTTTTTCTTGGAGAAGGAAGAAATGGGAAAGAATTTGTTTGCAAAAAGCACATTAACGACATGATTATGTAGCAACCCTTGGGGTTTTCAACTTGGATTTGATCTCGGCTATTAGGAAATGGATGGCCAGATCCTTTTCTTTATGGTTAGCTTGTCATCCTGTTAAAAAAAAACAAATGACTTCCCCATTAGGAAATGGTGCAAGAGGTTCATCTGAGAACTCTTCAATGGACTTCAAGCATGAAATAGAGAAAATGATATCACACATAGGAGGGAAAATCATTTATGAATACAGATCTTATTTCTATATTGTAATGATCTAGTTAGACAGTATGAGGAAAGATATGGAAATTGTACAAGTCGCCTCGAATGTAATTATGACCAAAATTGAGACCTTGAATCAAAGGATAGAAAACATAGAGGAAAAGGTGTAATCATCAGCTATCTCCATCTTTAAGGATGAATTTGGGCTTGGGGAGGATGGTGATAATGAGAATGGCAGTGGCGCTAAGGATGTTCCTACTGAGGAGAATACGGTACACTTAGAAATTCACCTATACAATACACCTGGAAACCTCATGGAGGTAGTGGAGGTAGGATTGCAACTGGAAGTAGAGGAGGTAGGAATGCTAGCAGAACCTGAGGTAACAGAGATGGACGAAGTAGGATAACCAGTTTCAGAAGATACATGCTAGTGAGATATCTCATTTTGTTTTTTAATGCAATGCTAGTATTTAATATTTAATAGAACCTTTTGGCGACTATATAAGATTAATGTAGTAGAAGAAATAAGCGAGAAATCTCATAATATCTTCTACCTATGGCCAAAGCAATTTTGCAGGGAGATGAACATGACGTTGCTTATGAATGTACTAGTTTTGGCCAAAATCTAGTTTCATCAATATAAAAACAACCATTATTTAAAATAAAAAAAAAAAAAACAAAATTACTTAACATAGAGAAGGAAATAATAGTAAGTCATAAATGAAGAATATCAATTATTTCGTAGGGAAAATAACGCACAATTAGCTATGTAATAATATTGTAACATAATAATAATAAGGTTAGACAATTGGTAAATTGGAAAAATATGTGCAACTTAGAAAGTGTTAGTATCAGTGTCTTTACACTGCCATCAGTGATCAAAATTCACTCTTTTGCATTTCATAGCATTTCATACTAGGTGTCTCATTCTGATGAGTTTCATTCCATTAGGTCATGGATGAACTAATGGTAGGTACATTTCAATTTTTTCCCTCAGACATATATCTGCTGACCTCTTTTCATGTGTGATTCAGTCAATGGTTTAGGTTCATGTTCATTTTAAGTTTATTTCATCAAATAGGTCTTAGGTCTTAGGGTTATAGTCTCATTAGGTATTAGGGTTTTACCATGGTCAAATTTTTAGTATGACTAATAATGGTTAGCAAACAAATGAGGATGACAATAATCATCAGGAAAGTTTTAATATCATAATTTGTAAACTTAATAAATTTTTCACCTCAAGACTAGTTTAAGGTGAAAACAGAGCATTGGTATTTTCTTTTTAAATTTCATGTAATTTTATTATTTCTCATATGTAATTAATAGTTTCATGCTGCTCCTGGTCACCTGCTGATATTTCCAAGAACATGCCACTGCAAAATTCAAAGAAGTCAAAGCATTAGTTCACCTATTTCAAGCAAAAAATGAAGCATCCAAAAAAACAGAGTATTTAAAAAAGCAAATAGACATTATAAAGTGGGTTTTGAAGAATGAAAAATCAAAAGTTGCCAAGCCATATAAAAGTCATCCCTCTCTTAATTTATTTCATTGTTTGAGTTGAGGTCCATGAGAAAAAACACAATTTTGAGGTGTTAATGAGCAAAGGGAGTGAAATCACTGTGCTTGTGGAGAAAACTAAGTGGCACTATGCATCAAAGTCTGGCGCTACGCATAGAAGCAATGCTACGCACCTGGGTTTTTCTGCTTTGTAATTTTGAACTGGCATTAGGCACCTGAGAGAGTGCGCTACGCACCTGGCAGTTGAGCTCCAGATCATTGCAAATTGCATCAATCACCTAAAAACTTCTCCGTTGCCTCTTTGCAAGTAAGTAACATCACCATTCTTACTAAAAAGAATTGTTGCATCAATCTTTGCTGGTTTTGTCTCTCAAAAACATCAAACCATAATTGTCACTAAATTGCCTCATATATTGTAAAAATATCACTCATTACTGTTGTCCAATATCATCTCTTACTATTTCCCTAAAACCCATCCTCCCATATTTAATTCCCTAGACATCATTCCCTAAACTTTCCCTAATCCCCAAACCCTACACTACTCCCAAACCCTACACTATTCACTAACCCTACTCACACCCTGCATCCCTTTCCCAATCTTGTTCACCCTCATCTATTTTCCTATTCAAATCTCTTCATACTCATCATAACTTCATTCACCAATTCACCATGCTTCATTGACCACAAGAGAAATAGTTGTACAAAAATGGAGAGGCATAGTGAGTATGAACTGGAGGAAGAAACCCATAGTGACAGTTCCAGGGAGAGAGACACACAAGGCAGGAAGCCTAATAAGGGAGGAAAACATATCAAAGAGGAACCCACCAGTTTGAGGGAGCTACAAGACTACCCATTTTCCCTTTCTTGTTTCAGACATCAGTCATGTTTCAATTTTTGTGAAATGGTGGAAAGGGTTAAATCCCATCATGAATTAGCAAGGTTGTTTGTGACAAATTTGGACAACAATGAGGTATACCTTGCTAGAGTTACACTCACTTTGTCACTGGCTATCATTTCAGAGGCTAAAAGTATTCCAAATGTGGGTGAGAAGTGGAACAAAGGTCAAGACATTGACAGGGAGTACTATGAGCCTTACATCAAGGCTAAATATCATAACAAACTCAAGAGAGTATTCCTATTTAAATTCTTGGAGGACAGGTTTGGTCCATTGATGAAGATCATCATCAAGTACTTTACTTCTGAAGGTAGGTTCTCCCGCTTGTATGCCTACCACATTAGATTGTTGATGCATTTCACTATGGTGAGAATGATGAATATCCCTTATTTCATGTTCAGAAACATTGAAAATATGACACTCATTGTAAAGAAGAAATCATATCCCCAGTAGATAACTAGCATCTACCACTACTCTTTGATTAAAATCATCATTTTGCATCAGCTGAACCTTCTTTACATACCATGGGAAACTTTCATTTCTCATGAAACGTTCAAAGGTCCTCAAGTCTTTTCATCAATACCACATGAAGAAGGTGGACCTGCAGGACATGGAAAGGTCCAAGAGACTGAAACTATTGGAGTGCCAGTATTTGTGACATATTAGAGGGGCACTAGAAAACGTTTTGCAGCTACCAGGTGAGTATTATCTCCACAAGGTGTAGAAGGGGTCTCACCTTCATCTTTAGGCCACAAGAAAATGCTATCTCCACAAGGAGTGAAAGGGGCTTTTCCTTCTTCTTCAGCTAAATAGGTACAAATTGGGCAGCAACACAAGGGCAAAGGTAAAGGCAAGAAAAATATGCATGAGAAGGATCCTAGTGATGGGAAAGAGAGAAATTTTGACCTTGTTCATCATGAGGAGACAGAAGGAGTGGATGACATTGACTTGGATGCTCAAGATCCAAGGACTGTCAAGATCCAAGGACTGTCAAAGACATGATCATTAAGGAATAAGAGGTTGAGATACAAGCTTTTTCTGACAATTTAGAGAGGGCTAAATGGGTCATCAAATATCTAGAGCAAGAAAACAAATAATTGACCGACAAGCAAGTCTTCATGGAGTTGCAAATGATCAAGGAGAACAAGCAAAAGGTTAAGAAGGCAAAGATCAAGTTGACCTCCATTGAGAAAGAGATTGAGATTGAATGGGAAAATTGGCTTGAAAGGGTCAACATACACCTTGAAAGGCTGCTTGAGAAGGCCAATACAGACAAAAATATGCTTCGCCACATGGCCTATCACTATATGACCCAGAACAAAATATGCAATATAAGGATGAGGAAGCTTAAGGCAAGGTTGAGGAAGGCCTTAAGGAGTAAAAAGGAGCAAGACAATCTAAAAATCTTGGCTGAAGCCTCACTAGCCCATCAAAGCAACTAATGATGGAGCCTTGTGCCAAATCTGGGAAAGTTTTGACAAATTTTGGTCATTTTCAATTTTTGGAATTTTGCAACAAAACAATTTGCCCTAGGTGCATAGTGCCACCAGCGCTACGCTTTTTACTTGGAGACTTTTTGGAGAAATGGTTTGCATATTTGGATTCAACATTATGAGAGCATCAATCCTTGAAAGTTTCAGTAATTTTGGAGCAAAATTTGGTCACCTAAAGGTCAAAAAACCATCAAAAAATGACCTCTCTGCCTCTTTTTGGACACACAAAAGAAGCCTTGAGAGATTTCACTTTTTAGGGGGGAAATGACATCCAAATACAAAAATTCAAGATTTACCAGAAACTATGCAGGATGACCTTTCCAACAAGCTATCGTGGGCTCAATTTTGCTAAGGGGAAGGCCTCCAAAATCAGCTGAGAAGTGGTGCTACGCCCCTGGCTAGTGGCACTACGCATAGAGCCAATTTGCCTAAAAAATCCAAATTTCACCTAGTTTTTCTACAAGTTGACTTTTTCTCTCATCTTGGATGAATTTATGATTATAAATGATGTTATGCTATGTAAATGTAATTTTAAAATGACCTTAGAAGGTAGATTCATCATTTTGAGGTGGTTTGGGGGTAAATGAATAAGTTTCCATGGTTTTAGAGGCAAGTTGTTCCACTGCCTATATTCCTGTTCCTTGTTGGGAAACGGTTGTAACAATCCCTTATCTCTTGGATTCAACCCCTGATGGCTAGCATGGGTGGTTTTGATGTCTATATTATGTATTTTTTCAGTCATTAGCAAAGGTTGGACTCTATTGGATGCTCTAAGCTACATTGTACATCTCTATAGCAGTTTGGCAAGGAAATAAACCAGGATTTGCAGCTATTTTTATGGGATTCTTGTGGTAATGTGTTTTTGAATAGTTTCTTCTTTTGTCATTAGTGTTTTCTAATGTGTTATGTATGCCAAAACCTAATTCATTCTTCTAAAATAAATGAAATCAATATAGATAGGCAGAATACATTGGTTATAGTGCTATGCCTTGGGAATCCATTTAGTTTTTTTATGTTTTCTATAGTTTGAAGAGGATACATGATATCTGCATGATCTCCACAGCTCCTCATCAGTCTTAGACCTACCATCTCATTTAATTAAAAGTGCCAAAACACTTACCTACCTCACCCCATAGAACACCCTGCATTCCTGACTTGATATCCCAGACCCAAAGCTGCCTGCTCCATTTGATCCATCAACAAAACCATCAAAATCAACCAAAAATCCTAGAACTACTATACCTAGCCTAAAATCCATATTTTATTCAATCATCTCAATTGATATTGACAAGGAGAGAGCCCTCTCCCGACCTGGTAGGGCTAGCTACCAGGTTAAGCTTGGTTTGTGGTTATCCTAGGATTGCCTCCCTTCAGCATGAGGTCAATCTAGGATCTAACAAAAAACATAACATGGATTTGATTGGGAAAATAAGGAAAATATGTTAGCAAGCATAAAATTGGACCTAATTGGTAAAATAGGTGAACTTAAACTAAAACCTAAAAATTTAGAAAGCTGGAAAAACATAGAAAAAATTTAGAAAAAATAGAAAAGTATTGCAACACCTTTTTAGTTGAGTTGTTTTATGCGTGTCATTTAACAAGTTAAATCTTTCTATTATTACTATCTATAACATTTTCTACCACATCATATTTCATTTCATTTTGAGAGTCCCACTATGAAAATTTAAACTTGGATTGTTCCATTCCTCATCTTCAAGGGACTTGAGTTCTTGTAGTGGTCAGAACTTTCTTAATCTCATGACATAATGCTAGTGTTGTTTATAGGGAGACATAACCCACTTGACCCAAGGTGAACCAAAATTTTTAGAAACTTAAGGAATATTTGTCGAGGAAATGTCATACTCTTGGCCCATTAGTATAAAGGCATAACATTACTTCCCAAGTGGAGGCCCACAAACATTTAAGATGTATGATTCGATAAATTCCATCTTAAACAAAAATATTGTGGGGGATTCATTCCTTTATTAAAGAATAGTTTCAATACAACATAAGCGTGAAGAAAGTGGACAAAAATAGCCTCTCTCTCTCTCTCCCTCCCTATATATATACATGTATATATTATATATATATATATATATATATATATATATAATATAGATATATATATATATAATATAGATTTGGAGAGAGAGAGAGGCTATTTTGTCCTCTCTCTCTCTCTCTCTTTGTTATTATATAAAATATATATATAATATATAGATAGAAGAAGAGAGAGAAGAGAGAGAGAGAAGGGGGGGGGGGGGGGGTGGGGGGGGGGGGGGGGGAGGCACTCAACTTCTTGGTAGCATGTTATTTCACGTTGATACCACCAACTATGTTGTCTCTAACTATTATAGGTCATTTTGTCACATCTAGTCAATAGGCCTTCAATTAGATCACTCAACATCCTTTGACCACTTTTCATCATCCTTGCAAAAAACACTAAGCATGACTCATTCTAATCCATGAGTTTCTGCCTAAAAACACATTGTTTCAGTCATTGTAAGGACCAATGCACCCTGGAGCCTTACTGGCCAGCGTTGACTACTAGGTTGCCCTACTTTTCACCTATGTTGATTCTAGAAAAGTGGTAAAACAAAAAAGAATCTTGAAGCTTCTTCTTCCAAAAGATTCCATGATCTGTTGCAACCATTTACCTTAGATAAAAGTCTTGAATCATATCCTATCCTACCTTTGAATTTTCATCCCTTATCCCTTTATCTCATCCTCCCATCAAGAGTGCATATCAAGCCCATATTGGTAAAAGGATAAGAATTCATGAACTACCTCCTTCACCTATATACTTACTTCCATCCATGGGCAAGGGGTTGGATTTTGGAGAGTGATTATACCCTTATTATGTTTTTTGAGAGATATCATTCCATGCATTAGGGTCATTAGAGATGCACTTTGTGACAAGGAAAGGACAAGTCAACTTGGAGGAGCTGTTCTACAAGATCAACACCTGGTTGTAACTCACTCCATTTCTATTAATGAAAAGAGTCCTTATTTTTCCTATATATGATGTTATGGTTTCATATATTTCAATACCATGTTTATCTATTGAATAAAGTGATTAGATGATGATGCATATATTTTGTGGATCGTTGGCTTGTGTTGTCTGGTTATGCAGGTTCTAATTACAGCAATTAGAGCAAGGATTGGAGCATTAAATCCAAGGAAGGAGAGAATCATACAATATATTACAAGTAGGCTTCATCCCATTATCTATTTACTTTAAGGGAAACATTAGTCCCTTTGTCTTTCTATTTTTCTAGGTCAGGCCACCAGGCGTAAGGAAGATAGCGTATGTCTATAGTCGTAGACTCTGCCTAACACTAAAATTTATGGATCTTTCTAGTAGAACCACCTGAAGGGATGCATAAATTGTTTTTTCTTTCACCAAAGAAGATGTCTTTCTTTGGTTTCCAATGGCACCAAGAAAAATTAAAAGATGAGAGTCAACACTCAACTCTCCTACAATATATTTCTAAATTATTTTACCGAGGAGCAGATTCTGATCTCATAATCAACACTCATGTATGAAATGCATGATTTGGGTGAACGAATTGAGCATTAGAATGTATGAGGAAAGTTTTTTGACTCTCAAGCAACTCATCAATGCCACTTCCAAAGTTGGGTTTGCATTGCCATATTCTCCATACTAGTTGGGACTCACCAGTAGTGGCAAGGTCCAAGTGGAGTTAATTTGTTATAATTGTATTTCCCTTTATGTATCTACTATTCATGAATGAAACTATTGTATCCTTGCATGGAAAACCTCTAGTTCTCACCGAGCTAGAGGAAGGGTTAAGTGATACTGGGGAGTTGTTATATATAATTGAACCTATCAAAATTTATAAAATATTTATTACTTTATTATTAAAAATATATTAATTCTTTAAAGATGCAAAATCATTCATACATATCAAACTCTTCAATAAAACAAAACATCATTCTTTTTCATATAGACCCTAATCCTAAAGAAAAATTTTAAAAAATAAGTTGAAAATTTAATTATCATTTATTATTAATAAGTAAAATGATTGCAATCCATCCTAAAATATATTTAAAAAAAGGAAAGAGAACAACAAATTGTATACAGGAATTCAAGCAAAAGAAAAGTATGAATTTCACCATAAAACTGTTGACTTGGATTACCAAGTGAGTCACTCACTTCATTAAAATTTTACAATTAATAGCAACTGTCAGCATTGCTCCAATTTTTCGGTCAATAATGACGCCATTTAAGGCCTTGTTGTCATGCTGCTCGCCATACACCATGGGGTTTTTGTCAATGATGACATCATTTGACACCATTTTTCGTATGACTCAAAAGAGAAGTTGAACTCGAACCCCCATATCAGAGGTTAGTCCAATCTCTACTTTATTAAATTAAAATTGTGAACATTTAAGTAGATTCAAAACCCTTAAAGTAATCTAAAATTTCATTTTACAAATAAGAGTATGGATAAAACTAATGTATGAATATGTATGGAGTGGATGTTTAATTTTCATAGGATTCCATGGAATATGAATCACCTTTGTATGAGTTGAATTAGTGTGTGATCAACCAATTCCATCACCTATAACTATATCTCTAGAAATCATCTCTATATTGTGATTATACATAAATCATTTTTTATAGATTGTTGGAATAGATGGACTATAGAATTGCCTTGTTTTTCTAGACCTTGCTAACTCAAACCCATGTACCTTATTTTTCCAAATCTCGATGACTCAAAACCATATGATCTCAAACCCACGTCATCAAACAAGTCTATTATAGAACTCAAAAAGAATAAAGTCTTGAAGAACATTATTAATGATAAACTCATGAATGTAGTAATTGTCATCTGTGATGCTAAAATTCAAGAGTATTCAACCTAATATGATTTTATAGAGAAACACGTGAATCATTATCTCTCACATGCCCATAGTTCAATTCAAATGATGCCAACACATGTATCACCTATTTTACTCTATTTCATAATTGTGTATCCTTCTCACTTACATATTTGCAATACTAAACACTCAAACTTTTGGTACAACATTATTGTGTACATCGTTCAACGAGTATTTTTCTGGAAGTAATTCTAAGAACTTAAGTATAGGGGGTTTACGTAGTGCATTATGTTAGTATGGGGTAGCAAGATAAGTGGGCTTTATTGTGGGGAAAACTCCATAGTCAAGCACGCTTGAGCTAGAGGCAATCTAGGATGGGTGACCTCTCAGGAAGTCTTGGTTACTAGGTGCAAGCCCTGGAAGTGATGATTGACGCTATGTGATTTATTTCGCCCGTTTCAATCCCACTTCTTCACCCTTGTGAGCATCACCCGATGCAATGAGTGCTAAGTGAACTATTCAAATCATGAGAAATTAGTCACTTACAACTACCTCTCATGGAAATGGTCATACATGAATGACTTACTTAACGCAGTTGAATCCCAAAAATGTACAATAATGCACTGCGTAAACCCCCTATACTTAAATTCAAAAAGAGTGAAGGGATCTCTTCTTGAATGGCTCATGAGGCACAATACTTGCTAAGGTTTTGCAAATGGGGTAGCAAGCTAAGTGGGCTTGATTGTGGGGAAAACTCCACAGTTAAGCGCACTTGAGCTAGAGGCAATCTGTGATGGGTGACCTCCCGGGAAGTCTTGGTTACTAGGTGCAAGTCTCGAAAGTGATTATTGACGCTATGTGATTTATTTCACCAGTTTCAATCCCCCTTCTTCACCCCTATGAGCATCACCTAATGCAATGAGTGCTAAGTGAACTATTCAAATCATGAGAAATTAATCACTTACGACTACCTCTCGTGGAAATGGTCATACCTGAATGACTTACTTAACGTATTTGAATCCCAAAAATGATATTTAATTATAAGAACTATAAAATTACTTTGACCGTATTATTTATTGGTTTTTTAAGAATATAAAATGACACATGTTTGGATTCAATGAGAAGGAATTGTTGATTAAGTGGTACTAGAAGAAAACTACAATGCAACTATCTCTTAGCCTGTCATTCAATGTCACAACCATAGTCAACAAGATGTACTATGTTATTTCGATTGGATATTATTTTGATCCCTTAAGACATGCATGTGAATAATGATATATTTTTCGTGATAAGAAATAATAGGCATAACTATGTAAACCAAAGTAAGAAGGATGTCGATTAAGGTTATCAAATTAATTCCTTAAGAATGTTAAGTCACACTGGTAGTTGAATCATTTTAACTAACTAAACAAATCGACCTCACCATTAATGATTTTAGTTGAATTTATGGTTACTAATGATTATGCTTACACAATGCTGACCTCCTTCGATCATTATTCCCAGAATGATGATTTATACTCTCCTTGCCATGATCTCCTCTATAACATAGATTTCAACTATTGTGAAAGGTTGGATTACTAATTAAACACATAATAACCTTTATTAGTGGCTATAATGAGATATTTGGACAACATAATTGAATTCATGGATGGTAGAAATTACGATGTATATTTGCAACTTCTCATGAAGTTTTAATCAAAATCACAAGACACAAACCTACTTTACTACTTTGCAAACATTAATTCACAATCTAGAACAAAAAAATTTAGACTTGTAATAAGAAATAACACACATGCAACAATTATTTTCCCAGGGAAATAAAACTTCTAAAAACTCCAATGTCTACTTGCATTAAATCAGGAGAGTAGAGATCTCTTACAATTTATTTGCTTAATTGAGCACACACTGCAAATGCATAACCTATCCCTCTACTCATTGAAAGAATCTGACCCAGACTTAGTCAATTTTTCCTATGCTTAAGCTGCTATTTCCTTGCATTGTTCCTTGAGAAATTAGGCCCCTATTATTTAGGAAATTCCTCAAATAGATTGCGCAAATCATTTAGGCTGATCCTCTGAGTGCATCCAACACCTGTACACTCAAGTCTAGTCTACAATTGATGTTACACTGCCTTGGAATCTCCACCTCAACTAGTTACTCGAATTATCTATATGCACTAGCTATTTTTGGTTGATTGATCAGTTAACTCGATGATCACTGAGCTTGACTAAAATCCCACTGCATAACTGACCTTCCACTAGTTCCTCGAAAAGTTGGAACTAGTTTAATTGAAAACAACTTGAGATGTTTGACCTTGATTGCTACAAATTAGCAATCACACATGTTGAACTGAACTCTAACTCTTCCAACTCAAATATATACTATAAATTGGGTGAAACAAGCCATGTCACATAGTTTAACATCATCTAATTTCTTTTCTAATGTGGAAATTCGAATTTTCTCAATTTAATCAAGGAAAAAACAAATTGAGAATTTCTTGTTGCGTTTTCCAATGCTCCCTCTCAGTGAGAAAGGGATTGCTTGATTTTATACTTTTGCGATCCATACTTATTTTGATAATTTCTTTCAGATTAATCACATCATGAGTTTTTGGTTGAAATTTCGAACCATCCAATGTGGTTCATCCTCAGGACAAAGGTCCTGAGGATGAACCACATTAAATGGTTTGAAACGTCAACCAAAAACTCATGATGTGATTAATCCAAAAGAATTTATCAAGAAAGGAATTATCAATCACCCCTATCTTGCACTTGCAGAACTTGAAATTCCCTCTTGACAAGGCCTTTGTCAAAATGTCAACATCTTGTTCCTTTGTCAGAATGTACTACAACAACATTATTTTTCTCTGTACACTTTCCCGTAAATGGTGATACTAAATATCTATATGCTTAAATTGATCGTGAAAAATTGGATTCTCAGATAGCTTGATGAAACTCTGATTATCACAGTATATCACAATTGGATCCATCATTTGACCAAACAATCCAACAAGTATATTTCTCATCTAGATCGGTTCTCATGTTTCTATACTTCTATCAAGCTGAGTGCCACAGATCTTTACTTCCTATTATACTAGGAAATTGTTGTAGACCCAACATTGAAAATTCCTCCTGATGTAATCCTTTGGTCTAATGGAATCCCCGCCCAATATGCATTTTTGAAGCCACACTGCTTCACTCCCTTTGTTCATTTGTACCATAGTCAAAATTGGGTACTACCTCTGAGGTACTGTGAAACATGCTTAGTTTCCCTCCAAAATAATTTGGTTTTCCTAACCATAGCTTGACTTAGTTGGTTAACTTCATAGCAAATATCTAGTCATGTGTTCACAAGATACATCAGTGAACCCACTAGTTGCTGATAAATGGTAGCATCCACTTCTTCACTTGAAGTAGCATCCTCCTTCCTCCATTTGGTTTCTAGAGGTGTCTCCATGGGTTTTCAATTATACATGTGGAACCTTTGTAGCATCTCATTTTCATACTTTCCTTGAGAGACAAATAGTTCCCCATCACCTTGCCATAATTCCAACGTGATGAAGTAGTGTATGAGACCCATGACCTTCGTTTCAAACTACCTTACAAAGTCCTCCTTGCAAGATATGATTAGTTTCTCATCACCGTTGTTATCACTCAGGTTGTCCCTAGGCTCCTAATAGGGATACGGCCGAGGTAACCACAAACCAATCTTCTGATTGCAGGTTCTAGCCCACCTGCAACCGGAGAGGGCTCTCTCCTTTTGATTCAACCTTAGTTGATGATTTTAGGCTAGCTTTCTGACTTCAAGGGAATGTTGACTGTGATTGGAAAGAAAGTAGGATTCTCGAACAAAGAGGCATAGTAAGGTGTGATAAGTTTCGAACCATTGGGCATGGAGTCACAGATTGAGGCATGCGAGCGTTTTCTTGGTCACAAGGGGATACGGAGGGGGATAGCCACACATGATACAATATTCGGTCTGCTGAAAGTACGGAATGAACATCAGGGATGAAAGGCAAAAGAGAATCATTTCATCATGCTGACGAAGAGGAGAAATGGATGAGTGGGATCTTGGAGAAGTTAAGAATTCCTAAGACACGCACTCATATGCAAAAGAAACAGGGTAAACCAGATCATTTAAGAATACAGGCTCATAACTGTTTCTGAAGAAAACATTGAAAAGTGCAAAAATTGAACTTAAGGTGTAATGAAACAAATCTTAAGCTATTCTTTTTTTCTGCAATTTAGATAGGCAGAAAGGTGATAAAAACATAAAATATAATAGGGAAGAAGAACACTTATTGGATCATGTAGAGACACAGGAATTCCGTGATCATTCCTTGGCCAAGAGAAACATCAAGTTGTTTCGCAATCCATGCTTTCAGCAATCTTTGATTATGGAAATTATGACAGTTACAGTGCGAGTCTTTGTTCAGAGAAAATGCTGGAAAGGAGACTGACCAACAACTACTACCAACCAACCAACCCCTCACAACATTGCTTAGGGTGGTATTTATAAACAAAATATCTGAAAGACATCATTACAAGTGACCTTGACAGGTCTGCTTAGAACTCTTCAAAAATCTAAATGCTGCTGGAATTAAATGCAAGTAAATATTTTTGGCTGTGCTGGGGGCAGCTGGATCAGAACAGGTGACGAGGTGGCCCTTGGGGACCAGATGCGGTGCTGCTGGAGTGAATGTGCTTCGGGGCTGCAGTTCGGCTTTGGTGCGAATTAAATGTGCAATAATTATGATTTGAGAGCTTCAAGTAGTTTCACTCTCCTTCTATGAATCTGCTGGAATATATTCAATTTTCTCTTGCTTCAGGCCGCTGCTCAAAATATTCTCTGATACACTTTGCCGCTACATTGATGGCTTCCGCCGTCGACTGATACTCTTTGACACGCTTGATGTCTGCTGATTTGATCTGATACACTTTAAACTCTGTGACTGGTCTGCTGCTGTCTTCAAACCGGATCCTTTGGCACGATTGGGCGATTTTCGGGCCCTTTCGGCGCGCAATGGGCTCAGCAATCAGAAGATTCCCTGAAGATTCCTCGAAATGGCCTATTTCCCGTAGCGATACACGATTAGCGCTTTGCGCTAATCGCACATCAGAAACTGCCTCCGTTTCTTGATCTAGAGCTCCGAAGTGCGATTTTTCTCCCTGCGCGAAGCTTTTTCAGCTTTTCTGGCTGCTGACGTAAGCATGGCGTCAGCTGTACGGCAGATGACGTCAGCTGTGGGTCCTTGGTACAGAGCAATGTGGTGAGATACTGGATGAACTGTGGTGAAGAGACTCCGATGCGATATCGCGATATCGCGTCGGCGGGGAATGAGGGGGATAATTGGGTTGGACATTTGGCGCTTGCGACTGCTGATCGGTGATATCGCGATATCGCATCGGTGGAGACAGAGAGGTGAATGGATTGGACACTCGGCGTTTGTGATCGTCGATCACCGATATCGCAATATCGCATCGGCGGGGGACGGATGGGCGATGATTTGTATGAATATGAGAGTGCGAGGTTGCGATGAAAAAACGGCTTTGAGGAGGAAAAAGCGAGTAAGTGGGTGTGAAGGGAATTTGAGGTTTCGGAAGGGGTCCGATTACCTCGGAGGGACTTTATACTTTGGAAGGAGTCCATCGTATCTGGGAGGTGGTTTTGGAGGTCGGGGTTCTTGTTGGGTTTCTGATAAACTGAACAATTCCCAGGAGTTGTTATGGTTATTTTTCAACCAGGGGGAGGGGTATTACATAGGGGGATTTTACATAATATTAATAAGGGGATGGGAAGAATAGGGAGCTAAATAATAATGTTAGTGGTTAATATGGAGATGGTAAGAAAGCGCTTAGTTCGGGAGAGCTTAGGCTATTACAAGGGGGTAGGACCATACTTTGGAAGAAAATATGGAACAACTTTGAGTAAAGCAGATCTTTACTCAAGCCAGAATTGTGAAGATGATGGAACTTAAGAGGTATCAAGCAGATCTTGACCTCTTTTGGGGAAGTTAGTTAATGATTGGGGAAAACAGAGAAGGGGAGTCAGTTATACCTCTTTTGAGCTTTTATGCTTACAAATCCTCGCTGATTATGTCCTACATGATATGATACCTGAAAACCTGGAACTGGTCAGCAATTCAACAGCCTCAGAACTACCTACCCAGCCTACTTACCTAGCATTTTTTCTTCTTTTGTTTGGGGGTGCACTTAGACTTGCAAACCTGTCATACATTTTTATTTTGATGCTTTCCTATCTACATATTACCCTTATTTCTTCCGGAGCCCAGATTAAGTTGTTGGGCTCGTCTGTTTCTCTACCTATCTAAGAATCTGCCAAGATTAAACTGTTTTGGATAGAATTACAATCTCTATATTCTAAAACGGAAAATTTAAACCTAGGGAGACCAAGTTTAAACTGTTTGGACCTCCCTTTAACTAAAAGTAGCGATACCGGGATAACTTTACAAAATTTGAAGGCAATTGAATGAACTTGAAGTAGCCTTCTTCATTTGGAGACTGTTTGAGCAAATATGGAGCATTGCAGCAAGCGAAGTACGACATATTTGGCCTGTGAAATGCCAATCATGAAAAATGAATACCTACTGCAGCAGGAGCTAACAACCATTAAAATAAAATCACCAATATATAGGAAAATAATGAGAAATTTACTTTCTACAAAGATATGATAGAGGTTTGCATCTGCATCACTTTTGGTCAAGCCCAAACTTGAGAGATAGCTATCAATCCTAGTGTACCAAGCACGAGGTCTTGTTTGAGATTGTACAACGCTCGCTTGAGTCTGCACACATGAGACTCCAGATAAAAAGTATCAAAGCCTTCTAGGTGCTCAATGTACACCTCCTCCTCAATAACTCCATTGAGGAATGTTTTTTTTACATCCATATGGTGGATCTTCCACCCCATCTGAATAGCCGGAGAAAGAATTGATCTAATGGATGAGTACATTAGTATAGGAGAAAAGGTCTCCTCATATTTAAACCCTTCAATTTGGGAGTACCCTTGGCCACAAATCTAACCTTATACTTCTTTATGCTTCCATATGCTACCTACTTCACCTTGAAGATCCATCTCGAACCCAAAAATAATTTATCCTTTAGTCTTGGGAAAAATTCCCAAACATTGTTCTTTACAATGGATTTGTATTCCTCCAGCATTGCATCAACCCATACATGTTTCTCTATTTCTTCGTTGAAAGTGGATGGCTCAGTCTTGACAAGCTCAGTCATTAGAGCCATGTAGCCAGTGTAATGATATGGTGACCTTCTCTACCTGTGTTGATTTGAAGGAGCACCCACATTCTCCCTCACATCTTACACAAGTCTTTCAGCTTCCCTGGTTCTTTTTCTACCTTCTCTGGATGTTTTATCTTGAGTGGCTATCTCCAATATCTGCTCCTCAATTTGTGGTTGCTCCACAACTTCTTGAGGTTCCTCATTGAGAGCTAAAATCTCCTCTTCTGGTGGGATATGAAGTTCCCTCTCAAGAGAACACTGTGTGGATTTCTCCTCATAAAATTTTACATTCCTTCACACAATTGTCATTTTGAGGGATGGAAATTACACATGGTAGTTGTGGGGAGTTTCTGTGTAACCCAAAAATACCCTGGTTATGTTTTCAACTATAGCTCCTTCCTTGATTCATCGGAGACACAACAACGAACGGAGACTCCAAAAATCCTAAAGTGTGACACATCCAGTTTCCACCCCGAGAAATCCTCCTCTAGTGTAATCATGCCCAGAATCTGATGAGGACTTCGATTCTGCAAATAGGGTATTATGTTGCATTTCTCAACCCACAAAATCAAAGGTAGGCCTTGGTCATGCAACATCACCCTTGCTTCTCCCACAATGCTGTGGTTATATCTATCAACCTCCCCACTATGTTTTGGTTTGTGGGGTGTTGTCAACTCTCATCAAATGCCTTATTTTGCATAGTAATTTTTAAATTCATTCGACACAAACTCACCTCCATTATTTCTCCTGAGAGCCTACTAATTTTTATTTCTTTCTCAACTAGTGCTTTGAATACTACAAACATGGAGAATGTCTCATATTTCTTTTCGCATGAAGAAGATACATCACTTCTATGAGAAGTCATTAGTAAAAATGACAAAATATTTGTTCATGGTAGTGGAGGATGTCAAGAAAGGTCCACAGACATCATAGTGTATCCTTTCAAGGACTTCATGTTCTTTTCTCTCTCGATCATGGGATGTCAATTTTGTGTACTTCCCCAAGGTACATCTTTTGCATACATCCTGTTACTCAAACGCTCCTTTGGGGAGGCTTGTGGTTATCTGTTGCATGATCTTCAAGGAGACATGATGCAAATGGCCAAGTATGTTATGCCAAAGTTCACCAACACTATGACTCTGCACCTTCTCCACATTTGTGCTTAATGCAACATAGTTTTCCACATCTATATTATACAAGTTCTTCACACAAACCCTAATATTCTTCACCAATCCCATGGCTATGTGTCTTAGGAATTATTTTCCTTTGCTGAAGATCACATCATATCCACGGTCATCCAAAATTGCAACACAGATGATATTTTTCTTTAGGCCCGGAATGAACATGACATCCTTGAGCCTAATGTGGGAGCCTGACTCCTTCTAAAAGGTTACTATACTAATATTGGTCATGTTATACCTTTTGTCGTCCCCTATCTTGATATGCATCTACAAATATTTTTCTTCCAGGTCACTGGAAAAATATCTACACCCTGTCATCTAGAACGATGCACCTAATTCCAAGTACCACACACTTCCCATCATTGTGTTGGCCATGCATGCAATGAGGGTAAAATCCAAGCTCAAATTTTGAAGTCAAGGCTTCACCTACTGCTCCTCCTGAGAACTTCTTTCTTTCCTTCTTTTGTGGAAACTTTGTGGCATAGTGTCTAAATTCGTGACAATGAAAGAATTTCATTTTGGAAAAATATCTCTTCTTACCCCCTTGACTGGATTTTGGTTTGGATTGAGGTTTCTTCCTTTTTCCTTTCTTTTCCTTTCCATCCAATGAAATTTTTTTTGCATCCTCTCCCTTGTATGAAGTCCATCTTTTTTATTCCACAATGTTTCCTCCTATACCAAATAGGACCATAAGTGTTCCCAATTTGGTAGTTTCTACCTCCCATTCACTGAATTTTGATAGCTATGTCAGCACTTGGAAGGCCCATAAGGGCTAGTCTTACCAAGTCTTCTTCAAGGATAGTAACACCGACCCCGCCAAGTTCATCGTGACATTGTGTAAACTTTCTCAAATACTATGAAATTGTTCCATTCTTTTGCATATTGATACTTCGAAGTTTATCCTTGAGCACCAACTTCCTGTGGTCACTATTATTCTCGAACAATTATGTCAGTGCTTTCCACATTGTGAAGGGGTTTTATTTTCCATGGAGATTTGAGACAATGTAATCTCGTACCCCCTCTGATATTATTCTCCTCATCCTGGTGACATCTTTCTTCCACTGAGCGAGGTTCTAGGCATCATTTGCTTGTGGTTTTGCAACATCTGAATTGATGTATTCTAGAATTCCATTGTCAACCAAAATTGCCTCCAGGTTATCCTTCCATGAAACAAAATTAGAGGTGCCTTCCAAAGCATACTCTAGATTTATTCCATTTGAAGGCCATCTTCTTAGCTCTAAAGATATCCTATTGCATTAAGCTCCAAAATCAAACCTGTTGAGAAAAACTTTGTAAATGTATGTTCTAATGTGAATCCTTCTTTGATACCATGTATAAATTATGATGTATATTTGCAACTTCTCATGAATTTTTAATCAAAATCACAAGACACAAACCTACTCTACTACTCTACAAACATTAATTCATAATCTAAAGAAAATATTTTAGACATGCAATAAGAAATAACACACATGCAACATGTATTTTTCTTGGGGAAAGAAAACAACTAAAAACCCCATTGCTTTCTTGCATTAAATCAGAAGAACAAAGATGTATTACAATTTCTTTTCTCAATTGAGCACACCTTGCAAGTGCATAACCTATATCTCTGCTCACTGAAAGGATCTGACCCAAACTTAGTAAATTTTTTTCCTTTGCTTGATATCTTATTTCCTTGCATTATTCCTTCAGAAATTAGGCCTCTATTATTTAGTAAATTCCTCAAATTGATTGTGCAATCCCTTTAGGTTGATCCTATGACTACATGCAACAATTGTACACTCAAGGCTAGTCTACAACTGATGTTACAGTACCTTTGAATCTCCACCTCAACTGGGTAACTCAAATTCTCTGCATGCACTAGCTATTTTTGGTTGATTGATCAATTAACCAGATGATCACTAAGTTTGACTAAAGTCCCATTGCTTAACTAAGCTTCCAATAGTTCCTCCAAAAGTTGGAACTAGTTTAACTAAAAACAACCTCAGGTAACTGATCTTGATTGCTACAAATTAGAAATCACACATGATGAACTGAACTCTAACTCCTCCAACTCAAATTTACTGAGTAAGCTAGGTGACACAAGCCATGTCACATAGTTAACATCATCCAAGTTGTCTGTTGATTTGGAAATCGAATTTTCTCAATTTAATCAAGGCAAAATCAAATTGAGAATTTATTGTTGCATTTCTCAATATGTTGATGTCAGATTGGAAACATCTAGTGTAAGTGCAATTCTCATCACATGAGTTCTGGATCTATTCAAGATAGAGTTATTATTGACTAGCCAACACAAGAATTATGAGAACAAGCTCTTCGTTATCTTGTGGCTACAAATTGCAAGATATCATGATTATGATTTGTCTCATGCATTTTTTTCTTAATATTTTCTCCTTTGAAATGTATGTAAGCCATGTCAAGGACCTTTTGGTCTTCAGTCAATTTATTTGTCAAATTTATCTATTGTGCAATGGGTTCCATGATGTATCTTTCCACATCTATTATGGAAGGAAATCCCATAATCATCATTACGAAATAATTGGTGCCCCACTAATAACTAAATATCACTCATTTCCTGCTAAAGCATGATGGTTTCTAGATCACACTATAACCTTGGGGGGTGGGCGGCAGTGGATGGTAGAGAGGGATATGGCCCAGTTGGAAGAATACAATGCCTCTTAGATCAATCTACACAATCTTATTAAGTTGGAGGGTAAGCACCCTTTTCTTTGGCACAACCACTAACCTCTCCAAGATTATGCCATAATCTTTGATTTCCTAGTTTTCGTTTGATAAATTTGCCACAGAAATCTCCAGTTTTCTATCCAAGCTCAAGATTTTGACCTTTCCTACTAGAATAGAATATGAATGAGCCCATTCATATTTCAACCCAAATATTTTGGTTGTTCATATGAGAATTGTAGTACCTTATGCGTTCTGAACCTTACTCATCATGGTTCACAAAATTTGGTTATCTAATTACTGTATGTGGAATTTTAATAAATGTTTGTTATACCACTGAACTACCTCGAATTTTTTATTCATTTTTAAATTAAATTGATTGGTCTTATAGATTTTCGATTTATAATAGATACTCCATCAAGCATTGTAAATTTAGAGTTAGAATACATGACTAGGGTCTATGTATCAACCATTTGTATTGACTTCAAAAATAACCAGGGTATTAATACCTATACGAGAGTCAGGTCAAGTTTTTTTAAATTTATTTGTTACCATGCATTTGGGGTGCTAACCCATTGGGACTTTTACTTCACAAAAATTTATGTCCAAATCATTGTATTACCATTGATGGTGTTCTCTTCCATGAATTTACTTTCACTTTGTTAGAGTTGTGTCATTTCATCATTAATTTATTTCCTTAAGGAAACTACAACTAGGTATATAATTTTTTATTACCTTTGTAGATTCTCAACAAAATTCCATCATAACCACACAGTGGTTATTGGTGGTGACAGAATCATAAGATGAAAGATGATAATGATTCTTAGTATTGTAAATTGTGGAAGCCAACAACTATATATATATATATATATATATATATTATATATATATATATATAAATATATATATATATATATATAGATATATATAAGATATATATATATATATATATATAATATATATATAATATATATATATATATATATGATATATATATAGATATATATATATAAATATTATATAATATATAATATATATATATATATGGTAATTCCATATAGTTTTATAAGATATAATATATGGTTTGTGATTAGCAGACATTAGGTCATATAACTTCGATTTATGATTCTAACGTTAGAGCGAACATATAAAAATCTTCATACGCGTTTCTCATATGGATGGTTTGATTTCTTTTGTCCTTCCTCAAGGTATTTCCTTGAGCTAAGGATATATATATATATATAATATATATATAATAATATATAATATTATATATATTACACTTTCTTTCAGGGAATTCTAGCAACATGAGTTCAATGGGTTATATAAATAGTCAAGAGTTGAAAATCGTGGAGTTGTGCTACTTGGGTTTCCAACTAAACCTTGTAGCAACATGATTACACTAGGATCATATATAGATTATTAGCTTTAAGACACACTTCAATTTAGGATGCTTATCATGACACTTATGAATTTTAAATTTCAAATGGCCTATAGGTCCTAGAGGTTGAACCTAGGGCTCTAATACCAAAAGTAGGGATCATCCCTATGACGCCAAATTTATTTATTTATTTATAACCCATATGTATGAAATTAAGTATTGAAATTCAATTATAAGCAAATAAATATTTTCATTTTAAACTAATCATTCTCTAGCAACATCCATTACTAAGATCACATAATACTTTAAACACTCATCAGCATTGGAAACACATAGATATTAATTCATATACATCAATAGTCCATAATTTACAATTCAATCCTCATTTATACAGCAATACAAATGTAGTAGAACTTATATAGAAACATGAGGTATTGTTCACTAAGGGAGGATATTCGATCTCCGCTTTGTTTCTTCTTTCACTCCCTTGTTGTTGTCCATGTATATGTGTGAATAATGTTTTGTCCCGACCAAACATTGTTGCCTCACTCGTTGACCATCTAGCCTACTCTTTGGGTACTCTTCTTCCCCATGGACCCTCGAGTTACAATGGAGTTGTACAGTAGAAAAAGAATACTAGTTGATTGAAGAGCACTCTTGGCTCAAGATTCCCCTCTCTGATGGCCTCCAACTCACCAAACTCACTAAAGGCTTCGTAGTCACTCACAATAGCATTATGTAATCCATACAACAATAGGGCAAAAATTCCCCTCTCTTGTAGCTTACTTATTCTTTCATAGGAGGCTTCATAGGTGACACTTGGAACTTCATGAAAAAATAATTATTTTGATTAATCTAAAAGTTTTAGTATTCAGCCACCCATGTTTCAACCTCTCACCAAAGCTTTCCTAGATTAGTTACTTAAATTCTTATTTAAATATAATATTTTCCCTCGCCCCAACATGACTCCTTATTTATTGTCCTAGTTGTCTCTTGATCTCCCTTGCATATTCCTTATTTTGTGTTCATTACTGAAGTCAAGTAGTATGTATCCTATTTGGTTCCCCAACTACCATAGTTTAACTAAAATTGACTCTTATATGGACATCCTTATGTTGTCTCTTGCACATGGAGGTTCTCTCATGAAACTAAAATTTTCTAATTTAATTTATTATTCTTTATTTTTTCTCATTTCTCTCTTTTATTAATGACGTTAAAATACTTTAGGATTAATGTTTCTAATTAACTTTATGCCTTCCCCCCTGGCCCTTTTTCATTATTTAAACACTTATTTACATTGGAGTTACCTTATATATACATTATCTACCTAAGATTATCCAAACATGGGAAGGGTAGAGTTCTAAATTGGTCCAATATTTTATTTCCTATTCTCCATTTACCCCAAGGTTTGGGCTTGATTTAGTTAACTTAGCTCTACAACCTCACATACTGCATTTTCTAAATTAGTATAATTATCATATATTAATTATATCTCAACATTTTATTCTTGATGCCAAGGGCGCCAAATCGGTTATGCCCTTCAATAATTTCCCATTGAAGTTCCAAGGGTTCCATGCTATGTTGGAAAAAATACTGAGAGGGGAGGTGAATCAGTATTTTCAAATCAATAACTTTTTACATTTCATATTCATATTTCTATATGTGACTTTACTGAAAGGAACCCACGTGTGTTCGTAATTGTTCTTAAGAAAACTAGCGTATATCTAGTGAACTTATGATTCAGTTAATTCATCATGTGTTGGTCTTCAACCAATGCATCAGTACTTTATTAAACATTAGATAAACAATAACCATGTATTGTAATAAAAAAATAAACCATCACACATAAGAAACACACATGAACACCGAGATTTAAGGTGGAAACCCAATGCGGGATAAAACCACGTGTTGTTGTTGTCATTGTCTTCATTTTAATATAAATAAAAAGTTGTTTACAATATTGTATTGGCATAGACTCATACCAGTATGCAAGCACCCACCTATTGAGGGCTACAACCATCACTCATTCTCTAGCTCCTACTAGAAGGGAGCTCCAACCCCTTGATCTGATCACCAACAACTACTGGAAGGAAGCTTTGACTTCCTCACTCAAGGCTCCAACCCTCAATAACATCCATGGACCACATTTCATAAATTTTCACACTATATCCAATATCTATTATGAAACAAGCTCAAGAAAAGATAGAAAAGATAGATCAACGCCTTAGAATTCAGCCTCTTCGAGGGGGCAACCTCCTTTACATTACATAAATGAACAATTCTTGGATGATTCAAATGACAAAAACCTCCTTTCTATATATAGGAGCCTAAGGAGTCACAATATAAACCAGCCGACCTAACAATAATAATATAAAGCCACAAAAATAACAATAGAGGGATTCTATGGGGCACAGTAATAACAATATGGGGGCAATAGGGGCACAACTATATTAATAAGGGGTATAACTACAATAGTAATGGGGTAATCACTAGTATTATAGGGACCCAACATGCCCCTCTCCTTCAAAAAAGTGTTGTCCTCAACGCTTGAGTAGTTCTGGATGCTTCTGTATAAAAT
>APFE030572091.1:0-11500 GCA_000404065.3 Pinus taeda
TGGATATGGTGTTAATGATTTTGGTTATCACTTTTATGATTATGAAAAACACAAAATCATTAGGAGCAGAGATGTCATATTCAATGAAAAGGTTTTTTATAAAGATCAGCTGCAGGAAAAGAAACAAGAAAAAGAAAATAAAGAATACACAGTGCTTGATGGTATCACAGGAAAAGTGATGGTGCCTGAAAATCATAATGATTAACAGCTAGAACAACAACAAGCACTTCAAACACTTGAAAGTGGTGTTAGAAGATCTACTAGGATAAGTAGACCCCCTGAACGATACTCTCCTTCATTATATTATGTATTGTTGACTGATTCTGGTGAACCGGAATGTTATGAAAAAGTGGGAGCAAGTCATGAAAGAAGAGATGGACTCCTTAGCACATAACCAGACTTGGGACTTAGTCAGGTTACCTACAGGTAAAACAACATTTCAGAATAAATGGGTTTACAAGTTGAAGGAAGAAGATGGAGGTAAAAAGAGGTATAAAGCTAGACTTGTGGTGAAAGGCTTTGCATAGAAAAAGGGTATAGACTTTGATGAGATATTTTCTCCTGTTGTGAAAATGACTTCAATGAGAACTATTCTAAGTCTAGTAGCAGCTGAAAGTTTTCATCTTGAGTAGTTAGATGTAAAGACAACCTTTCTCCATGGGGATTTGCAAGAAGAGATATATATGCAACAACCATAAGGATATGAGGTAAAAGGGAAGGAGAAAATAGTGTGCAGGTTGATGAAGATCTTGTATGGCTTAAAACAGGCTCCAAGGCAGTGGTATCTAAAATTTGACAGGTTTATGTTTGAACAAGGTTATACTAGGTGTCACTCTGATCATTGTATTTATCTCAAAAGCCAAAATGATGGCAGCTATATTATATTCTTATTGTATGTAGATGACATGCTTGTTGCGGGTTCTAACATGTAGGAAATAAATGTGCTCAAAAGGAAATTGGCAAACTCATTCGCAATGAAGGATTTGGGTGCTGCAAAACAAATCCTTGGTATGAGAATAACTAGAGACAGGAAGAATCTTAAACTAACATTGTCTCAAAGTGAGTACATAGAAAAGGTGTTGAAAAGGTTTAATATCGGGAATGAAAAACCAGTTAGTATACCTTTGGCTAGCCATTTAAAATTAAGTAAGGAGGCGTGTCCCAAGACTTAGGAAGAAATGGCTCATATGTCTAAAGTTCCATATGCATCAGCAGTCGGAAGCTTAATGTATGCAATGGTTTGCACAAGACCTGATATTGCACATGCAGTGGGAGTTGTAAGCAGGTACATGAACAATCTAGGAAAAGAACACTGGATGGCAGTGAAGTGGATTCTTAGGTATTTGAGAGGTACCACAAATCAAGCATTATGCTTTGGTGGTTGAAACATTGCTCTACAAGGATATGTTGATGCAGATATGGCAGGTGACAGAGATAACAGGAGGAGCACTACAGGATATGTATTTACTATAGGTGGAACAACTGTCAGTTGGGTTTTAAAAATTCAAAGTTTTGTTGCACTTTCAACAACAGAAGCATAGTATGTTGTTGCTATAGAGGCTAGTAAAGAAATGATTTGGTTACAAAGGTTTCTGGATGAATTAGGTAAGAAGTAGGAGTTTGGAATGTTATACAGTGACAGTCAGAGTGCCATACATCTTGCAAACAACTCTACATTTCATTCCAAAACTAAACATATACAACTCAAGTACCATTTCATACAGTCGGCATTGGAAGATGGACAACTGAAGCTAGAAAAGATACACACTAGCTAGAATCTTGTAGATATGCTAAAAAAAGTTGTAACGAGGGAGAAACTAAGAATCTGCTCAGTTTCAATTGTTCTTCAAGTATGATGAATAAGATGAGGAAAAACCAAGTCCAAAGTGGAGTCATTATCTAGCAAATGAAGCAGCAGTGGAGTTGCTATAATCAGTCTCCAAGTGGGAGATTGTTGGGTGTGGAGCCTAATTATCATCTGTATTCAAAGGTCTCAACCGAATGTATACCCCGGGAAGACTGTACACCCCTCCATGCATGGGGGTGCGAGGGGGACTTGTACCCCCCGCGGGGGTTCGGGGGGCAATCCCCCCTAGCTGGGGAGTTCGGGGCCAGCGGTCCCTCGGCGGGGGTTCGGGGGCAGCACCCCCGAAGCTAAAAATAGATGTAAAATTGCCTTGTAAAAGTCTAGTAATTTCTTGTCAATCTAGGACATTCATTAGGCGGATGATCTAACGGTAGAAGTTATGTTTAATTTAGGGTTTTTTTCCCTAGAAGGCAACCCCTCACTATATTCTATGTATATATGTATTCTGAGTGAGGAAGAGAGAGGAGATTGAGAGTGATGAGCCTGTTACAGCGGATTTGCTATAGGTTGTATATCTTCAGTTTGCTGGATAATATAATAAAAGAAGGACTAGTTGTTTCTTCGTGGATGTAGCCCAAACTAGTTGAACCATGTATATCTGTGTCTCTCTTGTTTTATGCATTTTTTGTGTTTATATCTCTACAATATGTTATGTGTTCCATTGCTCCATAATATATAATTTTCTAACACTTTGATTCTCAAGATAACAATCAACAACATAATTTTTGAACTCTACAATAGGTAGTAACTTAATATAAAAGCATAAATTCATATTTAAGCTCATCATCTCTATGATAGAGATCAAACATCAAAAGGTCACATAGAGAGAACAATCTAATCAAGAGGATTAACCATGAAAAATATCATTTTTTGAGGGAATCACCTTCTTCCATAGGGGAATGCAATACATCGAATTGGGAGGTTATGGTGGGAATCTAATTTATCTATCTTGTGCCTTACTATAGTTTTACATTTTAAATATTTTATCGCTAGGGTGGAATCTTCATGAGAAACATTGATGATTTTTAATAAATAATATGACATATTCTTATCTAATTATATGTGATTTGCTTGATTCAAGTACGAATGTGACATAATTTTTACCATATAGTGATTCTTATGTATTTTATTATCATTTCATATGAAAACTAATCTAATCCCAAAAGAAAATGTTTAGGAAACTAGATCACCAAGTGAAGATTGTTGTCCCTCACTCATTGTTCTAGAAAAGCATGATAGCTACGAAGGTTTTTAAGGGATCATGGCCCTACACATTTTCTAGAAGTTTGAAAAAATTAGAGGTCTTATTAAATTTTCTCATGTAATAATTATCTTAGATGATTGAAGCAATTTAATGTGTATAAGAGGAAGATTGATCCCACAAAATAACTTCCATAAGTTTAGGATATTTTAGGGCATCTACCTCAATAAAGGGATTGATTAGAATTCTTTCTCTCTCCATTTCTCCTCCATTAATCTCTCTCTTTCTCTCTCTTATATATATATATTATATTATATTATATTATTATATATATATAGATGTAGATATATATATATATCACACTCCAAATCTTTCCCACTCTTCGTCTCCCTCTATCTCCCCCCACCATTTCCATCCTATATCCTTCCCTCTCCCCTTCTTTTTATCCCACTCTTTCTCTGTCTTTTCTTCCATCTATTTGTCCCTCAATCTCCCACCTCCATGATTGACTCGAATTACCTCCATCTCTGCTTATATATTTTTCTTTCACTACCTTACTCTCTCTCTCCCCCATCATTCTCTCTCTATGTCCCTCTCTCTATAAATTATTTCATTTCTTTTTTCCCTCCAACTCTACCACTATCACCATCCCTCTCTTCGTATCTCTCTACCTCACTCCATTTCTCTCTCATTCTCTCTCTCCTCTCTTTCCCTCTCCACCCCCCCCTTCTCATCCCTCCCCCTTCCTCTAATTCTCATTCAATCCCTCCCTCTCTCGTTCAACCCCTCCTATAAGAACCCCCATCCAATTCTCTCTCTCTCTTTATCATTATATACAAATCATGTTCAGCGTTCTACCTCTCACTCTTCATCTATCCATGACCTCCTTTATCTCCCTTTCTCTTTCTCTCTTTATGATTCTATACAAATCATGTTCATTCTTCTACCTCTCACTCCTTATCTATCCATGACCTCCTTTATCTCCCTTTCTCTCTCTCTCACATTTCTCCCCACATACAATTAGTCACTCACATAGTCTCTCCCCTCGCTTTCCCTCTATTTCTCTCTCTATACATCCCTCAACCCTTTCTTCACAACAGACCCCCTCCAAATTTATTTTATCTCTTCCCTGCTCTATTTCACACAACCCTCTCTCTCCCTTCCCCATCACTTTTTTATCGTAAACTCGTTTTGATTTCCACTAACTCTCTCTCCTTCTCTTTACCCCTCATGGACCCACTCATTATTCCCCACCGCCTTTTTCTATCTATCTTTCTCACATCATCTCCAATGGTCCCTCCATCCCTCCTCCTATCCCCCTCTCACTCCCACACAACCCACCTCAACAGTTTCTCGTGTGTTAAATTTCCTATCTACAAAAATATTTGCATGTTCCTAGTGGTAAGAACATGTATGCACTCCTAGCGATAGGATGGAATGCACATTTTTAGCTCGAGCAACATTTGAATGGGTTTTTTTAATTTTTTTATATAATGGGAAGCTTACCAAAGTGATGAGTTGTTTTCTTTGGATATAATTATGTGTTCACAGTAGATGATTTGGGATGCAAATACATGAAAACATTAATTTCTGAGAAACAGATAATATAATATTTATATTATATTTATAGATTGACATTCTCTTTTGTAAGTTAGACAAAGTCATTGTCTATGCAAAATTTTAATTTTCTTGTTTTCTTAAATTGATACAAATTACCATTTTTAATATGTTTTTCTCTTTATGTATATCAAAATATTAAAATAAATCCCTCACTTGTTTCCACTATAGTTTTTCTTCCCCTTAAGCACTTGAAAACAAAAACTATATGATGAACTAAATGGCATTGGGACCTACAATCTAAAATGAAAATATTCTTTGACAATGTTAGTTACCTTTTAGGTTGTATTAATGCAAGGAATTATATTTCAAGGATATAATTAATTTCATAATTTGTCAAAAATATCAATTTAAGACTAAATTTGGAAAATTGGATATGCACAAGAAATTTTTTTTATCTACAATTCTAAAAATTTGTGTAGCAAGATTATATTATTTAGGTACTCAAAGATTGTACTAACATAAACATGAAATTTATGTTTTGCATGAAGAATAACATATCATAGTTATAAAAACTCAAAATTTGTTTATATAGACATAATTTTTGTAAATAAAAATTATATCTAAAAAACTACTTGATTTTCCTATATTTCACCTTTGCACACGATCTTCAAATTTATTGTGTAAATTCCATTGATCATCCTTCCAATTTTATAAATTGATGATTTCTCGAGTTGGAAATGCCACTAATAAGCCACTGGGGACCATCATTACCTTCCACCCACCTCTATTATTTGAGTCTACTCCTATGCCAACTTCCATATTGAGATGATGATTCCTCTACTCATAAAAAAAACAACCAATGAATCCATTGCCAGTGCCTAGGATGTGCAGTTATTTCTATTTAGAATACTATTTTGATGTGGCCAGTAACAAACTTATGTTACTAGTTATCATCACTATATTTTAATGATTACTCCACTTGTTAAAAGATATACTTATAGAGTCCTATGAAAAAAAAAAATATTTCAATTTACATATGAGTGAACTTATTAAAATATATAATAATTTATTTGAAGGAAGGATTTTGTATGAATTTTTGTACTATTTGTTATAGTCATTGTTTTTCTTTATGATTAGATGCCTTTATTGTTAAAAAATTGAAAACATTTTCCCTTTTTCTTATTTTCCCCTATGAAAATCTAATCATACAATTTTTATTAAAATTCATTATTTAGTTAATTGAAATTGTATATTTTGATTGCTTATATCGATTCAAAAGCCTATGAAACCTTACATCACATCTTTATTATGCAATCCTTACATTTTTTATATGTAATTTCATTAAGGAAATATTTTTGGGGAATTTTTATTAAAATTCATTATTTAGTTAATTGAAATTATATATTTTGATTGCTTATATCGATTCAAAACCCTATGAAACCTTACATCACATCTTTATTATGCAATCCTTACATTTTTTTATATATAATTTCATTAAGGAAATTGGGAATTTATTCCATTTTTCTTTGGTTTTGTGTGTCTTTATTGTTTTTAATATATAGGAAAGGGTGAAAAGGTTAGCCCATTATTTGAATCCATTAAAAAACTATATGCTTACTTTATGCCCACACCATGTAGACAAATACTCACCTTAACCTCCACTAATGTGGGTGATGAGGTTTTCACAAATAAGAGTGGAAAATGAATATTTAAGTCTAAATTAAGGTGGAAGTGAGCATAAAAAAACATTAAATAATGCACATATTCATCTTTATGGGTGATGAGGTTTTTACAAATAAGAGTGGAAACTGCACATTTAAGTCTCAATAAATGAAAAAGTGAGAAAAAAAAAATGAGAAACAAAAAATATCAAATAAAGCATCTTCATATTTATCATAATCATATGAAAGTGGGTCTTAAATGTGCTCCCACCCTCTCACCCTGGTTATAAATGATGATGTGCATTTGTGTGAGGCTGGAAAGGATATGCATTTGTGTGAAGGTGAAAACTGAGTATGTACACCCACCCTTAAGGAAGAAGGTGTATTTTTTATGTACATTCATTTGATTCCTAAAAAAATTAATATTTTTAAATAACTAAAATAGAAATAATTTATTAATCAAGAAATAACCCAATATTATAGTAAAAAACTGTAAAAAAAATACTTAAATTTTAACCTGAATTTTAGAAAAAAACAACATATTGCTATGATCCAAATTCCATACATTCTAAAATGATGTATCTGAATATTTTGACACAATTTTAAATGAATATTTATCATCCAAACATTCAACTAAAATTTTAAATCAATGACAAATAGAGTTCTGATATAACCAATAAATAAATGTCATTCTTCTCTAAATAATAAGTGCCTACCTACCCTAACTTTTAAGCACCAATAAATAAATGTTGTTCTTCTTTTTATTTTGTTTCTTTGTGTTACGTATGAGTAGAAGAACATGGAGGGTGGTGTTCCATCAAGGGGGAGGGGTTTGTGACAGCCCCAACCCATGTTTCCTCATGAAAATGCAATGTAATATTTCAAAAAATATGTTAAATGGGTAGAGTCAGAGGGGGACATAGATTCCAGAACTGAGGAGGTGGCTTACTTGGGATAGGTGAGGTTTCCTTATTTAGGAAATATGAACTGTTTGGATAACCATTAAACATTGGTTGGTTGGCCTTTAATAAGCTAGTTCGATGAATTAAATTGGTTTGCAAGAGAAGTATGCAGACCCATGTTTCTCGATGGCCACAACAAGGAAAAAAGGATAACAAAATTATCGGGACGAGACATTGCAAGGCAATAAGGATGAGGAAGTCAAACCTTGGTTAGAAAGGAAGGTAGTAGAGGAAAATGATGGGTTCGACCTCATGGAGAATATCATCATTACCACATTAACTCATTCAAAAGAGCATGAATTTAGGTAACATTCAGTAAGGAATTGTTGAAGAGAAGACAATACAAGACATAAATTTAGTTGACATGGTTGATATGAAGATGGACTCTCCTTAATGAGGAAAAATGTCTCTCGAGTCCATGTAAAGATATAGGGTCAAGATAGTTTTCTCTTGATTCCCTTAATGGTGTGAGTCGAGGATTCTGTCCATGGATTCCTGGAGATAAGACCTCTGAAGCCTTTCTTGTTGTGATTTTGCAGTGGGTTTTGGATTTCCTAGAGTGGGTGGAACCCTTGTGTTTATGACGGGGACTTGGTTCTTTGGATTCCTTGTGTTTAATTGGGTGGAGAATAAGCTTATGGACTCCCTGTGCATCACTTACCTATTGAGTGGCTATTAGGTGGAGAAATGAGGTCCTTTGGAGTGCCTATTTCAACAGGAATTTGGTATTTTAATCCTTTGAGCAAGCCCCTTAGACGCTGGAATCTGGATCAGGGGTGATAGCTACAAGAAACATTTGGTTGCAAATATCTATGGTTGGCTGGACAATCCTTGTCCCAAACTAAGATGCCTATAAGAGATAAGATAATTGTTCATTTATAATTGCAATTTTCATGAATGAATGTCTATTTTTTGTTGAATGATGGTAGAAATGGTTGAGTAACACCTTTATTCACTCTATTATTCCATTTTAATTTGGCTTGAAATAGAGAAGCCTAGTTAAATACAATGATATATGTTGACTGTTAAGTTTAAGTTGCACTAAATGGCTTGAAATGTGCATAAATTTCAATGATCACTTAAATATAAAAGATTTACTAATAAATAATTTTGAAGGTTGTGATTATGTGTTAAATGATTGAATGCATAGAGAAATATATATAGGATGTACATATATGTATCGAAATTAGATCCCTAGGTACTATGTGCGCAAGTCAATCTATGGGTTGGGGTGTTAATCACTCTATTTATATTTCATTCTAATTTGGCTTGAAACAGAGAACCCTTGTTAAATACAATGATAGATGTTGACTGTTAAATTTAAGTTTCATTGAATGCCCTTAAATGTGCATAAATTGCAATGATCACTTAAAAATAAAAGATTCACTAATAAATAATTTTGAAGGTTGTGATTATGTGTTAAATGATTGAATGCATTGTGTGTGCAAGCCAATGCAAGGGTTGTAGTGTTAATTGAAAGGGTCCCTGAGTTGGTACAAAATGCAGTTAGTGCGGAGAAACACACACACACACATATGCAATGATGGGGACTGGGATGATGTGGAGGACCATTGGGATGCAATGACGTCTATGTTTTTAATTATATATATTATATATATATATATATATATATATATGGTGAGGTAGTTATTACTTCTCGGATGACACTTGGAATAAGGTTGGTGACCTTTGTTAAATATCCAAACCTTTGGTAGACATAAATTAAAATTAAAAAAAAAATATTATTAGTATCCATTTTCTAATTTACTAGAGGAGTTAGATTAAGTATATATATCTTAACCTGTATATATATATTATATTATATTATTATATATATTATATATATATATATATATATTATATATATGGTGAGGTTAGTATACTCTCAGAATGACACTGGAATAAGGTTGGTGACCTTTGTTAACTTATCCAACCTTTGACAGACAAAATATAAATTATAAAATAAAATATTTATTAGTATCCCATTTTTCTAACTGTACTAGAGGAGTTAGATTAAGAATAAAATCACTGCATAGGGTAAGTTGGGTGTGGTTGTTACACATATATAAAACAAATCCAAGATAGTTCAATCTTCAAGTGATGGCCCATAATTTTCATCACTAGCTTCCAATTTTAAATATATATTAAGTGAAATTAGAACAAAAGGCATGTGAAATACAAGTTCAATTTTTGGAGTACAATAAAATTCAAGGTTTTAGACCTTCATAATAAGGAATGAACACATATTATTGATAAATAGAAAAATAAACAATTGAAATCATGCATAAAAGTCAAATATTTACCTTAAAACCCCGTAATCAATAAAAGCTTCATGTTTCGAGCCATACCTCTAACATTTTCAATGATTAAAATTATTCATTTATGATAAAATATATAGGTTTATATAGCATAAAAAAAAAACCTAATACATTCACATGGATTAGATTCCTTGATTGCAATCACATTACAATCAATTGAAAAATATTAACTACAAAACATAAAAAAAATACGACAAATACATACCAAAAGCGATAAAAAAAAAAAATTTAGGAGATCTACACCCATACCCAGAATAGGAGGGGATTGAACAATCCCCTCCTCTTTCTTCCATGTTAATGTATAGTTCTTGGGGCAATTATATGAAAAATATAACACATGTATTCCCATGTATTATATGATCCCATGTATTCTCCCTCTCTCTCCCATTGTCTCCCCGTCCATCTCTATCTCTATCTCCCTCCCTCCAGACTTATTTGTATTCTTCCCTCTCTCTCTCTCTCTCTCTCTCTCTCTCTCTCTCTCAACATTTAGCTTACTTTTTATATCTATACATCTCTACTTCTCTCTCACTCTCATCAACTTTGCCATTCTCTCCACCACCTCACCATCACTCCCTATATCTCTTACTCCTCCTCTCTCTCCCTCCTTCACTCACTCATTCACAACAACCCCCATCTCTCTCTCTCTCTCTCTCTTCCACCTTCATCTATGGCTTTATCTCCCTCCATCTCTCCTTTTTTTCTCTCTCCCTTTCATTCCCTCACTATCTCACAATCTTCCTCCCACGATGCTCTCTCTCTCTCTCTCTCTCTCTCTCTCTCTCTCTCTCTCTCTCTCTCTCTCTGTTCAACTCTCCCATCTCACTTTGTCTCTCTCTTCCTTGCTCTATCTCCCCTCTCCATATCTATATCTATTACCCTCCCTCTCTCATTCTCTATACGTCTCTCTTAGATCACCCCCTTCTTTATATCTATATTTATATCTATCTATCTCTCCCTCTCTCCTACTCCAACTTTATATATGTCTCCCCCCCAACTCTCTCCGCACACATATCTTTATATATCCCTCCATTTCCCCCTCAATCCTTCCTTGATAACAACACCCCTTTAACTTTTCTCTTTCTCTCTCCCTTTCACTCCTATTCTCTCACTCTCTTTCTATCTATCTCTTATTTATTTACTCTCTATACGTCACTTCTTCCCTCACCATCTCCCCCTCTATCTCACTCTACCTCAATTCTTCCCTCTCTCCTTCTCTCTCCATCACTCTTTCTTTGTCTTTTCCTCCATTTGTTTTTCCCTCAATATCCCACCTCCATAATTGACTCTAGTTACCTCCCTCTCTCTTTCTCTCTTTTTCTTTCAATTCCTCACTCTCTCTCTCTCCTCCATCATTCTCTCTATTGTCCCTCTCTTTATCACTTATTCCCTTTCTCATTTCCCTCCAACTCTACTACTAACACCACCCCTCTCCTCATCTCTCTCTCTCTCTCTCTCTCACACACACACACACACACACACATTCCTCCCCCTTCCTCTAATACTCAATCAATCTCTCCCTTTCTCCCTAAATCCCTCCTACGAAAAACCCAGTCCAATTCTCTCTCTCTCTCTCTATGATTTTATGCACACCATTTTCATATATCTACATGTCACTCTTCCTCTATATCCCACCACCTCCTCTCTCTCCCTCTTTATCTATCTCTCATTCCTTCCCACTCACAATCACTCTCTCTCTCTCTCCCTCTCTCTCTATCTCTCTCTCTCTCTCTCTCTCTCTCTCTCTCTCTCTCCCCCCTTCCCTCCCTCAATCCTCCCTTCACAACAAACGCCCTCCAAATTTATATCTCCCTTCCTTTCTCTATTTCCAACAACCCTCTCTCTCCCTTCCCCGTCATATTTTCTATTTCTAACATCATTCAGTCTCCACTCTCTCTCTCTCTCTCTCTCTCTCTCTCTCTCTCTCCCCT
>APFE030572091.1:20418-81775 GCA_000404065.3 Pinus taeda
ATATGAATAATAGTTATTGATAACAAGTCTTATATAATTTTATTGTCAATCTGATAGTGACTATATTCCCAAATACCATCTAAAGAATGAAGATAAATAAGAGCATTACGTAATCAATTATGTCATAGTATGACATTCGATTCTAGTTACATGTTTCTTCATGTGAAAAATTTAGTAACGGAGGTAAATAGTCAACGACAACGCGTGAAAATGTTTCTTCGTTACTTAGAATAAATCACAATAACTTCAGATATGCTTTTCAACAAAAATAAATAAATTATAGTAGTGGATCAAACTGGGCAGGTATACCATTTGATTGCAGAATTGTTTATCAAAAAAAATAACATTGAATATGATAATTTTCCTATAAATTATTAATCATAAAATCCTTATTCTCTATACATCATCAAATCTAATTTGCGTAGCAAGTAGCTAAAATTAAAATCATTTTATTCGAACTTAAATTAGGCTGGAAAAACCTTTCTCGCTCCACCATTCCAAAACCGCAAAACGGTTTCCATTGACAGACGGAACCACGATCCAATTCCACAGCCCTCACAGAAAAATGGTGTCGCGCCGCCATGATTATTTGGTGATGTATCTGGAGAGCTTCGAACGTTTCTAAATTCTTTCGTCCACAACCTACCAGAAGTGTGTTTTCCCGGCATTCAATCTTCATTTTGTAGTTTCGCGGTTCGGAAAATCTTTCCCAGAATCTTCAAAACTTTTCCACGAGCTCCAACTTCTTCATTCTTGGCACTCTTATCTTGCAACACCATGTGGCACACGTTTGAGAGGGTGCCTTCAATGTGAGGCACATTTACTTTCCAAAGTGACTTCATAATGAATTCTTTGTTGGACTGTAAAAATGCTTCCAAATCATCTTAAGTATAATTCTCCTCTGCACTGGGCTGCTGTTTGATATCTTCTAGTAACCTTAGTAGTGCAAAAACACCGGTTGCTGCTGTGACTTGAGATTTTATGAAATGCCCTTTGTTTCTGAACCATTCAGCTTTAAATGGCAAACCCAAATATATGGCTCTCTTTCTCAGTTCTTTTGATGCTTGCCTTTCATACATGTAACAAATTGTTTACAACCGATGCCGAAGAATACAGTGCAAGAATTATTTCTTCAATAGGGTGGGGCAAAGGTAGCTTGAAAAGTAGTTACAGTTTGAAAAGTAGTTAGGATAAGATTTTTTATCTAACGGTGGTAAACATTTCAATCATCTAGCCTCAGAACCTCAGAGCAAATGGAGCATATGAAGACAGCAAAAACTTAGGGGAGTTCTTTCCAGAGGGAACGCTAACTGCATAAATATACTTATGGAGTTTTAGGAAAAAAATCCTAGTTATAGAGTCTCAAGAAAAAAAATCCTATTCTAGTTCCTATTGTATAGATATGTGAACTTATTAAACTATATAATAATTTAATGGAAGGAAGGATTTTATATGCTTTATATTATGGTTATATTTATTGTTTTTAATTAAAAAAACATTTCTTTTTTTTGTTATTTTCGTTTATAAAAATCTAACAATACAATTTTTACTAAATTTCATTATTTAATTTATTCAAAATATATATTTAATTTTTTATATAGATTCAAAACCCTGTGAAATGTTACATTGCATCTTTATTATACAATCCTCGCAGTTTCATTAAGGAAGTATTTTTGGCAATTTATGTCCACGCCATTTAGACAAATGTTCATCTAACCTCCACCAGTGTGAGTAATGAGGTTTTAACAAATAAGAGTGGAACAAACACATTTAAGCCTCAATGAAAGTGGAAATAAAGATCAAGAACATCAAATAATGCACATAACATCAAATAATGCACATATTCACCCTTATTATAAACATAGAAATGTAAACCCATCCACATAAGAAATAATGATATGCATTTTTATAAGAGTGAAGAAGATATGCTTTTGTGCTAAGGTAAAAAATGAGTATGTACTATCCTAAAAAATAAAATGTATTTTATGAAAATTCATCTAACTCTTAAAAATTTTAATATTTTTAAATAACTAAATAAAATAATTTTAGCCCCATGAATAACTTAATCTTATAACAAAATTATTATAAAAATACACCAAATCCAACCTGAATTTTAAAAATAAACATCATATCAATGTGATTCAAATTCTATAGATTCTCAAATGATACATCTAAATATTTTAGCACAATTTGAAATCCATCTTTATCATAAAAAAAAATTAATTAAAATTTGAAATCATTGACAAATAGAGTTCCCATATAACCAATAAATAAATGTCGTTCTTCTGTAAAAAATAAGTGCCTACCTACCCTAACTTTTAAGCACACCGAATGAGTTGTCAAGCATCGCGTTTTCCACGCAAACAGTAAGCAAAATGATTCTTGGTCGGCTGTTTTGGGAGATGGTAGGCCTTAATGACAGTATAATGTAGAACGAGTTTCGCAAGATCGTGACCACAGCTAGCTGCCACTCCTAAAAATTAGAGTATATATATGAGAGAGAATAATTGTTGTGGTGTACGTTTAAACCCGTTTTGTATGTGACATGAGAGTTTCTTCGGCGCATAAAAAAAATATGCAGTCGGCGCATAAAAAAAATATGCAGTAGTCTATAACGCGACTTTTTGAAAGTTTTTTCGGCGGATTTTTCCGGTCAAAATCCGGCAGCAATTCATTGGAATCCCAAGTTTGATAGCTAGTTTCTGCACAATCAATGGCTCCCAGGGGTTTTTCAGGGCGCTGAATCCAAATATGCAGTTAAAAAACCATTTTAACTGCTAAAAATCAAGATTTAACCTCATTTCTTCCGCCAGATTCCGTCACCGAAATCTCCAAAAAATCGCATTATAGACAACTCCTAAAAATATCACTTTAAAATTGTGGTTGGCAACGATCTTGGGTAGAGGTGTAAGAAAAAGGTGAGTGAGGACGTGTCGCCGTAAATAAGGCCGAAGTATCATGACGCCGAACGTCACCGCATTCAAATTAATTCAATTGATTTATTTGGATAGGCTACGATATTTTCAAATTATAATTATTGTGATATAATATGATATTTTAAGCTACAGAATTCGCTCTATGTCCATGTATATTTTTTAATTAATTTAATAGTTTTGATTAATTTTGTTTAAATAAGTTATAAATTTATTATATCTGTATTTTGGATTTGAGTGGTTTTATTTATAGAATTGGTTTATTAAAAGAGAAAAATTTAATCTCATTTTTATTTATTAAAACATTCACGATTTAGAAATTATATTAATTTTATTATGAAATGATAAATAAATAAATCATACATTAGCACTCCACCCAATAATACATACGCTATAAATGGAACGTGCATAACAGCCTTGCCCGAGCCTACGCTGACTTAGCCGCCACTGCCCTTGCAGAGCCTTCTTTTGGTAGCCTCCAGCTGCTGATGCCAACCAGACCATGCAACCCTCTGAGGAGGGAGATCCTCACTCTTCCGCGTAGAGAGGGAATGAAGAAAATGCAGAAGCCTTCGCATCTTTGATCGCAAAGAATGGAGCTCCAAGGAACAGGCCATCAGTCAACAAATTTGTAAAGAAACTTGAAAGTATCCCAGAGATTTCCCTCCCTCCAGCACTTCCAAGAAGAGCAGCCATCTCTCTGGGAGAATGCGAACTTGTTGGATAGTTCAGAGGGCTATGGCCTTCAACCAAATCAGTGCAAAAATGGGTGGAAGAAACTGGAATGCAACCACACAGGGGAAGATAGCAATACGATTCTATGGAAGGGGGTACTATACCTTTTTCTTTGAAACAAAGGAGGATAAAGATCTTATTTTTAGAAATGGACCTTACTTCATGGACTCCAAAGGTTTATACTTGAACAAGTGGAGACCAGATTTTGATCCAGAGATGAATGTCCCAAACGCAGTACCTGTGTGGGTCAGGCTCCCGCGTCTTCCTCTTCACTAATGGGGAGATGAATCTGTAAAGGCTATAGGAATCGCAATGGGAAAATATATTGACAGATGTGAGCCAAGAGATAACATGCACGCGTGCGCAAGAATATGTGTGGAATTAGATCTCAAAAAAGGCCTCCCAGAGGCAATAAAGATCAAAGTCGACCAGTGGACACACATTCAGCAGCTAGAGAACGAGCAAATACCATTTAAAGGCAAGGTATGTCATGAGTATGGTCATTTTGCAAAATAGGTGTCTTAAGTATGAAAATGTAGAAGAGCAAGAACCTACATGGAAACAAGTGAAAAGGGAAAAACCTACCAATAAGCAGAATGTGTCAGATATTCATCAGTCCCAAGAAACAAATCAAACAACCTCTCAGCCTCCAGGGAAGGTTACTCCTCCTGATCACATAACCCTGAATCCTCTTGAGCCATTAAAAGACTCCTTTGATCCACCCTCTCACAGATCTCCACCCTCCCAGATCCCCAACCTCAAACCGCATAGCTCTCATATCCACCCCCAACCCAATATCTTCCCCTCCTCCCTTAGTGGACCGCATTCTAACTAGAAACAAAGCGAAAGAAATCCCCCAAGCCTGGGATCAACAAAAAAAAAGTGGGAAGGAATTCCAATAAAGAAATCAAAGATGAGGCAACAGCTAAAGAAATGGTGCTAGGAACGCAACAGCCAATGGATTCTTTCCTTGGGAAACAAATAGGAAGTCATGAAAAATCTCACCAAAGAGGAAAGAGAGGATCATACCAACACAATGGTAAATAATGATAACAGTCTCTTGGAATTGTCGCGGCCTTGGCACCTCCTTTAAAGTCAATGCAGCTAGAGACATTTTAGCCAAGGAATAACCATATATATATATATGATCCAAGAAACCAAAATAAACAAGCAAGAAAACCAGAAAATGATTCAAAAACTAAAAAATTATGAAGAAGTAGCTTTAGAAGCCACAGGGGCATCAAGAGGAATCATCACCATTTGGGATAAAAGAAAATAGGAATTAAAGACCCACAAAATTAGTAAACACTAGATTCGAACAGAGTTGAGGAATCTCAATACAAAATAACAGTATAGCATTATAAATGTGTATTCTCCAAATCACTATAGAGAGAAAGAACAACGCTGGAAATTAGTTAAAGAATAAATAGCAAAGAGACTAAGTGGGGACTTAATCCTGGGAGGAGACTTAAATCTGATAAGGAACACAAAAGAAAAATTTGGTAGAACCTTCCATGATGATCTGTCAAGAGAAGCTCTTGAAGAAATAATAGAAGAATACAAATCAATGAACATTCCGCCAAGCAATCGCAAATACACTTGGAACAAAAAAAGAATTGGAAAAAACAACATAAAGAAAGATTGGACAAACTTCTTACTCATGAAAACATAGCAGCCACTTACACTCCGGTGAAAATTAAAATTGTTCACAACTCAACTTCAGATCACAACCCGGTGGTGCTAACCTTGGGGAAGCTGGAAAATCAAGGACCCCTTCCCTTCAGATATAACCCAATTTGGAACAATAAGGAAGATTTTGACAAACAAATAAAGGACAGTTGGAAAAAAAGTGTCATAGGATCTTCCCAGTGTGTTTGGGAACTAAGCTAAAGAACCTAAGGATGCACTTAAAAAACTGGGCAAGAGAAAACGATATTCGAGACAAATCTAAGAAGATCGATTTGCAAAAAAATATGGGTAACCTTTGTAAGGAAAAAGAGAACAAGGAAGACAGTAAGCAAAGATCAAATACAAGAAAAGGAAATATATTTGGAAATATATAAGAAAAGTAGGCAGCAAGAAGAGGAAATCAGACTTAAATCAAGATGTCTCTCGCTAAAGTCCAGAGACAAAAATACAACCTTCTTTCATAATACTATGAAAATAAGGAGATAAAAAAATCACATAGAAAATATTCAAGTAAATGGTCAATAAATAAAAGGAGTTGAAACAGTAAAAAATGCAGCCCATAATCACTTTAAATAACTCCTCTCAACAAGTGACCTGCACACAACTAAAAATAAATTTTGCAACATATTAAAAAAAAAAAAACCAGCAAAACAGGGAATTAGACAACGAAATTATTGAGGAAGAAGTCAGAGGAGCTGTGTGGAACCTCCACCCTGATAAGGCACCAAGTTCATATGGGTTTACAATTGTCTTTTACAGACAACATTGGAAAATTATAAAAAAAGCTATAATGAGAATGCTCAAAAATGCTTTCAAAAAAAAAAAAGATTGGAGAAAACAAAAATCCATCCTTCCTAGCCCTCATTCCCAAAGAACCCAACCCTACAACTTTTAACAGATATAGGCAAATCTCCCTTTGCAACTCATCTTATAAGATCCTTACAAAAATTCTAGCAAACAGAATGAAAAAATTACTTCCGGAAATAATTTCAGAAAATGAAGAAGGATTTGTCCCCAAGAGGCAAATTACAGATAATGTGATAATTGTTAAGGAGGCTATCCATAGCAGTATCCAAAGAAAGGAGAGAGGAATGATTGTTAAGTAGATATGGCTAACTCTTTTGATAAAGTTAACTATAACTTTCTTGCAACAGCTCTCAAAAGGTTTGGCTTTTCAACAAATTTTATAGAGATTATCCAGGCATGTATAGCAAATCCTTGGATAGCTCCACTAATCAATGATCGGCCCAGTAAATTTTTCCAAAGCACACGAGGGCTGAGGCAACGTTGTTCGCTTTCTCCATTCTTGTACATCATCATGGCTGAATCACTAAATGCTATGCTGGAAACTCAGAGAAAAGAGAAAAAAATAACAGGGATCCAAATATCTAAAGGAAGCAAAGACATAAACCATTCTCTCTTTGCAGATGATATCCTTCTCATAGGCGGGGCATCCTGCATTACAACAAAACGATTCAAAAAAGTCTTGGATGATTTTCTCCCAGCTTTAGGAGGAAATCTAAACAACTCTAAATGTAGAATATATTGTTGGAATACCACAACAAAAACAATGCAGCATATCTCACAAATACTGGAAATTCCTTTACAAATAAATTGCAACCACTTCACTTAGCTTGGGATGGCCTTAGCAAAGGAAGTGGTAAAATCATAAGTCTGGAACATGCAAGTGGAGAGAATGAAGGGGAAGATTCAGAACTGGGGAGTGGTGTGGCTCAACCTGGCAGGAAGAGTGACATTGATTAAAGCACTTCTCTCGACCTTGCCTATATATCAGTATGCAATCATTATGGCTCCAGCAAGTGCCCACAAGCAAATGGAACTGATAATTAGAAGCTTTCTATGGCAAAGAGGAAAACAAAATAATAAAAAATTCAGCCTTGTTAAATGGAAGCAAGTTACTCTTCCCTATGAAAAAGGTGGTATAGCAATTCGCCTGCCAAGACTAATGAACATTGCTTTAGGGACAAAAATTATCTGGAGAATGATAAATGGGAACAACCACTGGTGGGCAAAAGTTCTAACAATGAAATACTTAAATAGTCATAGAACAAAGCTACTCACTGAAACTATTCCAGACAGGCCATGCACTCAAATCTGGAAATTGGTTAAAAGGATAATCCCTCTCATTAGAGATCAAATATCCAAAAATCTAGGGAATGGCAAAACAATTTCTATTTGGGAGGATAGAATAATGGGGAAAAACCCCTTAAATCAGCAACAAAATTTAAGAGGACTTCAAAGATGGATGGAAGAGCAAAGTTTTAACACTCTTCATTCTATTTTGAATTGGGATCAAAATAACTGGGTAAGATGGAAAAATCTGGCTACACCACCAAGACTAAAATGTAAGTGGGAAATTTTAAAAGTCCATCTGGCAGGGGCCATGCCCATCAACTTAGAAGAGCAGGATGACTTTGTTTGGGACACAAATGGAGGGGACTACATAGTGAAATCGGGGTACAACCTCCTCTAAAAACTCCACAATCAAAATCACTAGAGCCTTTGGAAGGCAACTTGGAATTCAGAGAGTCTGCCTAAAATTAAAGCCTTCATATGGACACTTCTCACAGGTAAAATTCTTACCTTCGAAAATTTAAAAAAAAAAAAAGGAATACAAGGGCCCTCAAGATGTGTCATGTGTCAAAAGGAGGAAGAATCAATCTAACACCTCTTCATTAACTGTATGGTGGCGAGATAGTGCTGGAAACAGGCAACAAGTCCTTTGGAAATAAACATAAATCCAACAATTCAATTGACAACTCTTCACAAAAACTGGGATAAAAGCTACCCATATACAAAGAAAAAAATGGCAACAATACATAGGATATGGAAACGTCTCCCTTCAATCATGTGCTGGCAAATTTGGTTAGCCCAAAACAAATGCATTTTCAAAAATCAAAAGCCAAATTTAGGCAAGATTCTAGAAAAACTTGGAGTCAAGTTGTAGAAATAATAAGTACAAATGGAATCTCAAAAATGGATTAGAATGACTTATAACAAGAAGAGAAAGATTGGTACAACAAAGCAATGTTAGAAAACAAAGCAAAAGCAACAGCTATAGCAAAAAATAAAGAATTATACACAAACAAAATTTGGAAATTAATATTGGAGGATAAAGAATTTGCAGAATGGATAAAAGATCAGAAGAGACACATTCTCTTTTCTGATGGAGCTGCAAAAAATAACCTAGGTAAAGTAGGGGTAGGAGGAGTTATACTAAATCCAAATGGAAAAAAAATAATAACCTATGAATAGAGCCTTGGAGAAATGACAAATAATAAGGCTGAAACATACAACCTTCTCCTAGGCACGAGGCTTCTAAACAAAAATACAATCAAGGACCCTATAATAATCGGGGACTCAGCCATCATAATAGCAGCATTGGATGCCAAAAGGGACTTCAAAAGCATAACCATCAACAAAATATACCAAAGGATCAAAACAAGCTTTGAAACCTCGGGAAATATAACCATAAAACATGTCCTTAGAAACCAAAACAGGGATGCTAATAGCCATGCCAACAAAGCAATTGACAAACTAATTGGGGTTGTCAAAGAGAATAATGAAATTTATGAAGAAAGTATACATGACCCCCAAACCCAGCATGAAGATCAAGAAAGAAGATTTAAATCTGAAGAATATCATAAGAAATTTTATAGGGGGGAAAATAAAAAAATAAGAAGAAGCAAAACATCAACTCAAGATGGAGATTACATGAGGAAAACAAAGAATATAAGTTAGCATAGGTTCTCAATGGTAATCTGTCTTGATTAGAGCACACTACTCTCATAATCCCAAAAAGCTACACTAATTGATGAAACAAGAACCTAATTGCCCTCCTCTCCTGGGAACAGTGGGCATTAGTCTTGTCAACCATGAATGCCTAGATCGCAACGACGATGCAAGCAACAGTCAGGTGTCCAAGTTTACCTGCGCAAGCTCCCAGGCGATCCGAGACAGTAAGGCAATCAATAGCAGCAAGTCTCTCCTCAACAGATACCATTACATCAGAACCAGATACCACAAAACAATGAAGAATTTCCGCAAAGATAGTGTGAGGAGACAGATGAAGAACCCCCACACAGGAACCATTGGATCCGGAGATCAGTGGTTTAGGAATGACCTCAGAAGTATCGAGAGAGGAACTCAATGGAGGTAGAACAAGGGTCATCGAACGCTAAACTTGCACAAGCATTATTCAAAGAGAAAATGCCGAAATAAGTTGGAGTGTTATTTTGGGAGGTGTTTTAGCGGTAAGTGGTTTCGGGAGGGAACCCTCCGATTCCACTCATCGTTGGACACGTTGCAAGCAGGTGAGGTGAGAATACCACTTTATCGGGTGGGTATTCTTCGTGCATTTTTCCCACCCGAAATTCTTTCTCGCTGTTGGATCCTTTGCGTGTGGATCGACAGTTGTGGAGAGTCGTGCAAGTTGAATGACCGGCGTTCAGTGGTGTCCATCAGATCTAATAGAGGAAATCTACGGTGGAGCCCGAGCCTAATAAAGGTATGTTTTGATATTCGTGCCAAAGGTGTGGAAAAGCAGAAATTGAGTCCTGTGTGTTTGTATTTCTGTCCACCTTTTCCAACGATAAGTGTAGGGTTTTTGTTGAGTCCGCTTTTTCAAAGATTAAGTGCAGGTTCAGTCTCTCTGCGTTCAAGTCACAATTTGTATGTTTTGAAGCTTATAAGAAATAGGGTTGTTAAAGTAGATGTGGGGACTGCGCTCCCTCTTGCACTCTACTTTGATCTAACCCTCCTCTAATTCTACAAGGAACTAACTTTCTTTCCCCTTTTTTACAATATATAAAAAGTAAGCAACTATGAAAAAAACAATCATTTTTATAAAAAAAAACATGGCAGCAGTTTAATTAGCTATAATTACATATAAAGTATTATATAAACAATAAGTTTCAGTTTTCACCAAATATAAAATGTTAAATTTTATTATCATAATTTAGGTTTTATTTTATTGAAAATTTTATAGAATTTTTCAATTTTTGTTGTTAGAAACTTTTGCAACTTATTTAACAATTTTTTGTTTGAAGATAGAAATGTATCTTAAAGTCTAGAAATTTCTACTAATCTTATTTCTTCCTAGCATACAAACTCTCAAATGTTTGACAATATTTTTGTAAAAATTTTATAAAGTTTTAATAACTTTATATAATATTTATAGAATATTAATGTTTTTTCAAGATATGATAATTTTATACTATAAAATGCATGTGAATTATTTTTAAAGAAATGAAAAATTAGGCCATCTTTTTCTTAAAAATAAAAATCAGAAACTAACATACCTTTCGCTGATCCAACTCAAAAAAAAGGGTCATTGACTAATCAATGGTTTTGACTACTTAGGACATTAAACAATCCACATTATAGATATAAACATTTACACTTCATATTATATATACAAATATTTTATCAATTTATTTAATTATTTTAAAAATGAAATAAATATTATTATTAATGAGTTGATTTAGAATTTAATTTAATATATGGTACTTAAATAAAATATATTAATAACAAGAAAATTGTTTTAATGTGTATTAATAAAATTACTCATTAAAAATATAATTTAAAGAAGAGCTTCAACTCGCAGACCTTCATCTTAATTTTCTGTCCTCTTTACTATTTAACGCATCGCTAAAATTAGCTCTTTTTTTATCAAGCATTCAATTGGTCCTGATGATGGATCTCGGTTGAGATTTGAAACGTTGGCAAAAATGATTTTTACTGTGAATTCTCTCCGATAACTAAGTCAGAAGAAATTTTAAAAAAAAAATTATATTATTTTTGCAATAAACATGAAAAATTAAACCTTGTTAACCCCTCTTAATTTAGTGCTTAATATAAAATAAAATTATAAAAAAAAATAAATTATTTATACCGGTTATAAAAAAAAATTAAAATTTTAATATTAAACGGCATTTTATCATATATCAAATTTGATCCTATTAAATTTAAGAAGGTTAATAAAATATTTCAGGGAACCATGTGTTTAAAAATTAAAATTCAATAGAATTTATGGAAAAATATGTTTTGTATTCATTTTAATAAAATATTTCACAAACTATATGAGTGTTTAAAAATTATAATATTTCAAAAGAATTTATGGAAAATATGTTTGTTATTCATTTTAATATATATTATTTTTTTTCTTATAATATAATAAGATTAAATAAACTGCCAAAAATATATGATGTGAAATCAAATCATTTGTCAAATATTTAATATTAATCTGAAAGGATTTAATCCGGAATGGGGTGTTTATCTTTAAAAAAAAATATAAATTAAAAAGTACAAGTTAAATCCAAAAAGGTAAAGTATTTACGCATTTGAATATTAATGTTTGGCTTAATCAAAATTATTGTTTTATATCATAAATGAAAAATAGCAGTAAAATACAAAAAAGTTGAGTATTTATACTTTTGAATATTTAATATTTCACTTAACCAATATTATTATTTTATATCATAGAAATAAATCGATAAAAGTAAAATATTTATATATTACTCATATATTTTAAGTGTATATTTTTTTATATTATTTTTATATTTTAATTGTTATTGAATTTTCATAGAATTAATTATTGATGATAATGGTGATTAATGCTCACTGAGACCAAATTCTGCTTTACCGGATCTAAATAAATGAATTGTTTAGTTTGATTTAAAATTTTATTTCTATGCTCAAAAAGCTTGGAGAGAAGCTTCCTAGATCGCTGTAATTTTGGCAACGTAAAGGGCTAGGGAGGTCAATACTGCAACAAAGATTTTGAAACTGAGATCTAATGTGGTTGTACACAAGGCACTCTAAGAGAAAGTGATGATATTCTATTCTCACAGAGATGGCAGAACCTTTCCATCCATGGCGTTTTAGGAATTGCCCAACAACCTGTTTCACTATGGAGCTCATGATAGTTCATTCTAATCTAGGCTATATTAATTTTCTTCTTTGAGCTAGTGAAAACAAAGAGATACTTTTGATCTTCTAGGGTGGGGTTGATGACCTCCTTATAATATCTTAATTTTCTTTTAGCTGCTAAATTTTTATCACACAACATTTTTTCTTTGAACTTAGAAGTAACAATATTTTTAATGTTATTAACGTTTTGCAATGCAACATTCTCGTTGATCTCCCAATGGTTTAACCAAGCCTTGTTGTCTTTATACCAACCTCGTTTGAGCCTTACGTGGTTTTGGCTGGAATTTAAAGCTAGCTTAGGAAGTCTATGGCCTCCTATGTTATTGAGTTTCTGCGTGTACAACAGAAGCCTAGTCATAGCTAGGCTCTTGATAGGGGAAATACCCACTTCTATAAGGAGAATAGGATAGGATGCATTGCTTTTAGTTTTGAGGTTATACGTTATAAATCTTTCTCTGGGACTCTCTAGAGATGCTACAACCCCAAACCTCACATCCATATAAAATAACCAGAGTGACTAAAGTTTCAAAGAAGAACTTGTTTCTATCCCACATTATGAGGTTTGTCGTTTTACAATTATTTTCAAGACCAAAATAAGCTTTCCATCCCCCATTAATCATTTTCTCAATGCTATAGTTCCAGTTGAGCTTTTGATGAATATCAATTCCTAGGTACTTGTAGGAAGACACTTCCTCCAAGTTAGTGTAAGTGTCCTTCTTGGAATTGATAATCACAACTTTTGTTTTTTCATTGTTAACAATCATACCCATGGTAGAGCAGAAATCTTTAAGAATTGCTTATCAAGATCAGATGGGCACCTTGCGAGAAGAACAAGAAGAACAATATCGTTAGCATAGAGAAGAAGGATGATGACTATCCCAGCTAAGATCATGCTAGCGCATCCTACTTCCTCTAAACAACCTTCTGGCTTGATGTAAATGCCACAATTACTATTATTATTATTATTATTAATATTATTATCTAATTTTAAGGTTATTGTGAAGCCACGGGTTAAATTGGTATATGATATTTTTTTGTTTGTGAGACAAGGAATCTACTTCTACTTAATGATTTGACTAATAAATCTATGAATGCATATAGACTCTATCCCTTTTAATTCTTAAAAGGAAACACATAATCTTAACTCTTAGTCTCACTCACAATGTGTATTAAGCCACTCAAAATAAAACCTTTAATATAATATAGTGATGTGTGGTGTGGCGCTTCGTTGAGTGAAACCCACAAAGTGAGGGGTCAAATCATATTGAGTGTATTATCTTACTATGGTGTGCCGCTCAAGGAGTAGGCTCCCCTTATCCGTGAGTCTCGGCTCTTGCTAAAATCATAAGAAATTAGTATATCTGCTTGCAAGCAACAAATAGATAGACCTATTCACCCTTCTGTTTTTTCTTTTCATCAACCCTTTATACACTCAGTGATACAAAAGCATTTCGATATGACCCTTTTAACGCAAATCTTCTCTGCTTCCAATTCCATTGCATAATCTGTTGCAACGTGACAGAATCTCCCGTCGGACCAGGGAGTTGATGCAATAAAAAATATGGTCATCGATCGAAGCAAGTGCAAGAATACTAGATCCTATATTCGGCTGTGCGGGCATAATACATCGTCTTCAACTCCAAATATTAAAGTTGGGCTCGCAAATAAGTGCAACACAGTCAAAAATCCAGAAATTACGTTCCCAGCAGGAGCAACTTCTGGCGTCTATCCCAGGATTCCATAACATGATTAATCCCACAATCAGCACATCATTAAACGATGCTGATTACGATGACGAGGATTAATTCAATTCACAATTTAAGGGATTGAGTAGTCTGCAGTTTACCCAAGCGATGGAAAAACTATGTTATATTTTATTTTATTTCCAACTGGAAAAAGTTATGCTATTTATTACTCTCTCTTTTAGTAACGCAAATTCCAAAAATATGGCATGTCCCAGGAAAATGATAAGATCCAATAGCTAGGTTAGTAGGATGCTTTCAGCACCAAACGGATGGAGAACCATTGATATTTCTGTGTCTTTCCTTGGCATAAATAAAACACCAAAATTATGTTAACGCGAAGTAAAATAAAAAAATCCGATATCTATGAGATCGATTGAAAGATAAATCTTTTCGGAATAAGGAGAGCGATTAAAATAAAAATATAAAGAGTGAAATAAAAAACAATTGAGTATGCAGCACACATTATAGATCGAAAATTATGAAGAGTACTACTGCAAGTGAAGTGAATGAAGAAAACCTTACCCAGAGTGACAAAGAAATGAAGCCCGTATCAAAATAGACGGACAAAGAAATGAAGCCCATATAAAAAGGAAAAGAAGGATAAGAGGATGAAAACAAGTGAAGCCCATATCAAAAAGGAAAAGAAGAAAGAAAAGAGGATGAATACCTCATTGAGGCATCTAGGAAAAGTATTTAGAAAAGAAAAGGGGATGAAAACTTGGTTATGAAAAATATTTTGTTGAAAAGTTTTTGGAGGCAAGTCTAGGTTCATAGACTAAAAAAATGGAGAAAATTTTATCTTGGTCAAAACCTCATCAAGAAATTGAGGGAAAAGCACTTGTGAATATGAGTAATGACACTAATTTCCTGAAGAATAAAAAAATTAAATATGTCCCTTCTTTTGAATGTATGTTTTCCGGTACCAAATATCATAACAATTGAACTAGAACGCCCACAGAAAAAGCTTAAAAACAATCAACAAACCATTCCAAGAATCTATGTTATCACCGATATGTATTCTCCAAGGTTATAAACATCAATATGTAGGACACAAAATTTATATATTCTGCAACTTTGAAGCGCTAATCTGCATCAACCACAGTACAACCTCGTCACTAGAGGATATGTATATGCACATCATACTTTTCATAGTCATAAATCTATATAGTTAATGCGATAACTCCAAGAAAACATACGATGAGGTTATATTCGTAAGAAATCACACTTCAAAATAAAGAAATCTTTGGTATTTACATTGAAATCAAGCTCTCTATTTTATCATCATCAAAACTATTGCTTAGAAATGATCAGTATTGGTAGCCTGATAAGAACATGATGAACACTGTGGTAAATCCAAACTCTTCTCAGAAACCACCTCACAGTAATCTGCAATCCAAAACATTCAGAAACTTAAAAGAGAAAAAGAGAAAAGAATTTAATATGTTATAAATGAAAAATATTTATAGAAATGTGATTATGCTTCTATCAGTTATTTATTTTGTATTACAATCTAATTAATCATATCAACATTCTAGGTTAACAATTATCTAACTAATATGTAGTTTTCAAATAATTCTGGTGTCATCTAAAATTTAAAATCATGGCATAGCATGAATCTTAAGCTCATACTTATATTTAAATACAATATTTAGCTTTCAATTAACTTCCAATAAAAACCAATGAAAGGTATCGAGCTAGTGTTTGAAATTCTTGTATAAATTTTGAGGTTGTCGCTTACTTCTACTTTTATGGCTTCTCAAAATTTTCATATTTCCATTAGAAAATATCCTAAACAATTTCTTTTGAATAATGAATATATCGATTTAAAATGTTTTCAATAAAAATTTATTTATCAGAATCTAAGAAAACTATTTCATTGTTACATTGTCATACATAAATATGTATTCTAAAGATGTTACAACACAATTACAACATTACTCCATTCTAAAGATGTTACAACACAATACAACATTACTCCATGTCATCACTTACACTTTATTGATTACCTACATCAACCATTATTTGCATTACACTCATTTCATCATTCATCATTGCGAAAACATTTTATATTTATATTTTGCACCATTCACTCCATTCATCCATAACCTCTAATCCACTGCAACATGTTCCAATACATTCTATAAACTTGCATGTGATCCAATAATAAACTACATGAAAATTGTTACAATTGCTACTACAAGAACACAAAGAAAATGCATTACACATGTTATCATAAGAAACAATAAGAATGTTGCTACACAAGATGCCACTATATTAAGGTTGGTAAAAACCAATGCACTTCATTTGGGAATATTATTAAAGAAACAAAATAAAAAACATACCAGAATAACCTACACAAATAAATCCTCAAAATCATCATCGATCACTTTAGTTGAAACATTGCACCGTAATATCTCTGAAGGGGCATTGCTAATGCTACAATAAAATACTTTTTTTCAAGGTCACATTCTACTATAATTTATATGATAATTTGTTCTAAGATCATATTCCACTATAATCAAGACGACATTTTACTAAACACTTTACCTAGAATTAGAAATCAAAAGGAACACTCTAGAACTTCCAATACATTAATTCCTTAACAACAATCACATGTATCAAATTGTACAATCATGACAAAGGTAGGACTTGAATCTTAAGTTGTGGAATAAGAAATAAATTCCAATTAAGTAAATATCATGTTGATGTAACCAAGATGCCACACATGTTTCAAAATAAGACATTCTTTTCAATTATGAACAAAGATATCACCCAAGCATATAAGTTTAGGTTTATAGAAAAAGGTGGCTTAAATTCACACTTTTACTAAATTAAATCCTTTAAAATAAAGCATTAAATTTATACCAAACTTACACGAATGAATAGTAGAATATTAAATTTCTCCACAAAATATTTGAATTCACATATGCATGATTAAATAGTTGCAAGGTTTATTATTTTAACAGGTTAGTTGAAGGTTGAAAATGATGTATATTTCTCTACCATTTTAATAGGTAATAAAATGGTAATTTTTTTGAAATTTCATGTAGAAATCAACTTTTATAAAGGTTAAATGTTGAAATTTGTGGAGGAGGTTTGTCTTAAGAAAGTGAGTATTGAATATTTGAAAACTTTTGCTATTTCCATTTCAAGCGATGGAAATATAGATAGAAATATAGAATTCAAGATATCGAAAATAAGGACACATCAATATCTCATAATTAGGTTTCACGTAGCATTCATCACATTCAAAGTATTAGGATTCTAATGTATAGAACAAATTCAAAATAATTGAAGTTTCAAGTGATGGCCTATAATTTTCATTACTAGCTTTCAGTTTTAAATATGTATTAAGTGTCGTTAGAATAGCAAGTAAGCCAAGTACAAGTACAAGTCTTAGAGTACAATAACAACGTAAGTCCTAAAACTTTATAATAAGCAATAAACACACATAATTTTTTTAAATAGAAAAGTGGATAGTGGAAATCATGCATACTACTCAAATATTTACCATGAAAACCCCTAGCCAAGAAAATCCAACATGTTTAAAGGCAAGCATCTATTTTTTTTCATCATATAAATTATTCGTTTATGATATAATATATAGGTTTTTCTAGCATGCAAAACCCTAATCCATTCACATGGACTATATTCCTTGATTGGAATTACATTACAATTGGTTGAAAAAATCAACTACAAAACATACAAAAATAGGTCAAAAGCATACCACAAGTGTCCCAAAATATTTTTCTTAGGATATATACAACCATACCCACAATAGGATGGGCTTGAACCAACCCTCTTCTTGATCCCATATGAATGTATACTACATGGGGCCTATTATATAAAAAATATAATGAATAGTCAACATTATCCTACTTATTATTTTCTTTGCATACAAAGGAACATAATATTACATTATCAATGACTGAGGGGAGCATTGCCCATTATTTATGTACACCAACAAAATTTGTTAATGAATTTGCAACATTCTTGAAATATTTTGTTGAGACGCCTCTTTTGCTCTTATAATAGTCACCATACTTTAGATAGAAGGTATCAAGTAATATATGCACACATATGTAATAAACGGTAAGTGCACTTAAAGAGTGATTAGTTGGAGGAAGGTGTGACCCCTCCAAATTCCTCTCTAATGTATAAATACTCATCGATATGAATAATTACTTGGTTGGATGTCCTTCCCTAAATATTCTCACTTTTCTTGAGTTTCATGTGTGTTCTTACTATTTTTGTCATAATGTATTCTCTTCTTGAATACATGTTGAAGCATATCCTTGTCTTCAATAATAACTCCAATAAAGTGATACTAAACATCAATATGTTTGGTATTTAAAGGATATCACCACCTAGTCATAATTCAATGGGATTATACTTATTTCCAGGTAATATCAAAATATAATATCATTGCATATTAATGATGCAAGAAAATAAAATGTTTAAAAGTTCGATTTTTCTATACACATCTATAAGGAAACAATTGAACTTTAAGGAAGACGTAAATCCAAGTAATGTTTTTGTAGGGAAGGTACCATAGAAGTGTTCCCCTATATTCTATTTCTATAGTAAGATAAAAAGGGATCATGTATCCTCAAATCATGCAAAACATATCAAAATGGAAACATCTCACTATAGAATGGTACAACAACCTATTTTAGCCAAAAATCATTTTGATAAATAAACTCAAAACCACCAATAACGAAAATACATACATATATGAATACATGCATACATACATGTGTATGTATGTATGTATGTCTGTGTGTATGTATGTATGCATGCATGCATGCATGTATGTATGTATGTATGTATAGTCATCAACCCTGACTCCTTACTTGAAATTCCTTATCGATGAATATTTGTTATCAACATGGTTATTGATGACCAATTTGTAGGCAAGAGCTTCAGGTTATGATCCATGTATAATAAAATATCACAATGATAGTAATTAACAATCAGAGTAGGTAACAAAGTCACATCATGGATAAATATTTGGAAAATTTTGCAAGGACGAAAGGAGAAAAGGCAGAGGAAGAAAAAAATTATCACAACAATTGTTCACATTTTCCCATGTTTCGAGCAACCCTAATCATTTGATGTTTTTGTTAGAACTCACAAATTCCTCTGAATTGGAGTCTAAAATTCTTACAGAGTGTATGTCACATATACTTATATCTCCCATAAAAATATCATCAAAATATATGAATATTAAGTGGATCAAATAATTTAATTACATAATGCTATAAGAGTAGCTTAAAAAGCTCGAGAAAAACTAAGTGGTCAATGTTGTGGCTTGCCATAACTCGTGCCATAAAATCCAATTTTGAAACGAAATCAATATCTATCATACATATTCCCCTATATTTTATTAAAAATGAACAAATAAAGAAATAATATCATTTTTTTTAGTTTATTCTTGTCATAAGTGTAAATTACAATAACTATATTAGTCAAGAAAATTAAGAAAATTAAAATTCAGATGCGTTAATAATATTTCTAACAATTTCAACATCTCTAGGAAATCAATAAAAACCCATAATTAATCTTAGAGGAGGTAAAACCATGGTACATATCTTTTTTATCATTGTAGAAGTTTTAAAATCTTCTGCCAAAGGGACAACGATGACTATCCAAAGACCACACATACTTCGATTCTTAAGATAACAATCCAACACGTAATTTTTGAACACTAAAATTAGTAGGAACTTAATAAAAGAATATAAATTCATATTGAACATTAACATATCTATAAGATATTTCAAACATCAAAAGCTCAAATAGTGATAAAAGTATAATCATGAGGATTAAACATGAAAAATATCCTTTCTCTCTCTCTCTCCCACCTCCATATATATCATTATCTCCCTCCACCTCTCCTTTGTTTCTCTCTCCCCTTGATTCCCTCACTTTATCTCCATCTCTCTCCCAATAATATCTCTCCCTCTCTCTCCTCAACTCTTCCTTATGACTTTCCCTCCCTCTTCCACTCTTTATCACCCTTCTCTATCTCTATTTCTGTCACCATCCATCTCTCATTCTTTACCTGTCTCTCTCTCTCTCTCAGGGAACCCCCATCCCTGTCTCTAAACACCCGATATCTCTATGTCCCTCTCCCACATTCATCTATGAAATTATCTCCCTCCACCTACCTTTTTTACTCTATCCCCTTCATTCCCTCACTCTACTCCTATCCCTCTCACATTACTCTATCCATATCTCCCTTTAGTTCTCTCATATCACTTTGTATCCTTCTTCTTCCCTCTTTGTCCCCTCTCTATCTATATCTCTATCACCATCCCTCACTCATTCTCTGCCTCTCTTTCTCTTAGAGCCCCACCCCACCCTTGATCTCTCTCCCTCTCCTCCCCCTCCTACCCCCAATATATGTCCACATTCATCTCTTTCTATATCCCTCCATTGCTCCATCAATACTTGTTTCAAAACAAGCCTCTTTTAACCTTTTATCTTTCTATCCCCCTCACCTCCTTCTCTCTCCCTCTCCCTCCCCACATCTCCCCCTTCTCTCTCTACCTCTCTCTTAGTTTTTTCCTCTCTATCCCTCACTTATTTCCTCTCTGTCTCCTCCTCTCTCTCCTCCCTGCAGTTCCATATCTATATACCTCCCAATCTTTCTGCCTCACTCTCCCACTCTTTCTCTGTATTTTCTTCCATATGTTTCTCCCTCTATCTCTCACCTCCCTTATTGAATCTATCTACCTCCCTCTCTTTTTATCTCTTCGTCTGTTACTCCCTTACTCTCTCCCCCCCCCATCACTCTTTGTGTGTGTCTTGGTCCCACTTCTTCCTTTTCTCTTTCCCTTACTCTACCTCTATCACCATCCCTCTCTCATTCTCTCTATCCCCCACTCCCTTTCCCTCTCATTCTCTCTCTTCTCTTTTTCCCTCTCTCTCATTCTCCCCCCTCATCGCCTCCCCACCTTCCTCTGATTCTCAATCCATCCCTCCCTCTATCCCTTAATCCTTCCTACAATAACCATCATCAAATTCTCTCTCTCTCACGCATGCACACACACACACACATTTCACTCCCAACTCCCAATCACAACTCACTGACTCTCCCCTCCCTCTCCCTTTGTCTCTCTCTATACATCCATCCTTCCCTCCCTCAATCACTCCACAAAAAACACCCTCCAACTTTATCTCTCTCTTCTTCCATACACTAGTACAAAATGAATAATTAGTTACTAAAAAAACAACTAAAATTTGCATATAAACGACCATATTTCAGTCTGTGACCAATAGTAGCTAATTCACAGTATCTTGTAACGTGACCAACTTTTAGTCATTTTTAGCTTAGTCATTAATTGGTTTCCTCAATTTTACCATCTAGTAGTATATTTAGTCATAAATTTCGTCATTAATTTTTCATTAGTTTAGTCATTAATTGTTGCAATTAATGACCGAATATCTAACAAAATATATTACTATATCAATCCTTGAAAAAACTAATTAATGACCAAAGAAATATGGCCAAAATGTTGGTCGTGTTGTAAGATACTGTAAATTAGCTACTAATAGTCATATATATGTAAATTTTAGTCATCATTTAAAACCAATTAATGACCAAAGAAATATGACTAAATTTTAGTCATGTTATAAGATGTTGTAAATTAGCTATTAATAGTCATATATATGCAAAATTTAGCCATCACTTAATAATAAAAAATTTATCATTTGCAGTAGTCATTTATCTTTTTTTGGTATTTTCATATTTATTATAAAAACGGCTGATTTAGTAGTTTCTATTCATTTTATTTAATTTCATTCATAATCATTATAAACGACTAATATAGTCATCTTCATTTTATGTGTTCATCATTAAGTAATATAAGCTACTAATTTAGTAGTTTTATATTGATTTTATGTGTTTATTATTAATTACCATAAACTAATTAGTATGATTTTGCGACTAAACTTTAATAAAATATCATACAATGTGCATGTTTATCTAATATGATAACACAAAGTTACATATGTTAATTACAATACTAAATAATATCAAGCGCAAATAAAAATCATTTCAACCATAAAATTTTATTATATAAAATATCAAGTATTACAATATGAGTTTCCAACTTAATATGGTTTGGACTACCATTTAGACATGAAATATTGTTTCATCATTTCAAAACATTATCACTGTGTTTCCAAAGCATTGCAAGTGAATTCACCAACTCTAAAGGCTTGACCACCAGTCCCTATGAGTGTGTCTTATGAAAGATATTGGATCTAAGGGTATCACTAGATAGATTCTCTTCTCTCCCTCATTTTTCATTTGTCACTCTAGTGTTATTGTTCTCCTCTTTCTTCAATTGTTGCTTCTTACCATCAATATTGAGTTCCTTTCCTAAAAATGAAAGAAGATACAATGCAGAGTATAAGACATGAAAGACGATGAATACTTGAATATAAAATAAAGTAGACTATAAAAGATTTATATAACATATACCTCAACATTCAAAAGTGGCCACTGTGTGGCTAGATGACCCGTATAAACAAAGAAAATAAAATGTGGCCATAGAAAATGGAATTGGAGGGAGATTCATCATGCATGCTAGGATTTTTTGTGTGTGCACACATCATATTGCTCACTTCTAATTGTATCAAAAACAAAGAGTATGCATAATGCCATGTAGTGACATGTGGGTGTCTATTTGACTTAATGATATGTTTGATTTTTTAACCCATTCCAATCCTACCACAATGAAACTAAGAGAGAAAAGGACACAAGAAGGACTATCAATAAATGAAATTAGAGACTTTAGAATGCAAATCAGTTGAAACTAAATGTAATAATAAGTATTTGTAGCTTCTTGGTCACCGATGGGCATCAAATCACACTGTGAAAAATTCCTTAGATTATGATAATTTAGTTGCACCTGCACTAATCCTTTGCAGTAGTCCCTTGACTTGCCTATAGATATAATTTTAGAAACAATCCTACTCATGCATATTCCTCACTATATGGATCATCTTTGTCCCCCCTATTGATAGTTATTTTTCAAGGCAACATAATATACCTCTCCAATTGCATCATTGCCTTTCATAACAATGTTTGAGTATTTCTAGGTGATTGTTGAACCAGTCTCTACTCAGGTCCATGAAATCCTTGATTTGTCTCCACCTCAAAAACCTCTTTTCATAATAAAATTATAAATCCCACATCTGCATTCCCCATCCCTGATATACCAATTATTTAAAGTGGATACTTTATCATTGCTCCCTCGGTGCAATAGAGATCAACTACTATGGCATGGATATGATTGGTGTTGTAAAATGGTATAGTTCATCCTTCAATATATCTGGCATAACTCCTCTTATCTAGAAAAATGAGAGTCTTCTCGAAATGCCTTCTCTCCATCTCATTCATCCTAAAATAAGTGGATATTCCCATGGGTGACAAAGTGTGCTTGGAGATTTAATATAAGGAGCTATCACTACAAAAATAAAAATACAATGCAGCATAATAGTTATCAGCTAAAGCAATAGCCCTGCCAAGCTACTTCCTAACTAGATAAAGATACTCCTAAATTACCTCTTGTAATGAACAAAAGATAACCTCAACTACCTATAGATTCTACCTATGCATGGTAGTAATGAAAACATTTTTGAAAACAAAATCTACAACAACATTGGTCAATCTCTTCTTCTAGTCAAGGGCATGCCCAACTTTTGAAAAGTATCAAGCACGTCAGGGTCCACCTCATCCAGGCTCCTCTTCTTCTTCTTTTACTCTCTCTATTTAGGTTTAGAATAATACCAAAAGTCTTCGAAATTGATGGGTGGGTAAAAGTTATCAAACCATTGAGTTCTTCCATTTTTAATCATTATCTGTATGAATTGAATCTAAATTGCAAAACTCGTTTAGGTTCCTTCTTTCTAGCTAAAATTAACCTAAGCTTTGGAGAGTTGTAAGGTTTATTGGATCTAAGTATATTCTACTTAAAATATAGTAACATGGTTTAAAACTGTAGGCATTGAGATCAGAATCTAGGGATGAAGCAGAAAAGATTTTATGTTCATGATTACAAGAAATTTGAATTTCATGTAACAAAGTTTAAGGAAGGTTTAGCATTTGCATCCTACTAGAAAATTTTCTTGCATCACTTGAACCCTTTTAATTTGGGCATGGTAGAGTTCATTACACAAATAATCAACCACTGAAAAAAAGGTGAAAAGAAAAAATAAAATTTCATGCATTCCAACCCTAGAAAATTTAGGGAGGAGCGAATTGATCTGTACAATAAGGACATGGAAAATGCTTACTCGTCCATTGTATTTTGATGAATTGTTGGCCACAATCAAGATCTACATTATCATAATCATTAAACCCTTTGTACAATAAGTACATGCAAAATGCTTACTTGTGCATTGCCTATCATACTCATTAAACCCTTTGTACAATAAGGACATGCAAAATTCTTACTTGTGCATTGTCATTTGATGAATTGTTGGCCGCAATTAAGATCTGCATCATCATAATCATTAAACTCTCAACTCTACATAAAATTTATGATTTGATCATATAAACCCTCAAAATTATTTACCTATAAGACCAAAAATCCTTTTTAGTAAAAAGGAAGAACAGAGTCCAAATTCATACCCATGTGCAAATTACCAAAATATCATAATCATTAAACCCTTAACTCTAAAAAGAAATATGCTTTGATCATAAAAACCCTCGAAAAAAATCCTCTTTAGTAAAAAGGAAGAATAGAGTCCAAATTCATACCTTGTAGGAATTACCAAAATATACACACCCAATGACCTTTCCCTTATCATAATCATTAAACCCTCAACTCTAGATAAAACTTATGCTTTGATCATATAAACCCTTGAAATTATTTACCCATAGAAACAAAAATCCTTTTTAGTAAAAAGGAAGAAGAGAGTCCAAATTCATACCCATGTTCAAATTACCAAAATATCCACGCCCAGTGACCTTTCCCTTGCTTCATCTAATCATTCATGTTATCCTAAGGTGCTTCCCATAGTGACCTCTCCCTTGCTTCATCTAATCATTCATGTTCTCATAATGTGTTTCCCATGCAAACTCCATTAGGGGTTCAAAACCCATGAAATATATAGATCACGTTAATAAAAATAATAAAATTTAATTTGTTATAGTTTGATTTTGTTATTAACTTGTGAATAGGCTTTGTTACAATACCATGAGCCAATACCATGGCTTATCAATACTACAATTCCAAAAACATAACTTATTTCACAACCAAAATATTTTAGAACAATATGACAAGATTCTTCACCATGGATATTCACCCCCACATTACCATAGATATTATTAACTTGTAAAAAATAGCCTTTGTTACAAAACCATGGGTCAATACCATGGATTATCAATACCACATGCCCAAAAAACATAAATTATTTAACAATCAAATATTTTATAACAATATGACAAAGATTGTTAACCATGGATATTCACCCTCACTTTACCATGGATATTTAACTTGTAAATCTAATTTGTTACAATACCATGACTTATCAATGCCACAAAGAAAAAAAACATAGCTTATTTGATAGTAAAAATATTTTATTTTAATTTAATTTTACAAAAAAAAACTAATTGAATCTAAAAGGGAAATTGTTACAATTTGAGATATATCTAACACCCTCTATCCTCATGACTACTAAAACTATTCCCATAGAAACTAAATTAAGGTTTTAATAAAATTAAGATGGATCTATGCCGGTTCTATCTATATCTATCTATCTATCTATCGCTTCTCTCTCTATATATATATATATATATATATATATTATAGACAATAGATCCATCTTAGCTAAGGATCAATTAGATTACATATTAGTGCATGATTTTTTTTAAGTTTTTCATTATTTTATTTTCTTTGACATGATTGATCCAAAATATAGGTTTAATATTTTACAACCAATACCATGGCTTATCAATATTACAAGTCGAAAACCATAACTTATTTCACAACTAAAATATTTTACAACAATATGACAATATTCTTAACCATGGATATTCACCCCCACATTACGGTAGATATTATTAACTTGTAAAAATAGCCTTTGTTACAATATCTTGGGTCAATACTATGGATTATCAATAGCACATGCCCCAAAAACATAAATTATCTCACAATCAAAATATTTTATAACAATATCACATGCCCAAAAAACATAAATTATTTCACAATCAAATATTTTATAACAATATGACAAAGTTTGTTAACCATGGATATTCATGCTCACTTTACCATGGATATTAACTTGTAAATCCTTTGTTAAAATACCACGGGCCAATACCATGGCTTATCAATACCACATACCAAAAAATCATAACTTATTTCATAATAAAAATATTTTATTTTAATTTAATTTTACAACATTTTTTTAATTGAATCTAAAAGCGAAAATGTTACAATTTGAGATATCATCTAAACCCTCTATCCTCACGACTACTAAAAAATATTCCCATAGAAATTAAAAATAAGGTTTTAATAAAATTTAAGCTAAGATGGATCTATGCCGGTTCCTTATATATATATCTATATATATATATATATATATATATATATATATATATATATATATTATATATATTATATTAAGGAACCGGCATTGATCCATCATAGCGAAGGATCCAAGGGATGACAGCAAGCAAATTGACTAATTATAATAGATTAAATATAGTGCATGACTTTTTTTAAGTTTTTCATTATTTTATTTTCTTTGACATGATTGATCAAAAATATAGGTTTAATATTTTACAACCAAATAACCTTTTCTAGTTTAGATAATTTCTTAAACGCAATACAATGTGATCAAATTTAAGAGAGACTTGGGGAGGCAGTGGAGAGAGGGAGTGAGACGGTTAAAAAGTTGGAGGATAGAGAGAGAGAAAGAGAGAGTGATGGGGGGGGAGAGAGTGAGGTGGGAGAGAGGGAGTGAGATGAAGGAAGAGAGATAAGAGAAAGAGAGAGAGATGGAGTTGGAGTGGGAGAGAGAGGGAGGAAAGAACAAATACATTGAGAGATAGAGGTGGAGAGAGAGAGGAGTGATAAGGGAGAGATGGAGAGAGTGTTAGGGAGAGAAGAGAGGAGGGAAGATGTTAAAAACACACATGGGCAGCAACAAAATATGAAAGATAAATCATGAGAGTGCATTTTTTAATAACAAAACATATACATTTATAGTACATAGTTTGACCATTGGGTTCCACATCCCAAGGTCTCTTGGACTCCTTTAATCTATTCGGCTTCCACACTAAACCTTAGAGGATTAGGTGTCCAACATTCCCCCCCCCTTAATCCGAAGGGTTATGTATGAGTACAAGAAGAGAGTTGTAATACAAAATGTGCAAAAATGCATGGCAGCACTAGGCTAAATGTGCTCTCTGAAATGTTGGTATAAAGGGAGATGGTTTAAGGATGAGCACCAACACTGGAATGCTTAATGCAATTCCTGGAACTCTTCCAAGTTTGGCATGAAGCTCATGTCTTCTGCTAGAGGAAGTGCTTCTGATGTTTTGAAGAGGGAAACCTTCAACCATGAACCCTGCATAAAAGGGAGAACTTCAACCTAAAAAGGGAAGTCTCAACATGTGATGATTTAAGGATGACCAGCAACTATGAAATGCGTATTGCAATTCCTGGAACTCTTCCAAGTCTGGCAAGAAGATGAAGTATTATGCTAGAGGAAGTGTCCCCAATTCTATTCCTGGAATTCTTTCGAAACTAGCAAGAAGCTAAAGTCTTCTGCTGGAGGAAGTGTCCAAGATTACCAACTGAAGGCATGCTCAGGGGCATCTTTGTATCTACCTACAACTCTGAAATGGGTGTGGTAGGTTGTGGTTCAGGCTCGCTTGATGTGGCTTTGAAGCTTGTAGATGACCATCATTTCCCCCCCTGTCAGATACAATGTGAGATAATGGAGAAAACTCAATTCCAAGATTGTTCAATACTCTAGAACAAGTTCTGACATGTGACTGGAATATCTTCTTGGCTATTGATGCCCATTGCCAAGAAGCGATCCATCCAAGATGAATCTTTGTTGTTGCAGGAGGTTTGCTTCTGAAGCATCTGTTTGAAGAATGACTAGTTTTATGCCAGTGCTTACATGGATGAAGATCAAAATAATGATCTTTCATATGGCCAACTCAGTCACAGTGTTGGCATTTCACAATCTATTGCTCTGGAAGAGGGGCAGAATCTAGAACAATTGGAGGTGAACTTTCATGAAGGAATCCAGCACTCTGAAACTAAATGGGCTTTGAGTAGTCTGGAATATGAAAGGACAAGTCCTTCTCATATCCAAGACCAGTTGTGTGCTTATTATGGAAAAGTTCTCCGCAAGGTCTGATGATGGGCTTGGGAGGTGCAAGCTAAACTTCTACATCTGCATGTAACGTTGTTGCTTTATTGGGTACTAAATTTGAATGAATCGTAACATTATTGTCTTTCTATTTATGGGAGTCTGTTTCAATCTTCTAAGTAGAAACAAGTTCAGAATAATGACTCCACTACTGTAGTTGAGATTCAAACAACAAAAAATCAATCTATTCTTCTGCATATTGTAGACATGTCTGAATTTCAAAGAGAGATTCTTTGTTGATTTATACTATGTTTTCGACACTAGAATATATTAGTGTATTTAGTAACTCTAATGCTCCATAAAGTCTTCCCATTTTATCAACAAATCAAACTCTATTAAATACACTTATTTCAAAGATATTAGAAGTTGCTCCAATTTCAATTTGCACCAGGTTTTGGCTGAATGATGAAATTATACAACTTTTGGAATAAGGGGATAACTTCTATATACTTTAATACTCTACGGGAACTTCAACACTGAACACAAAACTATAATGAGTTTTAAATACAACGCCACAACTGGGGTAGCAGCAACTGCAAAATTGCTTGGATCTTTCAAATACTCCTTCACTTTCTCGACTAGTGGAAAAGAGTAGTCAAGTTCAATAGAGACTACTAATACATTCTTGTAACCATTGATGATAGCATGTGGAACAACTACAATTGTGGGATAACAGATCACCAGAGAAAGAGCTGTATGTAATCTCATAAATTGCAAAGCTGAAAGCACATAAGAAGCGCCTTACATTTGCTAATTTTGAAATGGAAGATGATGAAGTGCTCACTCTCGAAACTCTGGCGTGAAACTTTGTTACAAGTTTTTCCAGAACAAGTGCTTACAATATCATCAATTTCTTCATATAAAATAAGCAAGACTGCAGTGAATGGTAGCACTCAAAAAAATACGCAAAAACTTAGCACATTTAGGAGGACATATCTGTCAGCCCTTACAAGAAATAATCATGAAACTATTGATCTTCAGTTCAGCAGCGAACAATGAAACAATACTCATATATACACCACGGCCTCATGGGTTTCACATAACCAACACATCCTCTTTAACAAAAATGACCATCGCATATTCTTTCACCATTTAATGTATGTGTCAACCTTATTAAAAGTTCATACCACCGAACCAAGCATAGATCTATTTTAAAAGCATGTTCCTTAACATATTTCGGTTTTCAAAAGTCAACATACCTTAACCATTCAATGCATTCAATTTTTTTGCATTGGAATTTTTGCACAGTTGAACACGACAACATCACTATCTAGCACTCAGGTATCGACTTCTCCAAAATTAAGCTGCTACAGGAAAAAAAGGTTCCAACAGGAACTTCATATCTGTATCACAAACAACCAATGACTCCTTCGAATTAGTCTCCTCTTGGTCAATAAACAAATACTATTCGACTTTGTTCAATGATATTATCCTTTTCTTATAGACAAAGATAGGAGATGGATAAATACTTTGATGAGTTTGCTATAACCTATTACAATAATATGACTCACTGATATTTTAATTCTGGAATAAATTATCCAATTTGACATGGTTCCATGGGAGAGCGCAAGGAAGTATAGGTTGAATCAAGGGTTAACGCAAAACCACAAATATGCCCATAATATATACCCATATCATTGAAGAGCACAGAGCTACTCCTATGAACATAGACAAAGGGGATTCTAACTTCGTTGGTGTGTTTTTGTCACTGCAGGGCACTGAGAAGCACAACGATAGTGATATGGTTGTTGTTCTCTCGGAGATGATCTTCAAAGGTACTGATATTGTTGCAATTCTCACAACTCACGAAAGGCACATGAAAAATAAGATAAAATAATCTACCTCTGCAAAAAATAGCAAAAACATCGGAGGCAACAACTAACAACTCTGCTAGCCAGCCTCTCAAAAGAGTGAATATGACCCCGAGAAAATATATTACATGATTAGAATTGAGGCGGGAGGCATGAAACGCAAAGGTGCCCTACCTCATGCGGCTTCACCTATGTGAGCCTGATTTTTTGGACAGGTAACGCGAACGCCCTGTTTGATGTTCACTGTAAGACTTGGAGCAACAACTCAACCCAATTATGCTATGACTGCAACTCATGCAGGCCAAGGTTCTTGCAAACTTGAAGCACGACTGGCGAAGTTTCACAATGGAGATCTCAGTTCTCGTAATGAAACGCTGGCAGCAGTGAACCAAAAAATCTTTTTGAACACCAAACGCAGCATATTGAGAGGGATATGATACCAGGAGAGTGATATGATATGTTTACACAGTAATCATGGAAGACACGAGGAGAATCAGTTGCAAGGTATAGTTAACATTCTACGAGAAGCCAGTATGGTGTGTGGGGATATATATGCTTTCAAAAAATTTCTCTTCATCAACAAATGTCACGCCGTGTTCTGCAAGATTTTTTTTTTTTGCCGGGTTGTTTCTGGATTTCCTGAAGGGCCAATTTCCAATTGACCAACATATCATGGAAACAGATCAAGGAATTTAACACCGCTCCATAGAATGGACAAGGAGCATCTTGAGCACACATCCTTAAACACACAAATGCACACAAATCATTCTCTTTATCAACATCTAAACATATAAACATAGATTCATAAGCTTTAAGGCCTTCAGATGTGTGTTGCACCCCATGTAGTATGAGATTTGTAATGAGTGTATGAGATTTGTAATGGCTGCTTTTGATTTATGTCAAATTAAAACTGCCGCACAGAATGGACAAACAACATCCTATGTATATGGAGGACTTTGTGTCCAACATCTTTCTCAACAAAGAAAAGTGAATGGCAGTCAAAGCGACGGATACATATGGGTTTTGTATGTAGGTATTGTGCAACGACAGGAGCAGAAACGTTCAACTCAAAATGTTCTATGTGCTGCTAGGCTTGAGCAGAATCAATGAATAAACTGTGAGACCAGTCAATGCTTCAGCGTAAGAGTTGCCAGGCTTAGCGAGAATCAGTAGAATAATGGTTAGTCGCAGGGTATATGATAGATGTTAGTCTGCAAAGTATTCAGAACATAGGCAGAATAGGTAGAATAGGAGACACAAAATGATGGAGAAATGAAAGAGGTTGCAGCTAGAACTTAGCTAAGAAAATATTCATGAAATGCAGAAGTGATGGCAGAAATGACCTGCACAGAAAGGCCATAAAATAAATGGCTCAAAGTAATTATGCAGGGTAGGAATATGCCTGCTTTGATACCATGTTAAACACACATATGGGCAGCAACAAAATATGAAAGATAAATCATGAGAGTACATTTTTTTATTAACAAAACATATACATTTATAGTACATTGTTTGACCATTGTGTTCCACATCCCAAGGTCTCTTGGACTCCTTTAGTCTATTCGGCTTCCACACTAACCCGTAGAGGAGTAGGTGTCCAACAGAAAAGAAAGAAGAGGAGAGGATAGAGATAGGGAGAGAAGGGGAAGGGAGAGAGATGGATACATAGAGATGGAGAAGTACAGGGAGGGGGGAAGATAGTGATAGAGTTGGATGGAAGAGAGAGAGGGAAAGTGATTTTGGGGGGAGAGATAGAGGGTGGTGGGAGATAAGGGATAGAGAGGAAGGAGGATAGATATGAGGAGAGAGAGATGGAATTGGAGGGGGTAGGAGAGGGAGGGAACAAGAAAAACATAAAGGGAGAAAGGTGGAGAGAGAGAGGGGGTGACAAGGAAGTCATGGAGAGAGAGTGAGGGAGAGAGGAGAGCGGGAGGGAATAGAGAGAAGGATATAGATAGAGAGGGAGAGATGCAGAAGAGAGAGATAGACAGATAAGGGGAAGAAAGGGAGAGAGAGTGTGAATATGTTTGGGGGGTGAGATAGAGAGAGGGAATAACAAAGAGATAGAAATACAAATATAGATATTATATAGTATTATATAACCAACCCATATCCATATTAACCCTATAACTATCAAGTGCCGAGAGGGATCCAATCTCTCGAGGTGAAAACATTTCCTCAAGTTTTACACTAGAAAAAAAAGTTTGCACCTCAAGAGATTGGACCCCTCTCAATGCTTGATAGATCTGGGGTTAAGATGGATTTAGGTTGGTTAATATGAAATTAAAATAATTTTATTTATTTATAGTCTAAAAATTAAAATTTCCTTTAAATTAAATTTCAAACTATAACTAGATCCAATTAGATTCAATGAAAATATTTTTAAAAAATACATAAAATAATTTTTTTTATTAAAAAATATATTTTTAAAATTACAAATTATTAGAGATACATAGTGAAAAGTTGGCTCACCTATACACTATGTGAGGGATGAAGAAGCGTTCAAGGAAGGATAACATTTCAACCAATCTTTAACAACCTTTCAATCCCATATCACTTGTAAGTTTAGATTGCTTGACACAATTAAGATGACTAACATAAAAAATTGATTTATATTATTGTAATAATTGTTAGGTACTTGTATTTTTGTTCTTAGAGTAAATTAGTCATTCATGTTTGTCATTTTTAGTTGTATTACTTATTACCTAGTCAAATATTTTAACCCGTGACTAAATTGGCGATTTATGTTAGTTGTTTTTAGTTTGGTCACTTATGATTTCTCATTTTTTGTAGTATTTCACTTGGAAAAGTTGTGGTGACTAATATTTCTTGTCACCTAGTCACTAATTGCTCATTTTCTACTAGTGTTAGGTTGCCCACAACTCTCTCTTCTCCCCCACTCTCATTGTCTCCCCCTTCCCCATCATATTTCTTTGTGCCTAACACATTTCAACTTTCATTCTCTCTCTCCCCCCTCTTTTCCGTTCAGAGACCCACTCATTATTCCCCACCCCTGCTCTCTCTCTATTTCTCTCTTTATCCCCCTTTTCCCCTCTATCCCTCCTCATCTCCCCCACTCGCTCCCACCAAAACCATCTCAATAATTTCCCATGTGTTAAAGGCCCTACAAGAATATGTCCATGTTCCTAGTGTAAGGAACATGCATGCACTCCTAGCAATAGGAAATGGGTGCACACTTTTAGTCTCTGCAACATGCATAGGCTTTTTTAATCTTTTTCTAAATGGGTTACCTCAACAATGAGTTTTCCACTCTAGATATATATATATGTGATTGCATACTTTATGCTTTGGGCTGCAAATACATGAAAATATTAGTTTTTGAGAAATCACACACACACACACACACACACACACACAACATTATTTTTGTGCAATTTAGATAGATTTCTTGACCATATACATTCTATTTTTTGTACTTTTTTCTTAATCGATACTAATTCCCATTTTCAATATATTTTTTCTCTTGATATATATCAAAATCTTCACCTACATCCCTCTCTTTTTTCCATTATACTCTTTTTTCCATTATATTTTTTCTTTCCCCTTAATCATTTGAAATATATATATATATATAATATATATATATAATATATTGATGAACAAGAAGACATTGGTGACTACAATCTAAAACGAAACATATTCTTCTATAATTTTAATACCCTTTTAGCTTTCACTAATGGAAGTATATATATTTCATGGATATATGACTTTCATAAGTTTTCAAAAATATTAAATTAAGATTATAAATTTGGAAAAATAGATATACACAAGAACAATTTGTTATCTACAACTCTAATAATTTGTGTAGCAAGATTTCGTCATTTAGGTACTCAAATGTAATACTAACAAAACCATGACCATTATATTTTGCATAAAAAATAATATATCATAGTTATTGAAACTCAAAATTCAAGTATATAGATACAATTTCTATAAATATAAGTTATATATAGAGAGATAATTCATTTTCCTATATTTGATATCTGAACACCATCTTCAAATTCAAATTCATTGTGTAAATGCCTCTAATCATCCTTGCAATTTTATTTATTCGTGATTTTCTGAATTGGCATTGCCACTAATAGGTCACGAGAGACCATAATTAGCTTGCCTTCACCCCTATCATTAAGGCTACTCTGGGAACTTCCATATTGAAATGATGATTCCTCTATTGATCCAAAAAAATTCCTACAACTAATGAATCCAATGCTAGTGCCTAGGATGTGTAGTAATTCCTATTTATAATACTAATTTGACTTGGAAAATACAAAAATTAGGTTGCTAGTGGTCATCACTATATTTTACTACTTAGTCACTTTATTAAAGAATATACTTATAGAGTCCTAGGAAAAAATTTCTGAATTAATGTTGCATCTAAGTCGATTTCTTAAATTACATAAGAATCCAATAAAAGGAAGGAATGTATATGATTTTTTGTAGTACTAGATATATTGATTGCTTTTGTTTATTATAAGATACTTTTATAGTTTAAAATGATACATTTTTAATTCAGTGTTTAGTTAATTGAAATGATAGTTTTTTTTTTTTGTTTATATGGATTCAAAACCTTATGAAACCTTACATTACATCTTTGGCATGCAATTCTTACATATTTTATGTGTAATTTAATTAATGAAATATTTTTGGGGGATTTATGTCATTTTTCTTTGGTTTTTTCTTTATTTACTTGAAAATATTGCTCCATTGTCCAAATCCATTTAAAACTAAATTGATTACTTTAACCTCACACCATGTGGAAAAATACTCACCTTCTTCAATTAATGTGGGTGATGAGATTTTTGCAAATAAGATTGGAAGATGCACATTTAAGCTTTCATTAAGGTAGAGTTGAGATTAAAAAAATAATAAATAATGCACATCTCTACCCATATCATAAGCATAAGAATGTGATCCTAGATGTACATATGCATCTGTGTGAAGATAAGAAGTGAATAGAATGAAGGTGTTTTTTATATGCACATTCATTTAACTCTTAAAAAATTCAATCTTCTTAAATAACTAATAACAAAGAATAAATTATTATTATAACAAAAAAAACTATAAAAAAAATACTTAACACCATATTACTATGATCAATGTTCCATATATTTTCAAATAATATATCTAAATATTTTGACACAATTTTAAATCAATCTGTATTATTAAAATATTTCATCAAAATTTGAAATCAATAACCAATAATCTCATATATATAAACGTCTTTCATTCCTGAATAATAAATACATACCTAGCATAGCAATTAAAATTTGAAAATCAATGACAAATAGATTCCTATATCAGCTTATAAGCAGTTGATAAACATCTTTCATTCCGGAATGATAAGTGCCTACCTAACCTAACTTTTAAGCACACCGAATGTGTGTTCAATCATAAAATTTTCAACAAAACAGCAACTAAAATGATTCTGGTCGGCTGTTTTGAGAGATGGCTGGTCTTCCCTAAAATATAATGTCTCACAAGATCGTGACCATAGCTGCCACTCCTAAAAATTATGGAGTATATATATGGTTATTAAGTTGTTAATCAATGCTGCCAATCCTAAAAATCAGAGAGTATATATGAAGCTATTAATGGATAATCATTGTGGTGTACGTTTAACCTCGTTTTATGAATATTAGTCTTCTTCAGAGCATAAAAATATGAGTATAAAATTGTGGTTGGAAACTATCTATCGGCATGCTGTACGAAGACAAATGCTCTCTTGGCTCCAAAATAACCGGATGGACCACTTGGCCCAGGGAGTGGGCCTTTTGTTCACAAAATCCTCACTCAACCAGACGTGCTTAGCCCCTTCCGCTTCAACCATGCTGGCCCGGTCATCTCTATCCACTGGTAGAGCACAGGCCCCTTATCCTCTTCGGGTGCAACCCCTTCACCGCAACATTGCACAATTCACATCAGGGTATCCACCTTTGCGGACCTTTGATACTCTAAGAATGGGCGTTTGCTCTAGCATTCTAAATACATTGGCCGATCACCACTTTAATCCAATAGAGATGTGCACACGAACCCATCTTTGTAATGTAATAAAGATAAAGAAAATTGAAGTAAAGAGTCATACTTTGAGGAAAAAAATTAATTACATTTAGTTAAGTTCAATTTTTTTCTAATTCTTAAACTACACATTATTTCGTAGATAGAGGTTTGCAAAAATTTAAATTAAAAAAACTGCAAAAATCTAAATTAAACCAAAAAAAACTTAAAAGCTAAGTTTTCTCTTACTTATTGAATAAAAACTTACAAATGTCATTTCTATTAACAAAACTAAATTATTAAAGCTTCCATCAAAACAAAGGACTCATATCCACACATTTTAAAATTTATATCTATTGATTATAATTCATTTAAGGAAAATTAATTAGAAATTAGAATTTAAAAATATATTATTAGACATTATACAAGAATTTCATTAAAAAAATTATGATTTTTATTATTAAAATTAAAATTTATAAAAATAAATTATATATCTATATATATATTAAAATGAACATTTTTATTTTAATATTTATATGAATATTGTATTTTATATTAGTATGTGTGGTAGTTTTAGTTAAATAATTTGAATGACTTAATTTATATTTGGCTAAAATGTGGGATCTTGAAGTTTTAAAATGAATGAGTCGTGTTCAGAGCAAGAATAGTTTTTGAAAATGTGGAATGTTTGGACCCCGTGCCATATTCGAAGCATGAATGTGGGACTCAAGGCATAAACAACCAGGGCTTCCTAGAGATTAAACCACATCCGCCCTCAAGCTATCATTATCCTGCCAAAACCGGTCAAGAGATCACTAAGCCTAAAACAAGCTTAGATGCCTCAAAATTTCTTCACCATTACCTTGAGGAATTTTGTTGCCTCGGCCCACTTTTCAAGGGCTTCTTAGAGATTAAACAACCTCCATCTTCAACCCTTGAGAACTTTCCTGAGACCACCTCACTTGGTTCCAAAATCTTCCAGTAATCCAAAGCTTAACCCAATAACAGAACCCCATCACACCATGGTTATCCAGAAATGGAAATCACGGATGAAACTAATCCTCAGAAGCTTTTTATCATCCACGTCGCTATTTTCTTTAATTTCCTCTCATGAAAATTTGTGACACTAAGTGAGTTTGATTTTTGGATTAAGAATATCAAAGGGAAGGAGAATAGGGTTGTTGATGCACTTAGTAGAAGGATTCAATAAAATCACTTAGCAGTCATATGCTCTTGCAAATCGGACCTCATAGAAAGGGTAAAAAAGGTAGGACGACATGATGAAAAATATGAATGAATGAGAGAAAAGTTGTTACAACATAATGAGGATGAGGAATATCACCTCACTTATGACAGCCTAATTAGGTTCAAAAATAGAATGTATGGGTTGAATAATGAAGGATTGAAGAGGCTCATAATGAAAGAGTTCATGTCAAGCCTTATTCAGGCCATCCAGGTTATCAAAAGACCCTTACCACCATCAAATATTTTTATTATTGGCCAAATTTAAAGAGGGAAGTGGTTTATTTTTTGGCTAAATGCGTAGAATGTGAGTAAGTGAGGGTTGAATGCAAGCATCTAGCAGGACTATTGTAACCCATTCTCATCCCGGAATGGAAATGGGATGCAATTTCCATGGACTTTATCACAAAGTTCTAAAAAACCTTCAAGCAACACGATGCAATCATGACAATTATTGATAGCCTGAGCAAGGTAGCCCACTTTGTGGTTGTCAAATCCGCTAATTTAAATAGTGGGGTGGTTCAAATTTTCATAAAAGAAATTGTGAGGATGCATGGTATCCCAAAGAAAATTATTTCAAACCAAGATGCTAAGCTCACTTCAATATTTTGGAAGGAACTGTTTACAGTTTTGGGGACTGAGTTGGCATTTAGTACAACATATCATCCACAAAAAGATTGAAAAACATAGTGGAAAAATAGGATCCTTGATGAAATGTTGAGGTTGTATGTAATTCATCATCCAAAGAAGTGGGAGGAGTACCTTCCACTTGTGGACTTTTCATACAACAATGGATACCATTTGAGGCATTGCGTGGGAAAAGTTGTAATACTGGTATCTACTAGAATGATCCAATGTGTAGGGTCCTCATTCGGTCTGATATGCTCAAGGAAATGGAGCAGTAAATTCAAATCATCAAGTAGAATTTGAAAGTGGCACAGGGTAGATAGAAAATCTATGCAATCCAACATAGGGTGCTTTAAGAAGTCAAACTTGGGGAACATGTTTATTTAAGAATAAAACCCCATAAGAGTTCCTTAAAAATTGGGTCATGTGCCAAGTTGGCACCATGGTACATTGGACCTTTTGAGATCCTTGAGAGGATTACATCAATGGCCTACAGGACGGATTTACCTCCATCAATCAAAGTTCATGTTGTTTTCCATGTTTCTTTAGTTAAAAGATATGTGTAGGATTCTAATCATATGATTGATTAGTTTGCGCTACAGGGGGAACTAGAGGGTGAGTTCCAACCAAAACCATTGTGCATTCTATTATCACTCTAATAATTATTTTGAAGTATGAAGAAAGAAAAAACCAAAGGTAACCACAAACCACTTTTGGAGATAAGGACCTAGCCTTCCTGATGCTTAGAGACGGCTCTCTCTTTGTAATTTAACATTGTTTTAGTTAAGATGATTTTAGGCTAGTTATTTCCTGCACTTGGGTTTTCTTTTGAAAATTTGGTGGTGGGGTCACTTTACTTAGATGGACAGAGGCTTGGCTTATACCATTGGGTAATGGAGTCGAATGTCTGACAAACAAGACTAGATTGAGTTCTAAGATAGATGAGTTATTGTAGGTCTCAAAGGCTAAATGGTGAATGGCTTCAAATTGGATCTAGGGAGAAATTAAGGATTCCCTAGGCCAGACACTAGAAGGAATGAAAGAAGTCCACTGGGATGGGAGATAAATTAAGGGTTCTCAAATCTTGGTATCAAAGGAAAACATGTAAATGACTAACTATGCAAAACAAAGTGTACTTAAAAAAAATTCTAAGTGATATCTCTAGTTAATTCATTCAAATTTAGAACACATTTAAGATTATGAAACACATAAGAAGGTAACAAAATCAAAAAAAGAAGATACTTCACTGAAAATGGCTCATCTCATGAATCCTATAGTGAAATGCTTTTATTACTTACTCCAGTCTGTTGAATTGAAAATGGTACAATCACCCTTAGGTTCAGGATCAAAATAAATGTAAAAATGTAAAATTATCCACACTAATACTTTGAGTTCTGAAGCATTTATACAAAAGGAATTACAAAATATCTGAAACTCCTTTCAGAACTAATATAGGAAAAAAGAAATATCTTCTTGTGAGAAGATAGAGACAGCTAGTGAACTGCTGCTTGTTGTCCCTATTATTAAGGATATACTAGCCTTTTCTCTTTGATCATTTGTCCTTTATGTTGCTTGCTTGTTTGGTCTTTACGCTGGATGTTATGTTTTACTTTGACCTTTCACCTGATAATCTTTCATCTTATACACTTTAACCCTGCTGACCTGTCAATACCATTTTACCTTATTGTTTCACTTTTTAATGTATATTTATAATTTACTGTCCTTTTATTATAGTAAGTCATTCAATTTTTCCCATATTTCTTCATCTCGTAATTGGATATTGATCATTTTTATATATATCTCATATGGCTCTGTATATTTGGAAAAAGTGGGATTATTGAAAAACAGGTGTTTTAGCTCATGTTGGAGGTAAAACAAGTTTTCAAAATTTTTGTACAAGACTTTGCCTGTTGGCATACCCTTGATAGGTGAAGTGATCACCTATTCTTTGGCCACTTCCCTGATCTTCTTGTTGTAATCTTCTTATTTCATTAACTTGTCATTTATAACTAAGGGATTAAGTAATCCCTTTTCCTTCAACATCTCGAACTTAGCCATAAACATGTCCATGGCTAGTTGCATGTTCTGATACTTATCTTCTAGATTCAACATCAAATTCCTCTTGGTGAGGACTCTTCTGACTTCCAAAATTGTGCTTATCTTTTCAGGTATCTCAAGCTCTTGCATTTCATATTTATTGTTGGAGTTGAGGAAGTGGATGGTTCTTGATGCTTCCTCTGGCATATCTCCAAGTTATGTTTTAACCTTTTCAATGGCCTTTGTAGCCTACTTTATTAAATCTATCTGCTCAAATATGACCTGGATGGATGTCCAAATTTTATTGGCAGAGTCAATGATATTAGCCCACAGTTGCTCTTTAGCATTTCCTATTGGTTCACTCAAGTTCAGTTCCTTTTCTAGGTTCTTTATCCTCTCATTCATCCTTGCAGCCATTTGTTGTTCTTCCTTATGCATGATCTGAGTAAGTTTGCAATTTGTCTCAAGGCTTCTGACTTTCTCTTTCAATTTATTCATCTCATTGGTCTGAATGGACATTTCTTCCATTGCTTTGATTAGCTTTTTTTCTTCATCATTTGTGGTACCTGTTGCTGTTGATGTTGTTGGTGATGTAGTCTATGCAGATGTTGGAAGTGTAGTAGCCATTGGAGAAATAGGAGCTAATGTTGCTACCAAAGTGGAAGGTACAACTGTGGTCACTCTTGGAATGACATTTGGAGGAGCACTATTAATACTAGCTTGTTTGAGCTTAATCGAGCTATCTAGTTCCTTTTCCATCTCCTTCAACTAGTCATTGAGTTGCAAAACCAAGTCCATCATCTCCTCATGATTGGTTTGGCTTTCTAGGACTTCTTTTGTTTGTGGGTGATGCAGATGAGGCAATTTGTGCTTTTCTTGAGGGCTTTTATGTGCTCATTCTTATTCTTGATCAGTTTCTCTGTGGCCTTCACATCACTTAGGTCATGGCCCAGTTCAATAACCAAGTCCTCTAAGGACTTTATCTTGGTGTCTTTAGCCTGTGAAAAGGCTCTCTCCAACTTGAATTGTGTCGTTATATTGTCTAATGAATCCTACAACTTGTAAGAAACCATGGCCTTTGTTGTGAGGGTGGAGTAGATCATTTCTCCACCCTAATTGTGAAATTCGATCCGATAAATGCGATGAACATCCCTGGCCAAGACCTCAAAATTATTATTATTGTAGTCTACTGAGGTCTTCGGTTGTTGTAGAGTGGGCTGTAGGAATGAGACCTACATTTTTCCTTCTTTGATGTCAAAGGATGACATCAATCTCGTTTGGTTTTGTGGTGTAAGCTTGAGGTATTTTGCATAGGTTTCTGCCTTCATTTTTTCATTCCTCATTTTGATTTCTTTAAATCTGTCTTTGATGTCCCTTTCCTTGTCGGTTGGCCTGACATAGGATGAGATCTCCATACTGGGTTGTTTATCTACCAACCGTGTGTTGGATATTGAGGGTTGTTGCATCACCTCTAATGTAGCTGCTTCTTTTCCTTTCTGTCTCATTGCCTCAATGTTAATGATTTCTTCTGATGCAATGTTATCTTCTTTCTCAAAGACAAGATTCAACTTGGGCCTCTTGCTTGGCTCCATTAGCTCATCACTTGTCTCCCTAAAAGAGATAGATGCCTCATCCATGCTCCTCTTAGGATTCTTCTCCTCATTTATTGGGGTTTGTATGACTGGAGGAATGTTCATTGCCCTCCCTATTTTGGAACCTGCAAGAAAGAGTTATGATCAAATTGTCTCTCCAAATCAATAAGTGTATTCTCTATGTCCACAATAGTGTTGTCCATGTAAATCAAGGTGTTCTCCATCCACTTATCCTGGTTAGCAAATTGTTCAATGTCAGGCCTTGGGTAGTATATGTAGGCTGCTAACTTGACCTTGATTCTAGCTTGTTTATGACCCCATGATGGTCATAGTGCCAGATGAAACTGTTTTTGAACTTCATTAGTTGAAGTAACTTGTCGACCTCTGGTCTAGATTCTCTGTTGTTGCAAATAAATGGGCCCATCTGATTCTTCAATTGAACTAGGTTTTCTTCCTGTAAGCTAGGAAGTTGATGTCATCAGAGTTGATCATCGACGTAAAGTACTCAAGAGCAAATATCCTCATTGGGAGGTACTTGGGAAACTTGTAGGGGGTTAACTCACAACCATAAATCCTGATCTCTGTGTGGTTTTGGTACAAGTACAAATCTCCCACCTTGTTGTTCTTGGCTAATTGCAGTACTCTTTTAATCTCTAGGTTGATTCTAGGCTGATTCTTAGAAGTTAGCATGTTCATAACTGCGTATACAAAAGAGTCTATGAAGGCTTTGTATGAGGTGGAAAACTTGTGGACCAAGGGTGTCTAGTAGATGACTGATCTTTCCTTTCCACTGGTGTCCAATTTATGTATCTTCAAAGGGATTTATCTGTTTGATAATATAGGAACATATGAAATAACACTGAAGATTATTTGAAGACTCTTTTGGTGGGCAATCTAGTGAATTGTTCATGCATTTTGTCTACAATGAACTAGGCATAATCATACATGACAGGAGGAGGCTTGCCTAGAGTGAAAATAGATAAGAATGCCATGATGACCTCATCCACATACTCATCTAATGTGAATCCTAGGATGCATGAGAGCACGGTGAATATTCTCCTGCCAGTGTCTGAAAAAATAATGGCAACATAGGGTGGAATGTATTTAGGAGTATGATACTCCTCAATGATGAAATTTTGAAATATTTGTTTGATCTTGGTTGGGTCCAATGTGATGTATAGGTCCAACAGGTTTTCAGTTGACAAATGAGTCAGATTAGGACTAGGTTGGATTTGCAACATCTGGTTGATGGATTCAGCAGTGATGGTGAACAATATCTCATGGTTTTGTACCTCAATAGCCCTATGGATTGGAACATAACAGGCATGAAAAAAATGTACTATATCTCAGAATGGGTGGACTTTTGGGAATATATACTTGGGAAAATTGGATTCCCAAAGTTTTATATCCTCAACATGGTTTAGGAACCTATCCTTGGCCCAGCAATGGATTCTCAGCAGGTGACCTGGGGTGGCTGTGTATTTAATTTGAACATCCCTCTCTACCAGGGACAAATGGTTAATGTCTAAATGAGGTGTTGTCACTGTTCTGACATTCAAAGAGGTTGGGGCAACCATATTTGTGATAAAATGTGGGATTTGGGCTTATACTGTCTATGGGAATGAAGTCTTTATAACTCTGGTGAAGGGGTAGAGTATTGATAGTTTGCAGGTAACAGTTTTGGTATTTTAGGATAGGGAATACTCTTAATTTAAGGAATTCAATTAAATTCAATAAATTATTTCATGAATTTGATGTATGTTTTCTAAATGAGAGGGTCATTCTGGTTTTCTGGCTAAATACCTGGAATTTATGGTCGGGGTTGCGAACTAGTTTTAAATGGAGGTTTGTAGAGGCTTCTGCGGCTTTTAGGTGTGTCGTGGTGGCATTTCTGAAGGTATCCAGTAGTTGGTAACTAGTCACAGTAGCTCTGAGGGCGGAGGTGTGCTTTGGATGCTTCGCAGTGCAAACTAGTGGAAAAGGGCGAAAATGGGGTGTGAGGGCTTTTAACCGGGAGCAGTTAGAATTGGCGGGGAAATTAAATGAACAGAGGTGGTTTTGTTTTATGACAGGGATGCAGATTGGAGGGTATCGCACTGCATAGGAGGTTCGGGTGGTATTTTGCCAAGAGCACACGACTTAGCACGGTGCCACCACATAACCTTAGGGGAGCCGAGCAATACCACCCATATCGCATGCTCTCGAGCCAGTAAAGGTCCAGCAATGAGCAGGCGCGATATGGGCGAGGGCTGTTGGATATTTAGGTGGATGATCCAATGGTCATCACGTGGCAGAGATGCACGATGAGAGATGGGGGCGGGATTTAGCAAGGCCCATGGTTAATTACTCTTAAATGTAATTAATCATTGTAGAAAGTGGGATTAATAAAGTAGTGCGGGTTTTATGGAATATAACGGGTAAGAGTGAATTTTCATTATTAATAAAGCAATGTGGGGGGGGGCGGGGGAATAGTCAAGATAAGAGGTTTAGTGTGTTTTTTGGGGGTTTTAGGGAATTTAACAAAGGGAAAATTATTTTTCCAGGGGGAAAAGGGTTTCACACTAGGGGAAAGGGATTTTTGGGAAAGGGGGTGAATTTGGAAGGTAAATTGGCTAGGGAATGTGTGAAACCGAGGGGTAGAAGTCAAAATGAATGGAATTGGTGTCTTCACAAGCTATGAAGAAGTAAAAGGGAAATTAGTAAGTATATAGTGGGGGATGAAATGCAATGGGGGGGAATTAACCAAATTAGCTTATGAGCATCATTTTTCTTTCACAATTTCTCTTGCATAATGAAATACATGATTAAACATGATAGATGTGCTTATGCCTCAAATTGCTTGTATTTATGCAACCTTTCTTCTACTTACCCTAACATTTTTTCTTCACTTTGTTGGGTGCACTTAAGCTAGCAAACCCATTTCTTTCATTTTTCTTTTATGTAACAAACTCTCTACTTCTATCCTTATATATTCCAAGGGCTCACATTAAATTGATGGGCTCCTTTTATTTATCTACCTATCTACTATTCTGCCAAGATTAAACTGTTTGGTCATATTTTTATTCTCTAAGTATAAACACGAAATTCAAAGCATGAAGTAGTCAAGATTAAACAATTTGATTATCATGGGTTGTGGCATGTATGGCAAGCTGAACACAACGATTATTTAAGGTAGTAAAGTAAAGAGTAGTGGCATTTGGACTTGCACACTTTCATGATCTGTTTTTTTGTTGGGGGTTGATATATTTTTTTTTTGATCTTTTCTTATTTTTCTTGTCCTTTGATATTTCTTTTAGGACATACCCTCTTTACATTTTTTTAAATTTTAATATGGAAAACATTTGCAAAAAGAAAAGGTATGTGCAATATTACAAGACTTAACCTCATCTAATTCAAAAATTATGAATCCTATAACTTAAGGACTCTAATAATGGCTCCACATGGGGATGACATTTGTTGGTGAAATGTCAAGAAATCTAAAGACAAGTAGCCCTTGAATTGTGACTGTAGTTACCTTGTAAAATTTCCTTCTATGATTCTGTTTTATTGATACTTATGACAGTGAATCCTTCAAAGCTCAGGGCCTTCTCTCTAGGCTTCAACATCAAAGGATTACCATCCAATCCAGTCTACAGTCTGCAATGTTATGTGTAATGATGCAAAGTATAGTGAGCTATTGTAGGTCAATCAAAAAATAATGTTTCAGCATCCTACCATTTACAAGTCCTCCTAGTAGAACTGATCCATCTATTTCTCTCAAGAAAAAGGCATTGTTACCCTTGTAGCCATAAATGACATAAGGCCCTTGCCATAAAAAATCAAATTTTGCATGCTTGCCTTTGTCTTCTCTCATTGAATCCCACTTAAGGACTTTATCCCCTATGTAAAAATCATCTGCTTTAGTCTTTTTATCAAAGACTTTCTTGACTTTGTCCTGGATTACCTATGATTTTTCATATACTTCTTCTCTGGTCTGCTACAAGTGTATGGTCTGATTTATTTTTCTCTGAATGTCATTTGGTTCCACCAGTAATTCCTGGATGATATTCATCACTAGCACTCCCAAGGATGATGGGAAATTGCATCCGTCCCATAAACCAGCTGATAGGGTGATGTTCCAATTGACTTCTTAGTAGTCAATATATCTTCCCATAAGGCATTGACTAACTTCTTGTTCCATGTCTTTTTGTTATCTTCTAGCAATTTTTTAATGATATTGGCCAGGCTTTTGTTAGATGACTCTGCTAGTCCATTACCTTGAGGGTAATAGGCTCTAGAATGGCCAAGGGTGATGTGGTACTTGTTACAGAAATCTATCATTCTTTTGGATTTAAAGGCAGTTGAATTATCAGTAATGAGCTTCTAGGGACGTCTAAATCTTGACATAATATTATTCTCTAGGAGGGAGATTATGACAATCTGTGGCTTTCCTAGAAGGTATGGCCTCTATCCATTTGCTAAAATAGTCAGTGGCTGTCACAATCCACTTGTGTTGAGCTGGGAGGCAGGGTGTATTTCTCCAAAGAAGTCCAACCCCCATTGTTGAAATGGCATTTCAGTGGAAATTCGTTTAAGAGGCAAGAGTAAAAGTTTTCTCTTTCCCTCAAATATCTGAAATTTATGGCAGGAGGCCACATGTTTCTTAACATCTGCAAACAAAGTGGGCTAGTAGAAACCAACCCTCAAGATTTTGTCAGCAGTAGTCTTCCAGTACAAGTGTCCTCCACAATCCCCTGCATGAAACTCTTGCATGATTTTATCAGCTTCATTTTACAATAAACAATTCAAAAGAATACCACTATTGTCTTTCCAAAACAATGCATTATCTATGATACAATGCTTTAATGATTTCATCTTTAAAAATCTAGCTTTCAAAAGAATACCACTATTGTCTTTCCAAAACAATGCATTATCTATGATACAATGCTTTAATGATTTCATCTTTAAAAATCTAGCTTTAGTTCTTTTCAAACTAGGAGGAGCTTGCAAATTTTGTAATACAATTATAATATCTACATACCAGGGTGAATCAGTAAAAGGTTCACTGATTGGCGGAGTCACCATCTCTTCCTGATCATCAAAGGCACTAATTAAGTTTATGTCAAGGGCCTGACAGTTCAATTTAGCCATGAGTTTGGTTAAACCTTGCCCTTTGATAAGCTCAGTTGGCTTTATCTCTATGTCATATTCCAATATTGTGGCAATCCCCTTGTCTCTTTTCCCTTCAGGCCCATTTTGTGTCAAATGTCCTTAACTACAAAATTTGGAACATAAGCAATAATGTGAGAATATAGAATGTATACTATGAAGTATTTGATAGCCTTTATTAAAGCTAATGATTGTTTTTCCATAATATTGTATTTGAGTGTGGAATCTCTTAAGGATTTACTAAAAAATTCATTTGGTTGTTCATATCCTTGGTTGTTCTTTTGTAGCAAGACTGCTGGAATGGTGTGTTCTGAAGCAAAAGAAAAAATTATAAAATTCTTGTTGAAATCGGGACTTATTAATATTGGAGTCTTGGTTAAGGCTTCATTTATGGCTTCAAAGGATTGTTTGGCCTCCACTTTCCATTTAAGTGCTGAGTCCTTTCTTAGCATGTTATTTAACTCTCTAATCAGTTCTGCTAGATTTGAAATGAATCTCCTAAGAAATTTTATCTTTCCTAGAAATGACTTTAACTCTCTAACATTTCTAGGATGGGTAATGGTCAAAATGGCCTCTATTCTAGTAGGACCTATTCTAATCCCATCTTTAGATATGATATGCCCCAACAATTTTCCCTCTTCAAGACCAAAGAGTGGTTTCTTGCGATTTAAAGAAACCCCAAGTTTTCTACATTTGATAAATACTCTTCTCAGGCAGTCTAGGTGTTCATTGTCAGATTTAGAGAAGACTGTGATGTCATCCTGGTATACTACTAAGAAATCATGTATCTCCTTGGAAAAATCTATATCCATAGCTCTTTGAAATGTGGCACCTACATTCATTAATCTGAAAAGGCATCTTAAAATACATGAAGGTACCCCATGGAGTAGTAAATGCATTTTTGGCTTGGTCCTCAGGTTGGACTAAGATCTAGTTATACCCAGAGAATCCATCTAACAGTGAAATCCTAGAAACCTACTACCCTCTACAACATATGGTCCATTCTACACAAAGTCTAATTTCACCTATCTTGTTCCTAGTTGTGACTAAGTTTGAAATCTAGTCTGAGTATCTAATGGGGGCTGCTATTTGGACATCAAACATTCTTTTAACTTCTTTCTCAATAGAGGGAATAATAACTGGGTTTATTCTCCTAAGTTTTTGTTTGAAAGGTTTATGATCTTCTTTCAGAGGTATTTTGTTTTGGATTATGCTGGTGTCATAAGATTTTAAGTTTTCATAACTCCGGGCAAGTACATCTTGGAACTCTTTAAATAGATTGATATATTTAATATTTTCCTCTGGAGGTAAGGCTTTTGATATTTTAATTAGTTTTGGTTTATCCTTAGCCGTATGTAAACCTCTTCTATGTTAGCTCTCAGAGGTTCCATCTTGGGTTTCCTAGCTACATCATTATAGTCAAACAAATATTCTAAAGGTACTCATCCTTTAGGTAAAAAATTATTTTTGAGATTAAGAATCTCGGGATCATCATTCATTATCTCTTCAATCTCTACATTCTCTAAGCTATCTACTTCTACTCTAATAAATTTAGTTGGTTTAGCTACATCTAAAATATTTACATCTATATTAATTTCTATATTACTGTCTAGTGTACAATAAATATCTATCTTGCAATTCTGAATCCCAAATTCATTGTTCATGAAATCGTAAATCTGAGAATCCTGGGAGAAAATATGACAATACTTCAGGTTGTCTGGCATAACAGGCCTAGTCTGACTTCTACAGTGTACTGATGGTTGGGTTGAAATCGCAATTTACAAGTACTAGCAAAGGTGGCCAAATTGTGGGCCTGCATTTTGTTTTCTAGGAATGGCAGCAATGTTTGATACGAGGAGGTCTTTGATCAAGTCTAGAACAATATCTGTTTAATAATCAACTCTGAACCTCCCATGATGGAAACTCTTTTGGCTCCCATTTCCTAACTAATTGTAACATTAGAATTAGGGCTTCATATCTGACCATATTATTGGTACACTTGAAGTTCAATCTAAAAGCATGTCCCTCAGCATGATTAGTCTCCATATTATGGATCCACAGTCCTATGCCAACCCCTAACGTCTTGACAGACCCATCAAATTCTAGATGCCATAGTGACTCATGAAATATGTTCTCACTATTAGTTGTTCTGTATTTCAAGTCTTTAGCTATGATTTCCTTATTATCATTTTCTGCATTGTACAAGATAAAAGAGTAAATGTCTGAATGCATGGAGTATATGGAAAAATTTTGTGGTTTTTCCTCACTATTGACCATGTATTTCATCAAGGTCTCCCTATATAGTTTTCTTGGTTGGCCAAAATAGATATGGTGGCATAAGACATATACAATTGCAAGGATCCCTGCAGTTTTGCTCTACATGAGCGAGCTAATAGCATTCCATATTTTGGTGGGATGTCTACAACTACAATGTCCATTAGGATACTTTTGCAGGGCACTAGACAAGAGTTACACGTAAGTCTTTGATCGGACCAAGGCATTTAAATTGGCTGGAGTCAAAAGAAAACAAATCCTTATATGGCCTGGTAATGTCTAGGTTCAATTTTTCCATTATTGCCTTTGGCATCAAACTGTGGGATGCCCCTGAGTCTAACGTAGTGTTATGCAATATTTTATCATGAATGTTTAGGCTAATGTAAAAAGGAGGAACTCCCCCTTTTTTATGAATACAATTGGCCTCAGGGCCAAACAACAATTCAAGCTGATCATTATTCAAATTAACAAAATCCTCTCCCTCTCCTATGTTTAAAGTTCCAGTTATCTGTGACCTATAACATTCATTCTTTACTAGTTTGGTCAAAGGAACAGATATCTTTAATTTTGCTATTTCAGTTTTGATGTTGAAAGGGAACTGAGGTTTGTTTGTTTGATTTAGATATTCCTTAATATGCGTAGTTTGTGTGTCCTTATTCTGTTTCTCAGTATTATGCATTTCAGTCTGTGTTTCTATTGTTTTGCCTTGATTTCTCTTTTTTTATTGTTTTCAGTAATTGTGTCTGTTTGGGTTTCTGTGGAAGTTATATCTACAATTTTAGGGGTTGAAGTCTCTGGTGTTCCCCTAGGAAGGATTTGTAACACTTTGTTAACTGAAGCTCCTTTTATTATCTTAGTCTAGGTTTGGATGGATCTTTTAATGGGAGTCTCATTGTTCTTTTTACTCCTCAAGCTATATTGTTTGTGTACCTCATATATAGCTGACTCATATCCCTGTTTCAAATCAAAGGAGTCACCATATTCTAACTGCAATTGCTGCAACATATATAACTCTTGTTCTTCTTGAGTAAGAAAAACAATATGTTCCTCTTTGGTTTCTAATAAGTTAATCTGGGTATCATCCTCTCCTTCATGGTTCTGTGAATCCTCAACATATTTCTCTTGGAAGGGGGGCCTAATCTGTTGATCTGGTGTGGCATTTTTCCGAGCATTAGGGTTCTTCCTAAAATTTGGGTTTCTTATTGGGGGTCTTTGTTGTTGTTGATTCTCCCATTGATTTTTCCTCTCTATGTTTTGTAACCTATCCATGATTCTTTCTAAACTCTTAACTAAAATATCTGCTTTTCCATCTAAAGTGAAAGCTTCCTCTTTAAATACAACTTTATTTTCATTCCTCATTTGTGATTTCTTAGCTAATAAGTTGGCCTCTACACAAACAACATTGGTTTGCATTTGTTCAAATGTTTCATGGTTTCTTTCCCTTAGCTGGTATGACATGTCAGCATCAAAACCATTAGGGAACTTAATTAATGCTAGGTTAGGTGGAGGCTTAATATTGGCTGAAATTGCATTGTACATACTATTAAAGCTAGTGCAATAGTCCTGAACTAACTCATTAGGAGCTCTTTTAATGTTTTAATATTCAGAAAGTATTTGCAATAGGTTTTTATTTCTCTCCCATCTATCAATGAATAACCTATGAAAATTGTCTAAGTCTACAATATGGTTGGTAGGAAAGGCTTTGAACCATTTCTTGACATCCCTAGTTAAAGTTTGGGAAAAAAATATCATTTGGACATCTGCTTCATCTATCTCATGCAACTCAAAAAAATCAGACATCTTGTTTACATGTTGCGGGCCAATGTAATGACCAGTAGCATCAAACAGGAAGATTTTACTCTAATAATTTGTAGACATGGCTTGCAATTGTGCAGGTAAAACAAGAGGTGCATATCGGTTTGCCATTGCTGTGATTCTGGCTTGACTAAGGGGTAGAGTTGTGGTGCCTGAGGAAGGACTTGAAACTGATGGAGGTGAACTAGATGATGATGAGGATGGTTGATTAATAACCGGTTTAGGTGATTGGATTGTGGTAGATACAATTGGTGAATTTGTGGTAAAAGAAGGGGTATTTACAGTGAATGAAGCTTGTAAAAAAAATTCAAGGGAAGCAGTAGTGAGGGAAGCTATTTCAACAAACTGCTGAATATAAGAATCACCTATATTACTTATTAATTTAGAGGCCCAAGCTTCTATCTTGTCAAAAGTATCAACGACAAATTTATCTAATTCCGAATGAATAATCCTTTTTTATTCAATGAGTTGAAGAAATTCAGGGTCTAACCTTGTTTCATGGATTGCATTTTCATATTTACTTCTAAATAATGAGAGATCAAATGAAAAAACAAAAGGGATGTCCTCTAAAGTTGACAATTCCTCAAGGAGTGAATTGGATCTAACTAGCCTACTACTACTCGCTTGAGTTTCTATTATTTTGGGTTGCCTTAAAATTCTGTCTAAGTCATAAACTATAGTTGCAAGGTTTGGATCTGGATTTTCACTGGTATAGTGAATCTTCTTGGGAGCCAAAATTTTAAGTTTTTTAACAGTTTTTATGAAAATTTTGAAAATTTTACTTCAGAAAATGACCTTAAGGAGCTTAAGATTAAATTTAAGGTTTCCTTAAAGTTTTATGAGACTAAGGATCAAAGTCCCCAGTATGGATGCCAATTATGTTATCACTATGATATTTCTTTTTAAGTATGAAGAAAGAAAAAACCAAAGGTAACCACAAACCGCTTTTGGAGATCAAGACCTAGCCTTCCTGATGCTCAAAGAGGGCTCTCTCTTTATAATTTAACTTTGTTTTAGTTAAGACGATTTTAGGCTAGTTATTGCTTGCACTTGGGTTTTGTTTTGAAAATTTGGTGGTGGGATCACTATACTTAGATTGACAGAGGTTGGGCTTATACCATTGGGTAATGGAGTCGGAGGTCTGACAAACAAGACTATATTGAGTTCTAAAAATAGTGTCTACAGGGTAAGATAGATGAGTTACTGCAGGTCTCAGAGGCTAAATGGTGAATGGCTTCAAATCGGATCTAGGGAGAAATTAAGGATTCCCTAGGCTAGACTCTGAAAGGAATGAAACAAGTCAACCGGGACGGGAGTGCAATTAAGGGTTCTCAAATCTGGGTATCAGAGGAAAACATGTAAATGACTAACTGTGCAAAACAAATTGTGCTTAAACAAATTCTGAGTGATATCTCTAGTTAATTCATTCAAATTTAGAACACATTTAAGATTATGAAACGCATAAGAAAGTAAGAAAGAACATACTTCACTGCAAATGGCTCATGTCATGAATCCTGTAGTGAAATTATTTTATTACTTGCTCTAGTCTGTTGACTTGAAAGTGGTACAATCACCCTTAGGTTTAAGATCAAAATAACTCTACAAATGTAAAATAATCCACACTAATACTTTGAATTCTGAAGTATTTAGACAAAAGGAATTACAAAATATCTTAAACGTATTTCAGACCTAATCTAGGAAAAAAGAAATATCTTTTTGCAAGAAGATAGAGACAACTATTGAACTATTGCTTGTTGTCCCTATTATTAAGGTTATGCTGACCTTTTCTCTTTGATCTTTTTCCCTTTATGATGCTTGGCTATTTTTCCTTTACACTGGATGTTCTATTTTACTATGACCTTTCACCTGATACTCTTTCATCTGATACAATTTAAACCTGATGACCTGTCAATATCCTTTTACCTTGATTTTTCACTTTTTACTGTAGATTTATAATTTTCTATCCTTTTATTATAGTAAATCATTCAATTTTTCCCATATTTCTTCGTCTCGTAAGTGGATATTGTTCATTTTTCTGTATATATCATCTACCTTTGTATATTTGGCAAAAGTGGGCTTATTAATAAACATGTGTTTTACCTCATGCTGGAGGCAAAACAAGTTTTCAAATGTTTGGTACAAGACTTTTCCTGTTGGCATGCCCTTCATAGATGAACTGATCACCTCTTCTTTGGTCGCTTCCCTAATGTTCTTGTTGTAATCTTCCTGTGTCATTATCTTATCATTTATAACTAAGGGATTAGGTAATCCCTTTTCCTTCAACAGCTTAAACTTAGAAATGAACCTATCAATGGCTAGCTGCATGTTCTAACACTTATCTTCTAGATTCAACATCAAATTCCTCTTGGTCACGACTCTTCTAACATCCAAAATTGTACCTGTCCTACCACGTATCTCAAGCTCTTGCAATTCATATTTATTCTTGGAGTCGAGGAAGTGGATGATTCTTGATGCTTCCTTTGGCATATCTCCAACTTCTATCTTAACCTTTTCAATGGCCTCTATAGCCTGCTTTATTAAATCTATCTTCTCAAATATGACCTTGAGTGGCCAAATTTCATTGGCAAAGTCAATGATATTGGCCCACAGTTGCTCTTTAGCCTTTCCTATTGGTTCAGTCAAGGTCAGTTCCTTTTCCAAGTTCTTTATCCTCTCATTCATCCTTGTAGCCTTTTGTTGTTCTTCCTTATGCATGATCTAGGCAAGTTTGAAATCTGTCTCAAGGCTACTGACTTTCTCTTTCAATTTGTTCATCTCATTGGTCTAAATGGACATTTCTTCCATTTCTTTGACCAGCCTATTTTCTTCATCACTTGTGGTACCTGTTGTTGTTGATGTTGTTGCTCATGTAGTCTGTGCAGATGTTGGAAGTGCAGTGGCCATTGGAGCAGTAGCAGCTAATGCTGCTACCAGAGTGGAAGGTACAGTTGTGGTCACTCTTGGAATGACAGTAGGAGGAGCACTATCAATACTACCTTGTCTAAGCTGAATCAAGCTATCTAGTTCCTTTTCCATCTCCTTCAACTGGTCATTGAGTTGCAGCACCAAGTCCATCATCTCCTCATGATTGGTCTGTCTTTCTAGGACTTCTTTTTTTGTGGGTGCTACAGATGAGAAAATTTGAGCTATTTCTTGAGGATTCATATGTCCTCATTCTTCTTCTTGATCAGTTTCTTTGTGGCCTTCACATCACTTGGGTCATGGCCCAATTCAATAACCAAGTCCTACAATGACTTTATCCGAGTGTCTTTAGCTTGTGAAGAGGCTCTCTCCAACTAAAAATTGTGTTGTTATATTGTCCAATGAATCCTGCAATGTGTAAGCAGCCATGGCCTTTGATGTGAGGGTGGAGTAGATCATTTCTCTAGCCTGCATGTGAAATTCGATTTGATCAATTGGATGAACATCCCTGGCCAAATAAAACCTCAAAATTGGTCTTATTGTAGTCTGCTGAGGTCTTCGATTGATCTACAGTGGGCTGTAGGAATGGGACCTACATTTTTCTTTCTTTGATGTCAAAGGCTGACACCAGTCTTGTTTGGTTTGATGGTGTAATCTTGAGGTACTATGCATAGGCTTCTACCTTCAATTTTTCATTCCTCATTTTGATTTCTTTAAATCTGTCTTTGATGTCCCTTTCCTTGTCAACTAGCTTGACATAGGATGAAATCTCCACATCGGGTTGTCTATCTACCAACTACGTGTTGGATGTTGAGGGATGTTGTGTCTCCTTTGATGTAGTTGCTTCTTTGCCTTTCTATATCATTGCCTCAGTGTTAATGATTTCTTCTGATGCAATATTATCTTCCTACTCAAAGAAAGGATTCAATTTCCACCTCTTTCTTGGCTCCATTAGCTCAACATTTATCGCCCTAGCAGAGCTAGATGCCTCATCCCTGCTCCTCTTAGGATTCTTCTTCTCATTTACTAGTGTCTGTATGGCTGGAGGAATTTTCATTGGCATCCTTGTTGTGGAACCTACATGAAGGAATTATGATCAAATTATCTCTCCAAATCAATAACTTTATTCTCTATGTGCACAATAGTGTTGTCCATGTCAATGAAGGTGTTCTCCACCCACTTATCCTAGTTAGAAAATTGTTTAATGTCAAGCATTGGGTGGTGTATGTTACCTTGAGTCTGAGCTTGTTTATGACCCCATGTGGGTCATAGTGCCAGATGAAACTATTTTTGAAATTCATTAGTTGAAGTAACTTGTTGACCTCTGGTCTAGCTTGTCTATTTTTGCAAATAAATGGGCCCATCTGGTTCTTCACTTTGAACTGGGTTTTCTTCCTATAAGCTAGGAAGTTGATGTCATAAGAGTTGATCATCTTCCTAAAGTACTCAAGAGAAAATATCCTCATTGGGAGGTACTTGGGCAACTTGTAGGGGCCTAGTTCACAGTCAATAATCCCAATCTTTATGTGGTTTTGGTACAAGTACCAATCTCCCACCTTATTGTTCTTTGCTAATTGCAGTACTCTTTTAATCTCTGGGCTGATTCTAGGCTGAGTCTTAGAAGTCAGCATGTTCATAGCTGCGTATACAAAAGAGTCTATGAAGTCTTTGTATGAGGTGGAAAACTTTTGGACCAAAGGTGTCCAGTAGATGATTGATATTTCCTTTCACTTGGTGTCCAATTTATGGATCTTCAAAGGGAATTTATCTGTCTGATAATATAGGAACATATGAAACAACACTAAAGATTATTTGAAGACTCTTTCAGTGGGCAATCTAGTGAACTGTTCATGCATTTTGTCTGCAATGGACTAGGCATAATCATACATGACAGCAGGAGGCTTGCTTCAAGTGAAAATAGATAAGAAGGCCATGATGACCTCATCCACATACTCATCTAATGTGAATCCTAGGATGCATGAGAGAATGGTGATTATTCTCCTGCCAGCATCTGAAAAAATAGTGGCAACATAGAGTGGAATGTCTTTAGGAGTATGGCACTCCTCAATGATGAAATTCTAAAATATTTGTTTGATCTTGGTTGGGTCCAGTGCGATGTATAGGTCCAACAGGTTTGAAATTGACAAAGGATTTAGATGAGGACTAGGTTGGATTTGCAACATCTGTTTGATGGATTCAATAGTGATGGTGAACAATATCTCATGGTTTGGCGCCTCAATAGCCCTATGGCTTGGAACATAACAAGAACTACAAAAATGTACTATGTCTAGGAATGGGTGGACTTCTGGGAATGTAAACTTGGGAAAATTGTATTCCCAAAGGTTTATATCATTAGCATGGTGTAGGAACCTATGCTTGGCACAACAATGGATTCTCAGCAGGTGACTTGGGGTGGCTATATCTTTAATTTGAAAATCCCTATCTGCTAGGGCCATATGGTCAATGTCTAAATGAGGGGTTGTCACTGGTCTGACATTAAAAGAGTTTGGGGTAGCCATATTTGTGATAAAATGTGGGATTTGGGCTTATCCTGTCTATGGGAATGAAGTCTTTATAGCTCTGGTGAAGGGGTAGGTTATTGGCAGTTTGCAGGTAGGAGTTTTGGTATTTTAGGATAGGGAATACTCTCAATTTAAGGAATGCAATTAAATTAAATCAATTATTTCATGAATTTAGTGTATGTTTTTTAAATGAGAGGGTCATTTTGGTTTTCTTCTTAAATACCTGGAATTTATGGTCGAGGTTACGAATTGGTTTTAAATGGAGGTTTGCAGAGGCTTCTGCGGCTTTCAGGTGTGTTGTGGTGGCGTTTCTAAAGGTATCTGATGGTTTGTAGTTGGTTGCAGGAGCTCTGAGGGTGCATATGTGCTTTGGATGCTTCGCAGTGCAAACAAGCAAAAAATGATGAAAATGGGGTGTGAGGGCTTTTAACCGGGAGCGGTTAGAATTGGCAGGGAAATTAAATGAATAGTGCCGGTTTTGCTTTGTGACAGGGATGCAGTATTGGAGGGTATCGCACAACTTATGAGGGTCGGACGGTATTTCGTAGAGAGCACACTACTTAGCACGGTGCCGCCACGTTACCCTTGGGGACCCGAGCAATACTGCCCATATCGCATGCTCTCGAGCCAGTAAAGGTCGAGCAGTGAGTTGGCGCAATATGGGCGAGGGTTGTTGGATCTGGTGGTGGATGATCCAACGATCATCGCGTGGTAGATATGAACGACGAGAGATGGGGGCGGGATTTAGCAGGGCCCATTGTTAATTACTCTTAAGTGTAATTAATCATTGTATAAAGCAGGGTTAATAAAGTAATGCAATTTTTATGGAATATAATGGGTAAGAGTGAATTTTCGGGATTAATAAAGTAATGCGAGGGGGAAATAGTCAGGATAAGAGGTTTAGTGGTTTTTTTGGGGTTTTTATGGAATTTAACAAAGGGAAAATGAATTTTCCAAGGGGAAAAGCGTTTCACACTAGGGGAAAGGGATTTTTGGGAAAGGGGGTGAATTTAGAAGGTAAATTGGCTAGGGAATGTGTGAAACCAAGGGGTAGGAGTCAAAATGAATGGAATTGGTGTCTTCACAGGCCATGAAGAAGTAAAAGGGAAATTAGTAAATATATAGTGGGGGTGAAATACAGTGGGGGGAAATTAAGAAAATTAGCTTATGAGCATCCTTTTTCTTTCACAATTGCTCCTACAAAATGAAACACATGAGTAAACATGATAGATGTGCTTATGCCACAAATAGTTTGTATTTCGGCAACCTTTCTTCTACTTACCCTTTTACTTACCCTAACATTTTTTCTTTACTTACCCTAACATTTCTTTCCTTTTTCTTTTATGTAACAAACCATCTACTTCTAACCTTATATGTTCCAAGGGTTCAGATTAAACTGATGAGCTCCTTTTATTTGTCTACCTATCTACTAATATGCCAAGATTAAATAGTTTGGTCAGATTTTTATTCTCTAACTATAAATATGAAATTCAGAGCATGAAGTAGTCAAGATTAAACAGTTTGACTATCATGGGTTGTGGGATGTATGACAAGCTACACACAACCATTATTTAAGGTAGTAAAGTAAAGACTAGTGGCACTTGGACTTGCACACTTTCATGATTTGTTTTTTTGTTTGGGGTTCATATTTTTTTAATTTTTTTATCTTTTCTTATTTTTCTTGTCCTTTGATATTTATTTTAGGACATGCCCTCTTTAATTTTTTTTTTCAATTTTGATATGGAAAACATTTGCAAAAAGAAAAGGTAAGTACAATATTATAAGACTTAACCTCAGCCAATTCAAAATTATGAATCCTATCACTATAGGACTCTAACACATTCTAGAGAAAAGGAGTCTCATCCTCTAGAATCGAGCCATAGAGTAGTGGAGGCACTTTGAGCCACATGAGGTCACTAGGGAAATGAATGACTCCATGAGAGAAACATATCCATTTTTGTTTGTTGGAGGAGGAAAATGTGTGTGTTCATAAATATCATGTAGAGATGTACATATAAAGCTTTAGAATATAGTATGTGTTTTTATTTTATTTCTTTGTGTTACATATGAGTAGAAAGAAACAGAAGGTGGTGTTCCCTCAAGGGGTAGGTGTTTGTCACAAGCCCAACCCAAGTTTCCTCATGAAAATGCAATGTAATATTTCAAAAAATATTTTAAATGGGCGATGTCAAAAAGGGACATAGATTCCAAAGCTGAGGAGGTGGCTTACTTGGGATAGGTGAGGTTTCCTTATTTAGGAAATATGGATTGTTTGGATAACCATTCAACGTTGGTTGTGGTACCTTTACTAAGCTAGTTTTATGAATTAAATTGGCTTGCAAGAGAAGTATGCAGACCCATGTTGCCCGACGGCCACAACAAGGAAAAAAGGATAACAAAATTATCAGGACGAGACATTGCAAGGCAAAAAGGATGAGGAAGTCAAACCTTGGTTAAAAAGGAAGGTATTAGAGGAAAATAATGAATTCAACCTCATGGAGAATATCATCATTACCACGTTCACTCATTCGAGAGAGCATGCATTTGCGTAACATTCAATAAAGAATTGTTGAAGAGAAGACACTGCAAGACATAAATTCAATTGACATGGCTGATATGAAGATGGACTCTCCTTAGTGAGGAAAATTGTCACTCGAGTCCCTGTAAAGCCATAGGGTCAAGATAGTTTTCTATGGATTCCCCTAATGGTGTGATTTGAGGATTGTTTCCTTAGATTCTTAGAGGGAGGATGTTCGAAGCCTTTCTTTTTGTGATTTTGTAGTGGGTTTCGGATTTCCTAGAGTGGGTGGAATCATTGTGTTTATGGTGGGGACTCGGTTCTTTGGGTTCCTTATGTTTACTTGGGTGGAGAACAAGATTACAGACTCCCTTTGCATTGTTTATCTTTTGAGTGGCTAGTGGGTGGAGGAAGGAGGTCCTATGGAGTCCCTATTTCAACTGGAATTTGATATTTTATTCCTTTGAGCAAGCCCCTTAGACTCTGAAATCTAGAATAGGGGTGATAGCTACAAGAAAAAATTGGTTGAAACTATTTATGGTTGGGTGGAAAATCCTTGTCCTAAACTAAGATTCCTATAAGAGATAAGATAGTTGTTCATTTATAACTATAATTTTAATGAGAGAATGTCTATTTTTTGTTGAACGATGGTAGCAATAGTTGAGTAAAACCTGTAATCACTCTATTTATATTTCATTGTAATTTTTCTTGAAACAGAGAACCCTAGTTAAATACAATGATATATGTTGACTGTTAAATGTAAGTTGCACTGAATGGCTTGAAATGTGCATAAATTGCAATGATCACTTCAAAATAAAAGATTTGCTAATAAATAATTTTGAAGGCTACGATTATGTGTTAAATCATTGAATTCATAGATAAATATATATATATAGGATGTACATATATGTATCAAAATTAGAGCCATAGGCACTGTGTGTGAAAGCCAATGTATGGGTTGTAGTGCTAATCACTCTATTTATATTTCATTGTAATTTGGATTGAAATGGAGAATTCTGGTTAAATACAATGATATATGTTGACTATTAAATTTAAGTTGCACTGAATGGCTTTAAATGTGCATAAATTGCAATGGTCACTTGAAAATAAAAGATTCACTAATAAATAATTTTGAAGATTGCAATTATGTGTTAAGTGATTGTGATTGAATGCACAGAGAAATATATATATATATATATCTAAATATATATATATATAGATAATATATATATATATATATAGAATGGTGAGGGTTAGGATACTCTTAGGAAATTGAGACTTGTAATAAGGTTTAGCGACCTTGTTAAATAAATCCAAACCTTTTGATGAACAAAATATAAATATAAAATAAAATATTATTAGTATCTCATTCTTCTAAGTGTACTAGAGGAGTTAGATTAACAATAACACCACTCCATAAGGTAAGTTGGGTGTGGTTGTTACACATATATAGAACAAATCCAAAATAGTTCAATCATTAAGTGATGGCCCATAATTTTCATTACTAGCTTCAAATTTTAAATATATATTAAGCGACATTAGAACAAAAGGCATGCCAAATACAAGTACAAGTTTTAGAGTACAATAACATTCTAGGTTTTAGACCTTTATAATAAGCAATGAACACACATATCATTGATAAATAGAAAAGTAAACAATGGAAATCATGCATAAAAGTCAAATATTTACCATAAAACCCTATAATCAAGAAAACCATCATGTTTCAAGTCATACCTCTAACATTTAGTCATTTAAATTATTCATTTATGATATAATATATAGGTTTATGTAGCATAAAAAACCCTAATACATTCACATGGATTGGATTCCTTGATTGGAATTACATTACAATCAATTGAAAAATATTAACTATAAAACATAAAAAATAATAGGACAAAGACATACCAAAAGCGATAGAAAATATTTTTATTATGAGATCTACACCCATACCCAGAATAGAAGGGGATTGAACAATACCCTCTTCTTGCTTTCATGTTAATGTATAGTTCTTGGGGCCAATTATATGAAAAATATAACACATGTATTCTGATGTATTACATGATCCCATGTATTCTCCCTCTCTCTCTCCCATTGTCTCCCTATCCATCTCTATCTCTATCTCCCTCCCTTCCTCCCTATCTTTCTCCATACCTATTTGTATTCTCTCTCTCTCTCTCTCTCTCTCTCTCTCTCTCTCTCTCTCTCTCTCTCTCTCAGCCTTTAGCTCACTTTCTATATCTATACCTCTCTACCTCTATCACTCTTATCAACTTTGTCATTGTCTCCACCACCACACCATCACTCCCTATATCTCTTGCTCCTCCTCTCTCTCCCTCCTTCAATCACTCATTCACAACAACCCCCATCTCTCTCTCTCTCTC
>APFE030572092.1:0-87903 GCA_000404065.3 Pinus taeda
AAGTTAAAGCATTAACAGAGTTAGAAATACCATTGCATAAATACAATGTACCAACCTTTTCGCCTTTTGCCATTACCAGGGCTCCTTTGGTGACCTTCCATGCTTTATCTGTGAAAGTTGTCACACAACCTTCACCGCTTAACTGCACTATTGAAATCAGATTTTTCCTTAGATCTGGAACATGCCTTACCTCCTTTAGTAGCCATTGGTTTCCATTCTGTCGTTTTACAAGAACCTTACCCATTCCAACAATTTTACAAGGTTTATCATCACCCAAACGAACTTGTCCAAAATCTCCTTGGACATAGTCATGAAAGTATTTCCTATCAGGTGTGGCATGGAATGAGGCCCCTGAATCTACCACCCAGGAATTAGTAATATTTTCGAAAGAAAGAAAATCAAAGAATCTTGTAACACCTCACCTATCACATTTTCTTCATGATTTTTTTTTGTTGTGCAACTCCTTATTTTCCCTTTCGAGATCTACAATATTTCTTTACGTATCCTTTCTTTCCACATTTATGCATGCTATCCCCAATCTAGACTTGGATCTGCCTTTCCTTGATTTACTGTGATATCCCGAGCTCTTTCCTCTTTCCATTTTTCTTCCTCTACACTCTGCACTCAAAGCATTACCCGATGTCTCAACGGAGCTTTTCCATCGCATTTCCTCACTAAGGATAGCACAAAAAACATCATCAAACTTTAAAATACTAGATCCACACACAGAGTTACTAATGGCCATTACTAAACCATTCCAACCTTCTGGCAATGAGCACAAGAATAACAGAGCTGCACTTCATCATCAAAGTTTACCCCTACAGAACATAACTGACTTGTAACAGTATTAAAATCATTTAAATGGTATGAAACCGACCCACCTTCAAACATATTCATATTAAATAATCGTTTCATAAGAAATACCTTGTTTGAGGCTGAAGGTTTTTCATATATTTTCTCCAACGCCTTAATCAAACCCTCTGTAGTTGTTTCCTTCGAAATGTTGAATGCGACCAACACTGCGAGGCACAACCTTACTATTTTGAGTGCCTTTCTATCGAGAAGGTTACATTCTTCATCTGTCATACCCGTTGACATCTTTTTTTTCCACCCAATGGTAGGTACAGATCTTTCTCATACAGATAATCTTCCATCTGCATCTTCCACAGCGAGAAGTTTTTGCCGTTAAATTTCTCGACCCTAAACTTACCATCTTCTGCCATTGCTCCCACTCGAACCAGTAATCCTTCTTTCCTACGAGTTTATCAGCCAAATTGACCTTTGGCTCTGTAGTGTGCTATGTTTAAGGATCATCTACTCTCGGGTTCGATTCGAAGAATGGAAGGAGAAGAGAACCTAAAATCACATTGATGGATAAGCTCTGATACCAGATGTTAATAAATTTACTGCATAACATAAATAATTACTGAGAGGAATATATATAAGAAAATAACCAGGAACAACCATAAACACATAAACACAAATTATTGTCCGAGAAAAACCCAAATCCGAGGAAAAACCCAACCTAATAAGATCTCATTAGCATTGGCCAAAACCTTGGCTAATCTGACCAAGTGAGCCTTCATTGCTCACCTCCAGGTCTTGCATTACAATGAAGTCCTTCCAGCCTTTTATAAGCTCCATTACATATAATACCACGGGTAGAATACTATGGATGCACAATACCATGTGCCCCAAAACCATCACTGTTTAACCTCATCAACTTTGACTCTATCCTGAGTCAAGCTTACCTAATAGAAACACCCCATGAATAAGATTTGAGGAGAAGCCATTTGAGATAAGAGGTTAAAAATAGACTCAATGGGAAGAGCTTGTCATCTCGCCCTCCTTCTAGCACAATTATTGAAGATGCTAGAAATTCATCAACCAAGGGGTCCCCCCGATGTGAAGTGCCAATTAATCCTCACACCATTTGGAATAGGAGCCCCATCTAGAGTATTGGCTTGGTTTCCATGTATTATTATATATTTTCATTAGCCCTAACTGTCAGCAAGAGAGAGGAACACGTGTCTTCCTTTGAAAAGCAAGTAATTGTTCCTAGTGAGTGTTGGGTTGTAAGTGTGTCAATGTTATTCTACTATAGAGGAAAAGAGTAAAGTGAGCCTCTAAGAGAGAGGTAATAGTAACACCCAAGTATAGAAATAAACAAATAAGAAGGATCCATTTGACATCAAACATAATAGTTCACAAAAGATACAACAATCATTACAACTAATTAATGAGAGAGATCTATCTAGTATCCTACGGGATAGTCTACAAGGATGGGACAACAATAGCAACCATTACAACACATTCTCAATAAGATAAGTGCTAAAATAACCGAAAGAGTTCAACTACTTTATCACAGATGAAAGAAAACATGAAATACAAACATCCGTAGAGTAATATTACAAATTTTCATAATCCATGCATGAAGAACTTGTTGGTCATGAAGGCTTCTATTATAGGGTAAAAATTCCAAGAGACATGTATACAATGAAAATAACTAGCTCCAATATTGGAGCATTGGATCCACTCTTTGCTCTTGAAAATAACTAGCTTCTCTCATTAATGCCTTGTGGTAGGGGCCAAGGTGAAAATTGCCTTGCTCATATAATGAGGGTGTATATATAACTAAGAGGTGATGCTTCACCTTCCTTGTGACTCTTTGACTACCGTGATGATTGTTTCATTGCCTATGACTTTTCAACTTTACAATACTCTCCATGTTATGAATTTTTCCTTTGGACTTCCAAATTAAAATACATTTTGAATAGGTAATTACATAAACTACAATAATGATGTGGCATATGAAGACTTGTGATAGGACATGACATGGCATTGATGACATGGACTGTGTGAGCATGTGACTATTCCAAGTTATCATTCTTGCTACTTCTTTCTGTGTGTCATCTTGAAAATATGATACATGTTCTACTTCTTCCTCCTCCTTATGACTTGAATATGAGTAGTATTCCATGTGATCTTGATCGTCTTCTTTTGTTATAGTTTAGTGTTCCTTCGTCACCTCACCTGATAATAATTGTATCTCTTCAGCTCCATATGTGCCTTCTAGAATTTCCTCCTTCTCTATGTCCTTATTCATCATCTTGCCATAACATGATAGAGTACCCACATCTGCAATCCTCTCATAACAAGATGAAATTAGCCTGATAAACGAATAGTCTAAGATGGTGCATATTAATCCACTAACTAAGCCATAACTAGGGGAAATGCTAGGAAAGAGGCTCAGTAACTGTGCAATTGCACACCTTAGGTAGTTAGGGGTGAAGCTTGAGCCTTGAGACTCCATAATGTGTAGTTCAAGTTGGACTGACGAAGAAAATTTTGCAATCTCTAAGCTCAATGTGACAGGGTGAGGGGATGGGGACTAGATCATCTTATTGCATAGTTCTAGAGGATAGAGGAGCCTAGGTGATTATGAAATTGTGTAGTTCAAGAGATCAGGGCTGAGGCTTGAGCCTTAAGACTATGCAATGTGCAATACTAATTGGGAAAGAGAGAGAAAATGCGTGGTTTTGCGAGTTAGTGAGCCAAACTGGAGGGGTTTTGCACTGTTTTAGCCAATTTTTTAGTTCTTGGAGGCAAATTAGGCCTATAGATTACATAGTTCAAGAGATTAGGTTTTCATCTTGAGCTCATAGATAGTATATTGAGCAGTTGGGGCCAGGTTGGAGGGCTATATTTCACGATTATGGGAGTGAAAGGCTGGGCTTGAGCACTAGAACTACATAGTGCATAGTCCTAGGAAGCAGTAATTGTGCTTTGCATAGTGTCAAGGGAAAAGGATGTAGGTTGAGGGTTGGAACTGTACAATTTACAATTGAGGAAGGTCAGATCGGGCTAGGTTGTTGGGGAATTTCCTAAAATTTTCCAAGTGTGGGACTGAAGAGACTGACGTGAAAAATGATATGACTTGACTCTGATCACACACTTGAAACACTTTCACTACACAACAACATAGATCATCTCGAACACGTTAACAAAATATTTCCCTCAATGTGACAAATTTACGAAGAATTCATGATAAGTGCGACACTAAAGGTACACTTTGCGACGATTGTGACGACAATTGTGCAACAATGCTTAAAACTTTGGGAATGAGTGTGATTGATGTTTAAATGGTTAGACCAACTCATTCACACAAATATAACCCATTGAAACATCCAGAACAAACATACATACATTGTGCGACAACTAACATGCGAAAAGATGAGAATTTCTAAAGTGATAATGACTATGTGAACAAAAGTGAAAGTAACACATGCTAGAGAAAAGATAACATGAAAATGAAACTAATTATTGTGAAAGGAAGTGAAAGAAATAACCAAAAGAATGAAAATGACACTCGTAAAAAAAAAGGTGCACAGAAGCGACAATTTGCAAAACTCACCGAAATGGAAGTACAAATGCAACTAGAATGTGAGAAACTGTCAATATTAGTGCGCACTCGTTGCCAACATGGATTGCAAGTCACACATGCAAATTTTGATGGAATGTGATATGCTTGTCTAAGCTTACGTAAAATAAGGCACTCATGCATTTGTTACACACTGAACATGTGTGAGCAAGTGACTTCGACACTTTCAATCCAAGAAGGGAGCTCAAAAAGGCATCAGTTGACCAAGAAGTGACTATGGAATGATGGATCACAAGATCTATAGTAGGCTCCAAAATTTGAGTGTGCGCAAAATTTTGCAGTGTGTTTGTCATAGTGACAACATAATACTACTTTACTAAATTGATAGGAAAAATAATGTACCAATTTCCATTAATTAACAAATTAGTTGCAAAATTTTCAACAATTAATACAAGGGTGAACGCGAATACTCAACATTAGTTGCATCATTGAAAATACCATTAATAATTTCATTGAAAATAACATCAATTCATTAGTTTTGAATGTTTATTTTTTATTATAAATAAAACATTATTTTGAGGATAAATCCATTGTTAAATTTAATAATAAAAAGAGGATCATTGGTGAAAATAATATTTATTTACTATCCTACATATTATGACATGATTGTAATGGATATGTATTTAATGAACACTATAATTACTTGTTTAAAAATATTGCACTTGTCAACTATAATGAGCTAATAGTACAAAATAATTGTTTCATTAATATCACGATTAATATCTTTGAGGATATTAGCATATTCACTTAATTCCAAATTCAAGATTAGAGACCAAGAACAAACCAACCATTAATTTTTTAAATAAATTAATCTACCCTAATTTCTTTCCAACATTTTCAAAATAGTAACGCCAATCAAAAGAGGATGAATGAAATAACTTACAAATTTGTTATTATTGTAGTTTTCCTGAAAGGTAGATAAACAAATTAAATTATTAAGCCAAGAGATGATTAAGTATTAAAAAATGAAAGTTAATACTAAATATTGTAGAAGTATCATACCAATTCCATAACACTATCAAGTCCATGATCTTGAATAAAGAACAACTCCTTGTTTAGTCAATCCGGGGACAGTGGTTTCTTGGTTCTTACTATTGGGGTAAAAATATTATAACGCTCTTCTAATAGAAATTAAGAATAAACATAGGTGCAAATTCCTAGTGAAAATTAAAAATATATATCTATGTAGAACTTTTGACAAGCTTAAGAGTTGTCAGGTTCCAACCTAGGTCAAGTACCTACTACTATTTGATAAGACAATCTTCTTGAATCAAATATTAGTGATGGCTTCTTGAGGCATCTCGACAATTTTTAACAAGATAGCCTCCTCTATCCCCATGATGGATTTATCTATAAAGAAAACTAGGGTACACAACAAGAGCTTTGAGCATAAGAGACCCCAAAATAATGGCCCCATCCTTCATCTTAGAGAATCTATTAAATCCCTTCACCACATGATAGAAATAGGATTTTAGTTACATTAATGAAATAATGACCTATGGTAGGATTGGGTTCAAAACTCTAGAAAACTATAACTATTAGGTTAATAAAGTTAATAATATACTCTCATATATGTATTAATTTCTATTGATTTGTTTAATTAGATTACAAGATACTATGAAAATTTATAATCTCTGTGAAAATTGGTGAGTTATTAGGGCGAGAAAAATTCATGGGCAACATGGTACACATGTACGGAACCCTAAAATAAGACAAATTTTTAAGCCAAGGAAATGATAAAAACGTAATTTTTTTAAATTAAAATTAAAAATACATTAATTATGTATAAAGTTAAACATTTTAACTTGTCATGGTCATTGAAAAACTAATAGTGGTCAACAAGTAAATTGATTTCTAGAGTCTTGTCTAGGTGGGGACTAATAAGATATTTCAATGTTTATCCTAACTATATATACTATATAATATATATATATATATATATAATATATATATATATAATATATATATATATAATATATAAATTATATATAAAGTTTATGCTTAAAATGTTTAACTAGTGTGTGTATAAAGGAGATATGGAATTTCATTAGTGCTCAATTTCGAGTTAAGCCATATATGAATCAACTTAAATCCATATTATCTCTAAATTTACCAAGCTACTAGAGGTATCAATCCGTTAAAGCTGTAAACCTTACAACACACATAATAAATACAAAATTAAGATAAAATAACATTGGTATAAAGATTGTGACATGTAAAATTTTCTCTGATTTAAACAAATATTAATTTTCACCATGAACCAAATTTATAAAGTACTCAATATTATTTATTCATAATTAAAGTAAAAAAGAGAAAAATTTCACAAAACCACTTTAATCATTATTATGAAGGACACTCATTATCAAAAGGAAATTGTTTAAGTCATTGGATTTCAATGTTCTAAATACTCAACCCATTCCTTAAGAGTCATTTGAAGTGTTCAAAACATAATATTTTGGATTTTTTGTGTCATTGTATATAATTTGTATATAATAGACATGTAGACAAAATCATAAGTCATGGGGAAGAATAGGAGTCCTTCAAAGCATATAAATGAATAAACACCCTCTTATATATATATATATATTATAATCTACTATATATCTATATATATATTATAATATAATATATATATATGATTATATTATATATATATATGCAGTGTTTGAGTTTATAAAATAATTATTCTTTGACTTATTCATCCAAATATACAATGATATTAGAGTTGGCCTAACTCCATTCCAACTAGAAAATGCATTCTAATTTGTCTTTCTTTAAAAAGACACCCATTCATATCAATTTATTTTCTTGGTGTGGAGAAACGCTACTTATAATCATGTGTTTTTCTCTATCCTACATGGTAACATTTGGATTCCTCCCTTTGCATAGTAATCTAGTCACATCCTACTTGTTCTATGCTCCTACAACCTGAAAATCCTTTTCTCACACTAGATAGACCTCATGGGCCCAAAAAATATCTATGGATATTTGAAACCCTTACACCCATGCATGTTATTTCCCTTGTCCAATTATTTCCTCTAGGTGACCTATATTTTCTTCTTCAAAATTCATAAACCCTCCTTTCCTATCAATTTTATCATTACCATGCTTGGAATTCTTATTTCCATGATTGAATATACTATATGAGCTTAAACATGGGCTTAGATATGTGACAAGCTAATTTATGATAAGAAACAACATAATGTGAAAACATGCTCATTGCACTATAGAAAAATATGTAATGAGTAAATACCACATGGTTGTTGGTTTCAATATTATCACTATGAAGAAAACAAGTAACCATAATACTCATGATAAATGTTTCATGAAGACAAAGTGTGTTTTGATAATGAACACATTGTAATTTAGAGTATCTTTCATTAGTTGATGATGCAAAAGAAAATATATTTCAATCTCTTAATGTTTGACTTGCACTACAACTTGATTTTTTCTCTATATTTGATGCCCCCTTACTCATGAGGAAATAGTTTACAATGCCCATATATTCACATATGTTCCTTTCTTTACATCTTCTCATCATTGAAAAGGATTCAATGAAAATTTTACTAAAGCCTAGAGTGGTCATATATTGTTTCTCGATCAATCCTTATAGAGTTTTGGAATTCCTTAAGATGTTCTTGGACTTTTAAATACAATGGGTTTTTAACTATAGTTTAAAATAAAGAGGATAATATGCTTGGAGTCAAAATTTTGAAATGTCCGCATAGATTTATTTGAAGACACCTTTCCTTAAATCAATTGTTGGTATGCCTTTGATTAGCAATGAAATTTACCTTAAGTGGTTTAGGAATATCAACAATACATTGATATTTAATGATCTACGTGAGGGATGTCGGAAATAATAATGAGAGGGGGGGTGAATTAGTATTATTAAGTCAATTATTTTTCATTTCATACAAAGATTTGCATACGCCACTTCAGTCAGTGAAAACAACGTATATACGCAACTTCAGCTAATTAAATTCGCGTATAATTTGCAGACTTCTAACTTAGTTTATTCTTCAGATGTTGATCATTAATCTGTGTGTCAGAACCATATAAACAGTAACCAGGAATAGAAAAAATAGAGTAGACAGTCACACACAAGAACACAAGATATAAGGTGGAAACCCAATTTGGGTGAAAACCACCTGCTGCATTTCGTCTCTATCTTCTTTCAATTAGAAACTTCATTTTACAATGATTCTGTACTAGTGTATTCTTATACCATTACGCAGGCTGCTACCTGTAGAAGGCTACAACCTTCTCTCATTCTCTAGCTTCTCCTGGAAGGGAGCTACAACCCCCTAAGCTCTTGTACTAGCTGAGGTACTAGTGCGTAGGTGCTGACCTACAGAAGGCTACAACCTTCTCTTTGCTTCTAGGGACCACGTTTCATAAGTTTTCAGACTGGATCCATGAATAACATCAATCAAAAATCAAGTATTTCTGCATCAACCAATCACTTCTCAGAATGTTGTAACTAGAAAACAATAATAGTAACCATACACCAATTTTGAACCCAGAACATTGCAGCAATAAACAGAAGCAGCTAAAGCATATTTTATGAGACATACACTACTTCAAAATGTAGGCACCTACGTACATACGCAGATGTATCAAGGCCAACTAGCGTATACGCTGTCTTCGCTTACTGAACCGGCATGTATACGTGCCTCTGACGTGTTGAACCTACATACAGATCTATAGAAGATAATTTATGTTTTTTGCTTAATCAGACATGAGTTATACCTAGATTATCAGATTTATAGATCTAATCATGCGCCAATTATAACAGATCAAAAATCACACAATGATTTTACTATTCAGGCCTTAATATCTTGACCCATCAATAGAACTTACCCATATTTTAGCGCTCAGGTTCCTCCTAGGTCCAGGTCCAAAAATGCACCATAACCTGATTCAACACTTCAGTCGATACCTTTGCCACATGATCTCCTTCCCTTTTTATAGTCTTAGGCCTTACTCAAACCATGGTCCAAAACCATTGAGAACCAATACTAGGGACCGTATCCCTGGGTACAACACTCCAGACGCAACACCAAGGTCCAAATATAACGGACTAAATACCATGAACCAAAAAAAATAAAAATTCCCACATGTATGTGCTTTTCCTTGCATGAAAGTGTGTGCATACGCATACGCACCTTTTGATAGTCTAACTTGCGTGTATACGTGACTTTGTTAGGAGGAACCTACGTATATCTCTTTTTCTTTTATTTTGAGAGCCTGAATTGTGATGTGCCATTTGAGTGAGTTGCCATCAAGGACAACACCTGTATCATAGTGCCAAACCTATGTCATAATGCCAACAATCTCCCCCTTTGGACTTGATGGCAACCCCAAGTCACTCAACGTCATTCTCCCCCTTTGACATCAAGGGAAAAGGGTATGCTCCCCCTGAGTCCATGTTGAATTCTCTGCTCTGCTCTGCTGGCCAAGCTCCCCGTGACTATAGGCAAGGTCTGCAAGAAGATGTTCTACATCATAAATGACCTTCCTATCATTAAAGACTTATACATGCATCCATCTGCCAACCAAGTGGGAATATACGAATATTGACTCATCCACCCAGCCAAGTGGGGATACACCAAGAATTTACACATTATAAAACAAGAACATTACATCATCCATCCTAGTCAAAGTGGGGACACCAAGATAGGCCGTTACATGACCTTGATAAGAAAGGAAATACATGACATAGAGACGAAATATGTACAGCAAGACTATGATAGCTATCAACAACTATCATTAGTAGCATCTATCAATCATCATTCAAACCAGCGACCACGTTCTAGCTCTGCACCTATTCCACCTGACATCAAAAAAACTGTGAAATTGAACCAAGATCTTCTAAGATAATGCCAACAATGCATTATTAGAAGAATATATGCTCCCCTTGAACCTGTACCAGATGGTCTCTATCAGACCCATATCAGACTCTTTTCATCTTGAGCCTGGCCCCACTACTTTTCTTCAAACCAACATATACGCGACTGTACCCATAGAAGCTCGCATACATACGTAGATTCCCCACATGAAACTTGTGTACAACCATTAATCTCTAAAAAAGACAAGATTCAACAGCAAGATGATGCATCAACTACCCCCAGATTCTGTCTGAGGTATTCAAACGTCTCCCTGGGTAGTGGTTTGGTGAGTATATCAGAAACTTGTTCCTTAGAGGGAACATACTCCAATTTGACCTTTTGTTCAAGCACTTGTTCCTGGAGAAAATGATACTTTATGGGTATGTTCTTAGTCTTTGAATGCATGACAGGATTCTCTGAAATACTGATTACACTTGTATTATAACAAAAAATGGAGATAAGTGGAGTATAAGTGATTTGAAGGTCTTACAATGTTTGCATCATCCAAAGGAGTTGTGTGAAGAAAGATGCAACAACTACATATTCTACTTCAGTTATAGATAATGCAATTGAACTTTGTTTCTTACTGAACCAAGATACTAATCTAGAACCCATGAATAATGTACCACCACTAGTGCTTTTTTTGTCATCCACGCTTCCTGCCCAATCTGCATTTGTATATGCATGAAGTGTGAGATCTGTACTTCTAGGATACCATAAGCCATAGTTTTGATTTCCTTGAAGGTACTTGAAACTTTTCTTAACTTCTTGAAGATGAGTTTCCTTTGGATTTGCCTGAAACCTTCCAACTATTCCCATTACATGTATAATGTCTCGTCGAGTACCTGTTAGATAGAGCAGACTACAATCATGGATCTATAGGTTGGTTGATGTAACGCTGTTGATTCATCATTTTTGCTGAGGCTGCATCCTATTACCATAGGGGTACATACTGGTTTTGAATCCTCCATCCCATATTTCTTCAATATTTGCTTGAGATACCTAGTTTGTGATAGAAAAATATCATCTTTGTTTTGTTGGACTTGTAAACCAAGAAAATATGTGAGCTCACCAAGCAGGGACATTTCAAATTATTTTTGCATCACCAAGGCAAAGTTTTGACTCATGTCTTCTTCATTTCTACCAAAGATGATATCCTCAACATACACAACAAGTATTAGCAACTTATCATTGTCAATTTTTATATGTATATTGCTATCTGTTGATCCTTTTGTAAAACCTTGTTGATGGAGATACTTATCCAAACGATAATACCAAGCCCTTGGAGATTGTTTAAGGCCATAGAGAGTCTTTTTGAGTTTGCATACAAGTTTTGGATCATTTCTAAGGATAAACGCATCTGGTTGCTCAATATTCACTTCTTCATCCAAGTCTCCATTCAGAAAGGCATATTTCACGTCCATTTGAAATACTTTGAACTTCTGAAAGCTAGAAAGAGCAAGGAACATTCTTATGGCCTCAAGTCTATCAACTGGTGCAAAAGTTAATTCAAAATCTATACCTTCTTGTTGCGCATACCCTTTACAAACAAATTTGGCCTTGTTTCTAATAACATCTCCATTTTCATTCAGCTTGTTTTTTAATATCCAGTTTGTCCCTATGACATTCTTATCGTTTGGTCTAGGGACCAACTCCCAAGTGTTATTATTTTCAATCTGCTTCAGTTCTTCATTCATGGCCTTGACCTCGCATTCATCTTTGCATGCCTCGCTTACATTTTGTGGTTCAGTGGAGGAGAGCAATGCTAGATAGCTTGAAGCTTCTAAAATAGTTCTTCTTGTTTGTACACCTGCCTCTTTCTTCCCTAAAATTTGAGTTTCTGGATGATTCTTCTGAACGTACCTGGATTGAGTCTTTTCTTCTATCCTTATTTGTTCTTCTAGTGCCTCATGAGTTTCTTCTTCATCATAAGTCTGATTTGATGTTGAAGGATAGTCCTCATCATCTTTGAAATCTTCGGAGTTTACCTACCTAGGAATGTTTCCTTCTTCATCAACCACTACATCAACACTTTCAACAATTTTTCCAAGTTTTTTATTATAACACTTATATGCTTTGTTGTTGGGAGAGTAACCAAGGAGAATGTCTTCATCTGCTCTAGGTTCAAATTTTCCAAGGTTTTCATCAGTCCTCTTGATGTAGCATTTTCTTCCAAAAATTTTGAAGTATTTTACTGTGGGTGTCTTACCATACCAAATTTCATGAGGCGTTTGAGTGCTGTTTACCCGAACATTTCTCTTGTTGAGAATAATAACTGCAGAAAATGTGGCTTCATCCCGGAAGGTTGCGGGAGTTCCAGACTCATCAAGCATAGCACGAGCCATTTGTTGAACCATTATGTTCATCCTTTGCACTACTCCATTTTTCTGAGGAGTCCATGCAGTCGAGAATTCCCTTCTTATTCCATGTTCTTCACAAATATCAAAAATTCATCAGAGGTAAATTCCCCTCTTCGATCAGACCTGAGGCATTTGATTCTGCGATCTGATTCATTTTCAACCAAGGCTTTGAATGCTTTTAACTTTTCGAAACCTTTGTCTTTATTCTTCATAAGTCCTATCTAACACATCCTGGAAAAGTCATCAATCAACAATATAAAATATTCTTCTCCTCGAGGTGACCTTTTCCTAGATGGACCACATACATCAGTAGCGACAAGTTCAAGTGGCATGCTAGCTGCTCCATCCTTCTCAGGGAAATTAGTTCTGGTTTGCTTACCAAACTGACATGATTTTCATATTGTATTGTCTGGAATTCTAATGTCAGGGAGATCATGAAACGCCTGATATTTTCATGCTTTCCTTATCTGAGAGAAGCTTAGATGCCCCAATCTTCTGTGTCATAGACAGTGTTCATCATTCTTTCTTAAATAGCATTTTTGTTGTCCTCCCTTGAGTATGTATAAATTATTGGGAGTTCTTATGCCTTTGATCACTATCTCTCCTGTATCAATCTCACGAATAATACATCCATTTGATCGAAATATTACCTCATTTCCTTGATCACACATTTGACTAACACTCAATAGATTATGCTTTAGGCCATCAACATACATAACATTTCTAGCTTTGACCTTTTCTTTCAAAAGAACAGAACCTTTACCTTTTATGAGTGCAAGTGTGTCATTTCCAAATGAGACCTTCCTTTCCTTTTCTAAGGCACTATATGACTCAAGTTTTTCTTTATCACGTATCATATGTTTCGAGCAACCACTGTCGATGTACCACTGATTTTTCTGTCCTTTCACATATAAGGCTATCCCACATCTTTCTGGTAGCGGTTCTTTCTTTCTCCATGTTTTGGGACTTAATGAACCTTGCTCCTTCTGAGTTGTTTTCCGAAACTACTCCTGCATTCAAAATCTTCATGACCGAATTTGTTACAAATAGAACATTCTATTTCATTCTCAAGAGCAGAAAAGTTATTGTAGGTCCTTTTCATGATCCCAATCATACTCCTTTGGTTTTGAGCTTCTCTAGTCATGATGGTCTTGTAGGCAACACATTGAGCTGCTTTTGACCAAAGTTATGACAAGAGAAACATTGGCCATTGAAGAAGTTCCTACAATTATCAAACGTGTTGACGAAATGATTGTAGGTTCTATTAACATCCATTCTTGCGGTAAATTGAGAATGATTTATCTGTGGTTGGTTGTAGCTTCTGTTCATCCTTGAAGTAGATGGCCCCTGATTTACTTGGTAATCTTTGTTTATTCTTGAAGTAAATTGCCTCTGATTTACCTGGTGATCTATATTATTCTTTTGTTGTCGATTATCAACCTGTTCACTTCTCCTTGCTACATCAAGATAGCTTTTGGAGGTGGATGGCTTCTGTGCTTGCTTCTATGCTTGAGATGCTTCTTCAGTATATCCAAGACCTATCTTGATTAGAGAATAATGCTAAACTTTGATAATCTCATCTAAAGTTTCAGATCCTTCAGCAAATTTAAGATTAAGAGCTTTTGATTTCTCAATATCTTTTTTAAGTCCCACAATTTCACATTCTAACTTTTCATTGTGTTTTTCTCTTTCAGCAAGTTGGAATGTCAGAGTATCTATAATAATATTCTTTTCCTCGAAATAAATTTTAAGTTTAGAAATTTCTTCATAAAGAACTTCTTCATCTATAGCATCCAAGAAATCATCATCTTCAAAGGCCATCAAACGTCTATAATCATTACATTGTTCATCTTCATCACTATTTGAAAATCCATCACTATCTTCATGTGTATAATAGCTCTTTTACTCACATTCTGTTTTCTGTTCCATCTAACTGGTTCCTTACCTTTGTCAAGTTTATCTTTATGAGGACACTTGGCAGCATAGTGACCGACTCTTCCACAAGAAAAGCATTTGAGAGGTATCTTACCTCTGAATCTTCCAGTACCTCGTTGAAGATTCTTTACAAAGTTTGATTCTTCCTCTCCTTCTGACATATGTACTGACTCATTGTAATTTCCCGAGGCTTTGAATGCGGCTTCTCTTCTGTCTGATGGTCCCTTTTTTTTCATTTCATAAGCAATTAGGATTCTGTGCAGTTGTGACATGGTAATATGCTGTAGATTCTGCTTTTCTTCTATGGCAGAAACTTTTGAATCAAACTTAGAAGACAAATATCTTAGAACCTTTTCAACCAAAGTAACTTCTTTTATTTCTTCACCCAAGTTTTTCATACAATTAACAATCTCATATATATGTGAGAAATAGTTAGCCACACTTTCATCATTGTGCATTTTGAGATTTTCATACTGAATTCTGAGAGTTTGTAGTTTTTCCCGTTTTACCTGATCATCTCCTTCATAGCTCATAATGATCTTGTCCCATATTTCTTTTGCAATCTTGAGCTACATAACCTTGACAAATTCTGATTGAGGTAGACTCCCTAATAGAGTATTCACAGTCTTTACATTTGTTTCATACTGCTGCTTACCAGTTGTATCTGTAGGAGTTGTTGATGGAAATGTGTATCCTGTTTCCACAATATCCCAAAATTCTATACCAAGAGATTGAAGATAGGTTTTGATTCTTACCTTCCAATAGACGAAGTTGCTCCCATCAAAAATTGGTGGCTTGATTGATGCTTCTTTTCCATAGTTGCTCATGATGATAGATCTTCCTTCAAGTGATAAAGCTTCTTCTAAAGGACCTACTCTGATACCAATTGTTTGAAATAATACTAAGAGGGGGGGGTGAATTAGTATTATTAAGTCAATTATTTTTCATTTCACACAAAGATTTGCATACGCTACTTCAGTCAGTGAAAACAACGTATATACGCAACTTCAACTAATTAAACTCGCGTATAAATTGCATACTTATATCTTAGTTTATTCTTCAGATGTTGATCATTAATCTATGTGTCAGAACCATATAAACAGTAACTAGGAATAGAAAACATAGAGTAGACAGTCACACACACGAACACAAGATATAAGGTGGAAACCCAATTCGGGTGAAAACCACCTGCTGCAATTCATCTCTATCTTCTTTTAATTAGAAACTACCTTTTACAATGATTATGTACTGGTGCTATCTTATACTAGTACGCAGGCTGCTACCTGCAGAATGCTACAACCTTCTCTCATTCTCCAGCGTCTCCTAGAAGGGAGTTACAACCCCCTAAGCTCGTGTACTAGCTGAGGTACTAGTACGTAGGTGTTGACCTACAGAAGGCTACAACCTTCTCTTTTCTTCCAGGGACTACGTTTCATAAATTTTTAGACTGGATCCATGAATACCATCAATCAAACATCAAGTATTTCTGCATCAACCAATCTCCTTTGTACAAACCAAGATATAATACCCCAATCACTTCTCAAAATGCTATAACTAGAAAATAATAATAGTAACCAGACACCAATTCTAAACCTAGAACACTGCAACAATTAACAGAAGCAGCTAAAGCATATTATTTCATGAGATGTACGCTACTTCAAAATGTAGACACCTGCATATATACGCAGATGTATCAAGGCCAACCAGCGTATACGTTGTCTTCACTTACTGAACTGGCATGTATACGTGCCTCTGATGTGTCAAGCCTGCGTACAAATCTATAAAAGATAATTTACCTTTATCACTCAATCAAACATCAGTTATACCTAGATTATCAAATTTATAGATCTAATCATGCGCCAATTATAACAGATCAAAAATCACACAATGATACTACTATTCAAGCCTTAAGATCTTGACCCACCAATAGAACTTATCCATCTTTTAGCGCTCAGTTTCATCATAGGTTCAGGTCCAGCAATGCACCATAACCTAATTCTAGATCTTGCTCTTCATACGATATTCAATACTTGAGTCGATACCTTTGTGACATGATCTCCTTCCCTTCTTATAGTCTTAGGCCTTACTCAAACCATGTTCCAAAACCATTGAGAACTAATACTAGGGACCCAATACCTAGGTTCAATATTTCAGACACAACACCACGGTCCAAAACCATAAGTCCAAATATAATGGACTAAATACCATGAACCAAAAAAAAAAAAAAAATTCCCAAATGTACGTGCTTTTCCTTGCATGAAAGTGCGTTCATACGTATACACGCCTTTTGATCGTCTAATATGCGTGTATACGTGACTTTGTTAGGAGGAACCTGTGTATATCTCTTTTTCTTTTATTCTGAGAGCCTAAACTATGATCTGCCATTTGAGTGAGTTTCCATCAAGGACAACACCTATGTCATAGTGCCAAACCTATGTCATAATGCCAAAAAGGGAATCTATGAAAGAGAAAATATAGAAGAGGCTACAAAACTAATAAAATATAAGGCAGAGCAAAATAATAGAAAACCTAGAAAGCCTACAACTACCAAGGATCTTGCCATATGGAAGAAAAAGAGAGGAAATCATATTCCCTCATCCTCAAAATTGTAAGTGAGGAGTCCAACTAACATATTATATCAATCAATGATTTTTATCATAATTTAAGCTAAAGGATTTGTATGAATTTCATTCAAGGCTAGAACCTAGATAAATTGTTCATAAGTATATTCAACGTTGAATTGAAAGGTGAAGACCCCATAGATATATCCTCTAAAACCAAAGACATCATGCATTACATCAATGTCATTATAGTAAAGATTAATATTCCTTTGATAGCCTTCATGAATGCCCAATACCCTGCATACTCTCACTATATTGAGTCCTTGCAAGCTAGTGGAAAATCAAATCGATGACATTTGGCTATATGATAGATAATGTTGTGGAATGTGAGAAATACTTTGGAAAAAGAAGAAAAAAACCTATGCTAGTTAAGAGAGATGTGAAATGGTTAGAAAGGGTAGTATTAGTCACACGATTCTTCTATAGGTAAAACAAGTAAACGAGGATGTGTTAGATACAACCAAGGAGAGAGACATGATATTCACTATGTATGTTGTGGTTAAAAATGACTTAATGCAAAGAAATGTAGAATCAAATTGAAATACTCCATAAATATAGGAAATATTCACATAATAATGTATCATTCAAACAAATTTATCTAATGCACTTGGGTCCTCTTATAGGTTTTGGATGATATTTCTTCAATTATTTCCTTGCTTCTTTCACCTGGTTAGATTGAAAAATAGAAATAACACATATAAAATAATTATTTTCTTCTTCTTTTCTTGAAATATCATCTACCACCATATTATGTTGTCATGTTTTTGTACATAATTCCAAAGTCATATCGTGGCATATTTGTAACCCATATTTTGTTTCTCTTTTAACGATAATCATTTTCCAAGAAGTACTTCAAGCTTACATAATTTGTTTTTACTTTGAAATATATTCCTATTAGATAACGGAGTTTTAAGACCATGTTGTATGTCCAAAATTTCTTTTTTGTAAATGAATGAGTTATTTTTTCCACTTAGTTGGATTTTATCAAAGCTATGGGTCATTCGTAATCACATTAAAAATACAAAAATGCCATGGATTGAGGCATAAAAATCCACAATAAATGCTTTTTTGAAGTCAAGTGTGGCTATGACATGAGTCATACACATAGTCTCCTTAGGGTTTTAAAGTATATGGTTTCATATTGAGTCTAGGAAATTGTTACTTATTCAATAATGTTGTAAGAGGTGCACATACTTTCACGTAAGGAAAAGCACGTACATGTGGGAAAACTTTGTTTTGGTCCACGGTATTTGGTCCCTGGTATTTTGACCCATGGTATTGATTCAAGGTATCTTAACCGAAGTGTTGACCCTAGGAATTTGGTCCAAAGGTATTGCTTCTAAGTGGTTTTGGACAATGGTATTGAGTAAGACCTAAGACTATAAAAGGAGGAGGAGATCATTAGGCAAAGGAACTCAAGTATTGAATATCTTATGAAGAAGAAGATCTAGAACACTGGTCATTGGGTTATGGTGCATTGCTGGATCTGAATCAAGGAGGAACCTGAGCGCTTGAAGAAGGATAAGTTCTATTGATGGGTCAAGATCTTAAAGCTTGAAGAGAAGTATCTTTATGTGGTTTTGATATTTTATCTGAATGATTGGTGCATGTCGTAATATGTAAATCTGATGATCTGGGTATAACTGATGTTTGAATAGTTGTAAAGGTTAAATCATCTTTTACAAATCTGTACGTAGGTTCAGTATAGCAAAAGCACATATACACGCTCGTCAGCAATTCAAAAAAACGTATACGTAGGTTTTCCTTCATATAATAGCGTATGCATGTAGGTTAGGCACATTGAAGTAGCGTACGTCTCATATAATATGTTTTAGCTACTTCTGTTTACTGTAGCAGTGTTCTGGGTTCTGGTTGGGTTCTAGTACTGTTACCGTATTCTGGTTACTACATTCAAAGAAGTGATTTTTTGATTCAGTTTTGGTTAAGTGCAAGGAAGATTGATTGATGCAGATATATTTTGATGCTATTGATGGATCCAGTCTAAAAATTTATGAAACGTGGTCCCTGGAAGAAAAGAGAAGGTTGTAGCCTTCTGTAGGTCAGCACCTACGTACTAGTACAAGAGCTGAGGGGGTTGTAGCTCCCTTCCAGGAGAAGCTGGAGAATGAGAGAAGGTTGTAGCCTTCTGCAGGTAGAAGCCTGCGTACTGGTATAAGACTGCACTAGTACAAAAATACTGTAAAAAGTGGTTTCTTATTTAAAGAATATAGAGACAAATTGCAGCAGGTGGTTTTCACCGACATTGGGTTTCCACCTTATATCTTATGTTCTTGTGTGTGATTGTCTACTCTATTTTTACTTTACCTGTTACTACTTATATGGTTCTGATACACAAATTAAGGATCAATTGACTAAATAATAAGTTTACAAGGTATACGCTGGTTGCTCTAAACACAGTTCCGTATATACGCAAGTTGCATTAACATAAGTAGCGTATATAAATTTGTTTATGGAAAAGAAATATTATTAAGTTGCTAATACTGATTCACCCCCCCCCCCAAGTATTATTTCCAACACATTGCACAAGTTCCTATGAAAATTCCCAAACGTGAAAACCCATTAGTTTCTCTCGTATATTTAAGAATCTGTGTCCTTGAGATTACAATTATGCCTATTATGATCTAAACAACTTGGTCACATGCTCTGGGGCAGACTATCTCATCACCTCCGACACTCATTGACAATGATGATGCAAACACTTTTCACTTTTGAACATTTAAAAGCATCCATTTAGGTGTTTAAGACCATGGATTTCAGGGAAGGGTCCAACATTGATAATTTCAACACTGTAGTGGCACCGAATGGTAGCAACTACAATAATCATATTCATAGTAGCTATAGTAATGTAGTTCCATTGCATTGGAAAACAAATGTTTTATTTTGAAGTATTGAACACTGCATTGTTGGATGTGGAAGTGTTTTAGTTTTCGAGATTTAATGTTTTTTACCTTGAAGGATTAGTTTCAGAATTAGTGCAATCATATGAGAATAAAAAGAATATTTGTGCAATATGAAGTTATTTTCTTATACACTCTTATTTTCTTAATGTGAATTAGCCCATATTTATTTCTAAGAAATTGCTATGGCACCCATCTACACATATTATATATATTTTTACTTACTCAATTTGTTGGATGCCTTCATAATTTTGATTTTAAGTCAATTTCTATTATGGCTTCATTATTTATTCCTCATTGAATTTTTCCTAAAGATTTGAATGTTTCATGGATAGTTATGGTTATTTTTTCCCTTTGTTTAGAGTTTGAATGATGTATTATGTTTTGTTTTAAAGTTCCTGTGGTGAATTTGGAGTCTCAAAGGTTTTCCAATTTTGGAATTTATGCATTCTTATAAAAGAGAGTGCCTGTGCAATATTAAGTTGTTTTTATTTTTTTATTTATCTTTTTTAAAGGTAAAGTATATAGTATGTGTTTTGAAATTTGAATGGAAGTATTTGCATATATTAAAAGTGTCACTGAATCTCAGTTTCATAAAGTCGGAGTAGTGTAAGAAAACATTAATTAAAATACCTGATATTAAAAGAGCTTCATCCCCAAAATGTGTTGGCTTCCATTTAGGGAGAAATTGTTGTTGCATGTCCTCGTCATAGACATCCAACATAATATGGTCATTTTGATCTAGATGGTAAAATTCATTCATGATATCAAACCTTGGAATTTCTTGTGAGAGTAAAATTTCACTCTTATGAATTTCCAAGGAGATTCTTTACTGTGATACATATCTTATTGAATGCATATTTGACAAAACAAGTTCGTTTCTTTGGAGCACATCTATTTCAATTTTTTATATATGGGATGAAAAAGTTGTCCCTTTAAAAGAAACAAGTTTTTGTAGAAATTTAGGTAAATGTCACTATTTCGAAATTGAAGCTAAAATATATTACTCAAAAAGTTCATGGGCTCTGATTTATTTACATTTCCACCTCATGAATTTTAATCACTCAAGGAGATAAGTGTATCTTTTTCAAAATTAATTTTGTTAATATCTTTCTATTAGCATTGGGATGAAAATATATATTGTGAACATATTTTCAATAAAGGAATAATCTTTCAAACAATATTGTAAATGAAAAGCATCTCACATGTACGCTAAGCACATGTGGAAGAATAAAAAATTGGAGAAATACTTAACAGCAGCTTGATTCTATTCCTTCAATGTTTCAATGTATCTTTGCACCTCTAGGGGCAATTTCTAGTTATCATTAACAAGAAATATGAGGAAGTAAAAAACTACTATAGAGACAATTATCTATCTCATAGACTTTTTGTGGACGTTATTACAAATTCAAAATAGTTATGCTTAAGTTTTCTAAAACTAAATTGTATTTCTGTCATGTTTAACAACCGATTATAAAATGTCACTCAACCCTTTTTTTAAACAAACTATGAATTTCATAGTTGAAAACTATAAGAGTTATTCATAATACCATATATATATATATATATATATATATATATATTATATATATATATATATATATATGTATGTATGTATGTATGTATGTATGTATGTATGTATGTATGTATATGTATATATATATATATATATATATATATATATATATATATATATATATATATATATATATATATATATATATATATATATATATATATATATATATATAGGGAGAAAGCCTATCATAACTCAGTTGTCAAACTAGTAGTGAAGACAACTATCATTGGCTAATATAAGGAAGGAGAAGATGCTCCTCTCCTTCTCCTCTACATCCACATTCATGAAAGTTTGATAATGGCTTTCATTTATATTCAAACAATGAGGATTACATTTTTAGGAATCTTAGAGTAGAATGATTAATTCTATTGATGTTGAAATAGAAAATTCTTGAAAGTTGTAATAAAATGTTTATTTTATCATAATAATAATGGCAAGTGCAGGGTACTAAATTTGTATTTAAAAAAACAACCAAAGATATTTAAGAATTATCACCTCGAGGCAGTCAATACCATCAGGAATTTGACATGGGTGTTATGGTTTGAGGAGTTTGATGATCTTTCTTATGGATATTTGTAGATTTATTCATAACGTTACATATATATTATTCACCAAAGATGACTTAGGTCTCATTCTGTGCTTTTATGGCCATAAAGTTTGTTGGACACCTAATCCTAAAGGGTTAGCGTGGAAGTCGAATGGAAACAGCAGTCCAAGAGACCTTGGGATGTGAATCCCAACGGTCACATAATGCAGCATAAATATACATCATTTGTGAATAAAAAATACAATGCATGATTTATCTTTCTATTTGCTCTTGTTGTCCATGTGTGTTTAACATGGTATCAGAGCGGGCGTACTCCTGCCCTGCATAATTTCTTTGAACCATTTGTTTTATGGTCTTTATGAGAAGGTTCTATTTTAGTATTCCTAGCCTTGGAACTCCTTTCTGCTGTCTTCTCTGCAGTCTGTCTCTTGACAAGAATCTGTCCTGCGATGCATAATCTCTTGCAATTTGAAAATTTATTGTTGGATATTTTTCTGGGGTTGTCTTCGTTGTTTTAGTGGAAAACTACATTTTATTAGTTGCGTTGTACTGAGTGGTGATTTAATATCTGACTTGTGTGTCAGACTGTGTAAACAGCGTGACTGAACCACCGTTGGCATTGTATAATATAACAACGCTACTCTCTCCAGACTGGTCATACGCTCCAAAACGCAACGCATCCGCCATCCTCTCACTCGGCTTCATCAACGGAAGCTGGAGAGCCACCTTGCCGCTCCTGGTTATTTTTAAACTGAAATCATAACAAATTCTGGTCCATATCTACTCCTATTTCATTAATGTGCAGAGAAACGCTCCTTCACTCAGCGCTATTTGTGCCATTCTTTACCTGCGCCCTCTGTCTTTTACAGTCCTGACATTGATGGCAGATTCTCAACGAAATTGATAGGGCGGCAATGAAATGGAATCCGCACCCTGCATAGTATTTGCGGAATTAGATATCATTGATTATGGTGAAACGTCACGTTGTTTTCGCATCGACACGTGGACATAATCTCATCGAAATTTACTTTATTGATTTTATTAGGTAGCCGATAGCTAATCAATTTGTTACAATGAAAAGATGAAACTGCTGCATGGCAGCCTGCGTGAAGGATTAAAGTTACCAAGGTGCAGGGACAGAGTGGGTTTAAACTTAATACTCTATGTGTAGAAGTTTGACAGCACATTGAAAATCCAGAAGTTGGGTTGAGATTCTCAATTTCAAATTGAATCAACCGAGTCCAGATTGCTCTGCGTTGAGCAACAATTCAATACCAAATAGAACGTTGATCTTGTGTGCACCCAGCAAATAGGTCTTGATCAATGTGCGGTCCGAATCCAAAGAGAAAAATCGTTGGAGTAGAAATACGATGTGAAGGAAATCGCCCAACAGGTTAAGAAATGCACCTGTATTTATATATGCTTGAATGGATTTGGATTGTGTTTATCAGAAGTTTGAAGAGAGTGGTGCTATCATATAATGTGTAACGTATAACATACATGGTATTAAATTTATACATCAAATGCAGTGCCAAATGCCGTATTATTATGACATTTTTGTAAGAAAATATATATGGTGCTGGATGTGCTAAATGCTATAGCAAATTCTCATCACGCTTTTATATATGGTGTTAGATATATAAGTCAAATGCAGCAGCTAATTCTTAAATTTGCTTTTTGAAGAAAATTAGACATGAAGAAGGAAATTATGAAAGGATAATTTTGAGAGCAAGTCCTTATCATATCAATCTATATCGGACTGACATGAAATAGTTCGCATGAATATATAGCTATAAAGAACAATCTGTTTAAACGATGCTGCTGCGTATACGCATTGGGTATATCAAAAACTTGTATTCTAATCAGCATTATGAAGTGAATTTGAAGCAATTTTGAAGACATTTTTGGAAGTCATTCTTGGAGCAGTTTCTTGTAGAGATTTTGGAGCAGCTTCTTGTAGAGATTTTGCATGATTTTCATAGCAGTCAGATGCTCTGAAGTTTGAAGTTGAGGACAACACTCATCTTCACATTTATATATTTTTTGCATTGGCATGTCCCAGCTTAAGAGTGATGTTATGCTCCTGTTCATTCTTGAAACGAAATGTGGACTGTTGATTTACCGACATTGTTGCCACTTGACAAGCCCTTATAAGATCTTGTAGGAAGAGTACAATATTATTTTTCTGTTGCTATTGCCTCAGTTGGTTTTTTAAGTGACATTGAAGAAAAATGGCCAGACTTGAAGATGCATTAAAGTTATTGAATATCCTAATTCATTCCACTGTTCATGAGATGGTCAAAGTTAACAAAGAAACTCTCTTTGACATCCAAACCTCTCTGCAAACTGCACATGAGAATATTGAGTTTTTGCAGCTTGAGACAAAGCTGCAGCAAGAAGAACTACAACAATGGGGTCATCTTTCTGAACCTTTTTCTGTTCAGAAGATTGAAACAGACTCCCATAAACAGCAAGTCAATAATGTTCCTGTTCATTCAAATAAAGCAGCAATTGTACATGCAGATGCAGAAACTCAATCTGCACTTCCCAAGCCTATCATCAGACCTTGGGAACAGCTTGTCCACAACAAGCACAGAACCGGTCTTGGATATGACAAGGACTTGTCCTTTCATATTCTAGACTACTCAAAACACATTCAGTTTCAGAGTGTTGGTTTCATTCATGACAGTTCACCTGCTCCTCATGACAGTTCAGCTACAGTTGTTCCAGACTCTGCTCCTCTTCCACAGCAACAACAACAAGAGATCGTGAAATGCCAACACTGTGATCGAGTTGGCCATCTGAAAGATCACTGTTTTGATCTTCATCCATGTAAGCTCTGTCATAAAACGAGTCATTCTTCACACAGATGCTTCAGCAACAAACGTCCTGCAAGAACAAAGATTCATCTAGGATGGATCGCTTCTTAGCAATGGGCATCAACAACCAAGAAGATATTTCAAACACATGTCAGAACTTGTTCCAGAATATTGAACAGTCTTGCAGTTGAGTTTGCTCCATCTTCTCACCTTGTATCTGACAGGGGGGGAATGATGGTCATCTACAAGCTTCAAAGCCACATCAAGCGAGCCTGAGCCACACCAGTTTTAGAGTTGTAGCCAGAGACAAAGATGCCTGGACATGCCTTCAGTTGGCGATGTGGGACACTTCCTCTAGCAGAAGACTTCAGCTTCTTGCCAGTTTTGGAAGAGTTCCGGAAACAAAATTGAGAATGCTTCCTCTAGCAGAAGACTCTAGCTTCTTGCCAGTTTTGGAAGAGTTCCAGGAATTGCATAAGCATTCCAGTGTTGTCGGTCATCCTTAAACCATCACAGGTTGAGACTTCCCTTTTACAGGTTGAAGTTTTACCTTTTATGCGGGGTGAGGCCTCCCTTTTATGGTTGAAGGTTTCCCTCTTTAAAACAATAGGATCACTTCCTCTAGCAGAAGATTTATAGCTTCTTGCGAATTTTGGAAGAGTTCTGGGAACTGCACTAAGCGTTCCAGTGTTGGTGGATATCCTTAAAACACCGCCCTTTTTTTACCAACATTTCATAGAGCACATTCAGCCTAGTGTTGCCATGCGTATTGCACATTTTGTATTACAGCTCTTTTCTTGGACTCATACATAACCCTTCGGATTAAGGGGGGGAATGTTGGACACCTAATCCTAAAGGGTTAGCGTGGAAGTCGAATGGAAAAAGCAGTCCAAGAGACCTTGGGATGTGAATCCCAACGGTCACATAATGTACCATAAATATACATCATTTGTGAATAAAAAATACAATGCATGATTTATCTTTCTATTTGCTCTTACTGTCCATGTCTGTTTAACAAAGTTAACAAAGTGTTGCACCATCCAAAAGCCACACATGTATACCTGTATAGACGATACATCTCATTTGATCCCATCATCTACCAAATGAGACACATATATTCACATTTTTATCATTGCAAATCCCTCAAGCATATATTCACTCTCTGACGTGCTCTCCATAAAATCGTTCTAACATTTTCAACTTTGCACATGGTGTTTGTGTCTATATATTCTGTCACACCCTTCACGCATTCACATTCTCATGATTCATATGCACCAAGTGTTCAATTTTTCCACTTGCAATGGAAGTGATAGTATAAAAGTACCTTTAGGTGACTGGGGTTCAAATCCCACACGATCACATTCCCTTGTTTTAATTGTTTTAAGAGTTCACCTTCATCACCACACTCCAAGTTCGAGTCCCATGAAACTTCTCCAAATGGTTATGCCCTTGAACCCCACACAATCACATTCCCTTGTTTTAATTGTTTTAAGAGTTCACCTTCATCACCACACTCCAAGTTCGAGTCCCCTGAAACGTCTCCAAATGGTTATGCTCTTGAAAAAATAGAACGCCAATGGAAAACCATAAAGTCGCTCACTGATGTTGCAACAATTCAAGGTTATCCGACTAAGAAAATGGGGAAAATGGGTGTCACAAATTTGAATTCACAATTGCAGGGCCAAACTTTCAATGGGCCCCTACGACACCCCAGAAAAAGCTCCCGCGCCTATGACCACAACATCTTTTCTTAGAGGATCTGAGGCTAGGTTAATTTTCTTGACTCACCAATGGAAATTTCATGTGCCTCTTCTCTATTGACGTCGCCAATCCAAGCAACCATGACTTGTAGAAGAATTTGGGATACCATCGCATAGCGACATGATGTCATTGTCTTGCGGTGTAGTAGAGGAATCCGACTTGCTGTCATAAATTACATGCGCCTCTTCCCTTCTCTATCGCCCTCGCAAATCCAAGTCGTTGCACCTACGTTCACCGTAGAAGAATTTTGGTTGTCGTCAGATGAGGACATGGCAACATCATCCTACAATTTGGTAGCGGAATCTGACATTGACAGCCAATAGATTTCAGCAGAGTAGGGTTTCGAATTTTGGGAATCACTACTCCTGGAAGATCTGGATAATGGCGAGTCTGTAAATTTAGAGGATTTTTTCCCCTTATATTTGGCTATGGACGATTTGGGACTTCTCCTTCAGTAAATTGCATGCGATTGAAATGGAGCCACATGTGTCTTTGTTATTAATTATCTATTAGTTTTAGTGGGAAAGAGATGTCACCGCACAACAAAAAAGTTGACACAAATGTGAGGTGACCTAATTTAATAAAAGGCCTATCGACCTAAATATATAATTGTTTACATAGTTCATAAGCCTATATGTTTCTAAAGTATCAACATATATTTTAGAGAGTGTTTACATTTAAAAGCCAACAAAACTAACAGACATTGTGGTTCAGAGGGAACATCAAATATGTATCGATGTGCAACATGTCAAGTATACATATATTCTATGTTGAGTATCCTTACATAAAAAAAATATGTAGTCATTTAACCAAAAATTACAGATATATATATATATATATATTATATATATATATATATATATATATTATATATTTATCAAAGTCTAATGTTCCTATGGCATAAAACTAATCCAAGAGAAATCTATAGATAACATGGAGAAAATATTCATGTGTTAATGACCCAGAAAGATGCACTACCAGATGTAGAGAATAGCAGAAATAGTGATCATCACTAAGATATAGATTGACTACCTCCAAAATGTCATCATCAGCCACCATACACCGAATACAATCACATATAAGAAAGTTTACCTCTCCACTGTATAATGTTGTTTGCATATAATGAATAGTGTATCTCACCAAATGGCAACTTGAGTCCATATTTTTACAGCCTATGAGAAACTATGTTTAGTCCCTATTGTGTATGAGTAAAATTCACCCCTTTAAATGGTCAATAAGTACTCGAATTATCCTCATCCAATTGATTAAAAGTCGTAGATTCAATGACATATTTTTTGAGGCCCATACCACCACCACATGAGAGTCCCTGAATACCTTTAGATTTTCAATATCAAGCCCTCCAACACAAAATAATACACACCAAAGAACTAAGACCTTTGCGTAGGTGTTTGACCAAGTGCCTCTATTCCAACTAAAATGATATTGTGTATCAAGATATAAAGAATCATATGCATTTCATCTCCACATCTCTTCTCTTGCAACTTTGTCAAAAACCTACAAGGTGTATTATAAGAGATAGACAATGGAATGATATGTCTCACCCAAGTATATTTTCCTCCAAACCCACTTCTTTGTAGAAAGCCACAATCCTAATGCATAAACATATGATATTATGACATGTGTTCTCAAATTTTAATGAATTTTGGATCCTCCAAATGCCTCACATTATTTATAAACGAAGTGGGTTGAACTCTTTATAATATATAATTCAATATTAAAGTAATTCTTCCACTGAAGAGAAATTTCAATCCACCTGTATATTAAACAAATTATATACTCCAGACCAAATCAATTTCACAAATTTACATCTTGAAAATATATGCATTGAATCCTCATATGCATCAATACATAAAATGTATCATCCAGGACTAGCAAAACCCCTCCATCAAATATTACCCCAAGTTAGAATCTAGTTTTTCCAGTACCAATATGCCTCCTTTACCAGAATTTGTCCTTGCACCACGTTACCAATGCACACAAATATGTCCTCGTTTTCATTAAGTGAAATTCATACCAGTGTTAGGTTCTGGACATATCGATCCCATCGAATACCATGTTCTCCATATAAACCAATGTCACCCACTTTCGTCCATTTAGGATGAATGAAGTCATCATTTAAAAAAATCTAGTTGATATAGTAAATTCCAATATTATGCAACCTCCTATGAAGATTCATTAGTAATGTATGATCCCCCTTGAATCTACAAGTAGGATTTAATTTAATTTATATATTATCACCATTACCAATTTTCCATTTGATGCATGGACAAACTTTTAAAAATATCCTCCATATATATGAGATGGCACAAGGTATGCGTACCCCTGCCTTTATCCATCGTATCATAGAATGATTTTGGAGATAATTTGTTTTTATGATACGTTTTCATTTACCATCCCCATTCAATGTGCACCATAAAATCTTCATTTATAAATCCGAACTCAATCTCTCTAGATCATTGATGCCCTATCCCCCGTATTCATTCCTTTGTGATAAAACCTCAAGACAGTCCAAATAAAACTTATGTTTCTCAAAATTCCTAGACAAATAAAGCTAGATATTATAGAGTTGATCACGTTGATGATTTATTTGGGTAGAATTTATAGATGAAGCCAGTAAACCAATATGTTCTATAGGACCGCTTGAACCATAATCAAATGAACCGCCAAAGTGAGCCATCTATGTGCCTGTGTAGTTAATTTGTTCTAAAATTTCTCAATAATCCACTTCCAATATTTGATTCCATAATTGTTTGGTTTGAGAACAAAACCAATTTATTTGAAACCAAAATCAATGGCTGAACACTCAACCCCAAAAATACCTACTATCTCCATAACCAAAGCATCGTTGGGATAAGATGTAATAAACATGGATTTCAAATTGTTGATGAAGATCCTAGAAACATCCCCAAAGAGATGAATGATCCGAAGTAAATATCTCCATTCCACAATAGACAATTTGACAAAAAGAAGTACATCACTAAAAAATATAAGATGAGTAGTCCTAATATGTCTAGAACTGCACACACCCAAGAGTGACCCATTGCTATGAGTCCTAGTAGTTGACCTGCATAAACCATCAATGATAAGTATGAAAAGTAGAGGAGACAAAGCACACCCTTGCCAAAGACCCCAGGACAATGAAAAATTTTGTAGGTAAACCATTAATCAAGACCACAAATTTTGTAGATGATACATAGGCCATAAACCATGTAATAGCTTGCAATGAAATACCAATCACAAGAAAGTCCAATCCACATAGTAGAAGGCCTTTTGGAAATAAAGTTTCATTATAATGATCCTGGTCTTCTTAACCTTGATCAAATGTAAAGCCTCCTGAGAAATAGAAACTTCATCCTGAATTTGTCATTATCAAAGGAAACCAATTTGCTCCAACACAATGCTAGAAGACAATGATTTTTAATTTGTTCACTATGATTTTAGAAACCAATATATATATATAAAAAAAAATAAAACTATAAAACATAATTTAATATATATATAATAATATATCATATTGCGATAATCGATGGGGTTGTAATTTGAGATTGTAGTAGCATGGGAGACCTTAGAGATCAAGGTAATAAAAGTAGATTTTATGGCTCTAAGGATATTGCGAGATGTACGAGATTCCTCAACTCCTGATAAAATTTCTGACCCCATAATATCATGGAAATGTATAAAAATTTCAATCGATCATCTATCGTGCCTCAGACTCTTGTCCCAGGTAAAGGATTTCATGACTCAGAAAGCTATGGAGTGCCAAGGTCTGCCATGGAATGCTAGGAAGTACCAACACATGGTACATAGTTCCAAGGAATGTTAAGCATGCCAAGACATGCTAAGTGCTAAGGCCTTCCAAGATGTGCGAAGTGCCAGGGTGTGGCATGAAAACATGTTAGGAAGTGTTAGGGTGAGGTGTCAGGGAAACACAAGGGAGAACTAGTTTCAAATTGATGGAAATGAAGTGTTAATGAGTTCCAAGTGTGCTAAGGAGGGAGTGAAAAGATAGGCTAGGCATTTCTAAGGCACACTAGAGTGTTGGGGAATCATACCAAGATATGCCAAGTGCAAGGGTGTGCCAATGTATGCTGAGTGTTAGCAGGTTTTGGGGAAACACAAGGGAGCACAAGGTCAAAATGCATGGAAATGAATGAATACGACTGTGTGACAAAGACTGTCAGTGAGTTCCAAGTGTGGTAAGGGTGGAGTGACATGGTATGCTAAGCACTGCTCATTCCTGCTAGTGTGCCAGAGTGGCATGTGACTAAGATTTGTCAAGTGCTAAGGTGTTCCAACATGTGCTAGGAAGCGTTAGGGAGTGATAGGGAAACACAAGGTAGCATTGTGTGACAATAATGCATGCAAATGAACAATTAAGGCTTTGTGATAGGAAGTGTCATTGAGTTCTAGGTGTGCTAAGGAGGAAGTGCCAAGATATGCTAGGCAGTGCTAAGGCATGCAAGAGGCCATGGAAACATGGCAAGATGTGCCAAGTGCAAGGGTTTGCAAATGCATGCAAGGGAGAGTTATGGATTTCCAGGGAAAATCAACGGAGAACTAGTTTCAAATGAATGGAAATGAATGAATATGAGTGTATGGCAGGGATTTTCAATGAGTCCTAGGTGTGCTAGGAGGGAGTGACAAGATATGCTAGGTAGTGTCAAGGAATGCTAGAGTGCCAAGGTGACATGCCAAGATGTGCCAAGTCCTAGGGTGTGTGAATGTGTGTCAGGGAGTGTTAGGGAGTGCCACAAGAATAGAAGGGATTGTTAGGGAGTGTCACATATTTCCAAGGGATTGTTAGACATGCCAGGTGCTATGACATGTCAAAATGTAAACTATGTTTCTTAGTTGTTTTATGGGTACAGTTGGATGTGTGCCTTGACTTGGCAACTTGTTAAGTGGGATGAGTTAATATTGGACATGAGAAGCCTAAGATGAGTTATGGGCCATTATTATGTGGACAAGGCATAGTCTAGTTGTATAAAATGTAACTTGGTCAAGTTGTTGTAGTCGAGGATGGACTTTGTTGTGTTCTCAAGTCTAAAAAAGAAGAAGGTAGTTATGAGGGCATGATAGTTCAGGAGTGTCAAGGCATGCCATGGAGTGAAAATTTATGCTAATAGATGCCAGACAGTGTCAATGCATGTTGAGGAGTGTTTGGGAGTGTTAGTGCATCACAAGCGAGAACTATGTCAAAGTGCATGGAAATGAGCAAATAAGATATTCTGTGAGGGAGTGCCGGTGAAATTTAGGTGTCCCATGGATGAAGTGTATTAGGATAATTTCAAAATAGGATTTGCAGGATGAAAGAATACGATTGCAATAAGGGGATGGATAAAACAGTTTCAGACAAAGGGAAACTTTGGGCTAGGCACAACACTATTTTTTCAATGACTTTGTTCGGTTCCCAAATCGCAAAAATGTTAAGGCTATCTATGAGGGGATGACAACTAGGGAGTGACAAGGGGTGCAGGGAATGCCAAGAAGTGCTAACACATGATAGAATGTTCCAAGGAATGTTAGGAATGCCAAGAAATTCCAAGTGATAAGGCATGCCAAGATGTGTTAGGTTCTAGGATGTGGCACCAATTCATGCTAGTGATTGATAGGGAAACACAAGGGGGGGCTAGTTTTAATTGCATGGAAATGAATGAATACAAGTGTGTTATAGGGAGTGTTAGCAAGTTATAGGTGTGCTAATGAGGAAGTGAAAAGGTATGATAGGCAGTGCAAAGGCATGATAGAGTGATAGGAAAGCATGCTAAGATGTGCTAAATTCTAGTGTGTGCCAATGTGTGCTAAGGAGTGTTAGTGGGTGTTAGGGAAACACAAGGGAGCACTAGGTCACAATGTATGGAAATGAATGAATAAGAGTGTGCAACATGGAGTGTTAGTGAGTTCCATGTGTGCCAAGGAGGAGTGACAAGGCATGCTTGGAAATGCTAGCGAATGCTAGTGAATGCTAGAGTGCTAGGGTGACATGCATTCAATATGTGCCAACATGTGCAAGGAAGTGTTAGCTGGGAGTGGTAGGGAAACACAAGGGAGAACTACATCAAAATGCATGGAAATGAAAAAATAGGATTTTGTGATTTGAATTTTCAGTGAGTTCCCGGTGAGCCAAGAAGGGATTGAAAAGGTATGTTATGAAATATTTAGGCATACTAGAGACCAGGGCGACATGCTAAGATATTGTAGGTGATAGGGTGTACCAACACATGCCAAAGAGTGCTAGTGAAACACAAGGAAAAACTAGGTCAAAATTCATGGAAATAAATGAATAAGAGTTTTTTACCAAGAGTGTCACTGAGCTCTAGGTGTGCTAAGGATAGAGTGATAAGGTGTGCTAGGTAGTGTGAAGGAATGCTAGAGTAATAGGGTGGCAAGCCAAGATGTGCCAAGTGTGATGGTGTGCCAATCTGTGTTAGGGAGAGTTAATGAGTGTCAGGGAATCATAAGGAAGAAATAGGTCAAAATTCATGGAAATGAATGAATAAGAGTGCATGACATGGAGTTTCAATGAGTTCTAGGTCTATTAAGGATGGAATGACAAGGTTTCATGCTATGCAGTGCCATGGTATCCTAAACTACCAAGTTGTGTCAGGAAGTGCTACGGTGCGTAAAAGTGTGCCTAGGAATGTAGAGGATGTTAACTACTACCACATAGTGCCAAGGAATTCTAAGACATGCCAGGTGTCACGGCATGTCAAGATGTACATTGCGCTACTTAGTTGTTTTATGACTACGGTTGGATGTGATGAGCCTTGTCTTGGTAACTTGTTTAGTGGGATGAGCTGAGATTGGACATGATTAATCAAAGATGAGTTATAGGTAGTTCTTAGGCGAACAAGGCATATTTTTTATTTCCATGACACGTGATAATTTAGGTTTGGTCTTATAATATTTGATGCGAACGCACTCAAGTGCCACAACACATCTACTTTGTAGAACAAAATCTACACAAACACGGAATCAACTAGCGCACATGAATTTTTTTTATTTTTTCAAACCCTTCTTCATTATATTACAAACTATAATAGAATAGGCTAGAGCTCTCGTACTAGGGATCATGGCCCTTTAAAATGATAGAGATACAAGGAATACAACTAGGACTTGGTTTTAGTCCTTTGACAACCAATCTAACTTGAACAAGACAACACTTGACCTACTTGTTGATGGTGGCCACACATAACCCTTTCAGTCGGCATGTCCTGAACACATCTAGCATGTCCTCTTGCCTACCATTTTGAACTCCTCAATCTTCCTCTATCAATGAATTCTGCTCCTTTAGGTTACTGAACTCAACTCAACAAAAGTTTCCTTCTAGCTACCTCCTTTTTCTTTCAAGGTATGCAACACATAGGCTCTTCGATCAGCTATTCACAACTCCATTTGTGAAAAAATCTTTGGTATTACCACTTTTCCCATACTACTTCTCCAAGATGACAAATCTAGGGCTATGGAGGCTTCCCTTCTTCTCACTGACACAATCATATAAAATACAATGAACTATGGCTAGCTTGGTAGCCCACTTGACTACTACTTTAGTCCTTGAAAGTCTGCATGTCCTTAGGCCCAATACGCCTGCCCTTCTACCAGTATTTTTTTCATTCACAAGTACAGGACTTAGGTCTCTTATTTGATAGTCACCTAACAACCCTTCAATTGTACTTTGACTACCATCAATTCTCTCAACCACATCCAATTAGATTACTGATCTAGGGCCCAAAACACTGCCCTAATCTAGGGCTCTTCAAATCTTCCACCTAATAGTGATTTGAGTCCTATTAAAATCACTATTCTTATGTATAAATTTCTTTGTTGTCCAATCTATTAAAAAATTTGAAGTAATCCTATTATCACCCTTCTAACAATTTGTAGATGACTGAACTAAGGTCACAAAAAATCTACTAACAGTGCATTGACAAATTGTTTATAGGCTACTTTAGATCTCTTTCCAAAACTCTGTACACAGTCCACCGGATCTATGGTCTATATTGCAGAGATAAACCTCGCTCTAAGGGTAAAGACCCCTCTTCTTCTACACATATTTTTCATAGCCTTAAGGGCATACCTTATGGACTGAACATGCTGGGAAACTACCCTAACTATAGAATTATAATTTTCTTCTAATTTCTTTAGAACAAACACTACACAACCATAGAAAAAACAACAACTCTTACCTCCATAAGGGACTCGGGCTAGCTCATATGGATTCGTAGATTCTGGGAATTTCTTTAACTTAATCTTGACTTGAACATTAGACCTCTACGACCCTCAAGCTATAGTTACCATAGTCAATATAACACTTGCGGCTACTCTTGTTCTGACCCTAAATTCCAATGTAAGACATCCTCCACTGGTGTTGGTATTTATCATAAAACTTGTGGCCTACTCACCACCACAATATAGGGCCTCAACTCTCTCTAATATTTAATAATTTGATGCAGCATTCATAGATAATTTCCATTGAAATCACATGCCAAAATTCTAATGAGCCGCCTCTCTTGAGCTCGATTTTCCAAAATAGAACCAATAGTATTCCATCCTAATTCCTATCTCAAACTGATTAAGGTATGTGACATTATTGTGAATGCTCACATGATGATCTTGATCTTTGTGGATTATTTTGGCATTCCTTTAGTAACCCTTACTCAACCCTCTAACTCGACCTACTTTAGGACCACATCTCTCCTCGCCTCCTTGATGAAATGAGGTCCTTCTCACTTGATATTCTTGCCTTCATTCTAAGGCCTCATTAAATATATTTTCCTATCTAGGCCTCTTAGGAACCCTCTAGAACTTACAGGTTTTATCCACTTAGACCTTACGAAATATTAATTTTCATTTAAATTTTTTTTTTTTTTATATTTTACACCCGTCTTGGGTCCAAAATCACTTCGCATGGGTTCTTTAACCAAAAACACTTTTGTGACCAAAATCACAAACCCATCTCACTAGGCTTGTGGAGAACCTCCCTAGCTACACAATTTGACAATGTAGTCTAGTTGTAGTAACCGTAACTTGGTCAAGATCATGTAGTCAAGCGAGGACTTGGTTGGGTTCCCAAGTTGGAAATTAAGTGAGGGTAGTTGTGAGGGCATGATATCCGAGGAGGGTCAAGCCATGCCAAGGAATGAAAATTTGTGTTAACACATGACAAAAAGTGTCAATGCATGATGAGGAGTTCTAGGGAGTGCTCAGGTATCACAAGGGATAACTAGGTCCAAATGCATGGAAATGAACAAATAAGAGTGTGTGTTAGGGATTGTTAGTGAGTGTGCCAATGAGGACGTGTGTTAGAAGAAGTTCATAATAGGATTGCATGAGGCAAGCCTACGATTATGATAAGGGGCATGATAGAGAAGTTTTAGGAAAAGGGAGAATTTGTGGGCACAACACTGTTAAATTTCTTTTATCTATTATTTTTATATGACATGTGGCACACTTTGGCCTAATTCTCATGTTTTAAAATATTTTAGACAATTTCATATTTTACATTTTTGTCTATAAGTTTTGTAGCATTAGACTTGTGCCGAATTATATATTGTGTGTCTTATGCATCTTGTGGTTATTGCAAACTCCCAGTTAATGATCTATTGTTTATATGAACTAGACATACATGTGCAATATTGCCTATGTAAGCTATGTGCTTAGTTGTTTTATAGACATGGCTAGATGTGATCCTTGTCTTGGTAATTTATTAAGTGAGGCAAGTTGAGCTTGGACGTGAGTGACCTAATATGAGTTATAGATAGTTCTTAGGTGAACAAGGCATAATCTACTTGTAGTAAGTGAAATTGGTCAAGTTGTTGTGGCTGAAGCAGGCTAATGCCACATGAGCTGCAATAGATAAGGACTTGATTAGGTACCCAAGTTGTGAAAATATGTAAGGCTGGTTGTGAGGGCATGAGTGCCAAGGCGTACTAGGGAATGATAACATCTGTCAGATAGTTTGAAGGCATGTCAAATATGATAAGATGTTTCAAGTGCTAAGGCATGCCAAGATGTTTAAGGGTGTAACAATACATGCCAAGGACTATTAAGGAAACAAAAAGGAGAAACAAGTTAAACTACAAGGAAATGAACACATAAGAGGGTTAATAAGTCATCAATTTACCTTTTCCAAGATAAGCATGCTAGGCACACCAACACTAGGTGCCAATAGGTGCCATATGCCAAGTGTTATTGCATTCTAAGTGCCAAATCTTCCTTTTTTACTTAGCATCTACTTTCCAATAATTGATATCAAATAAATTTAATATTAAACCATGCCAAAGTATACCAAGCCATCTCAATAAATGCTAGACATGCTAAGACTTTTCAAGTGCCAACACGTGCCTAGTTCTAATGTGTGTGAGGGAGTAATACACATGTGATGAAGTGGTAGGACATATCAAAAAGTGTTAAGGTGTGCCATAAAGATCTAATGCATGTTGAGTGTTATGGAGTACTAGGGCAACACAAGGAGCACTAGGTCAAAATGCATGGAAGTGAATGAATATGAGGGTGTGCCATGGAGTGTCAACGAGTGCTAGCTAACATGCCAAGGAGGGAGCGAAAAGTTATGTTAAGAACTGGAAAGGCATCCTAGGGAATAGCAGGTCATGTCAAGAAGTGCCAAAATCTGCTAGGGAGTTCCAGTGTGATTTAACATGTTCCAAATAGTGCCAAGACATGCCATATGCTAAGGAATTCTAGGATGTGTAGGATTTCGGGGTATGCCAATATTTGTCAAGGATTTTCAAGGAAACAAAAGTAAGAACCAAGATAAAATGCAAGGAAATGAGCACATAAAAGGGTTGATAAGCCACAACTTTATCTTTTTCAAAAGGGGCATGGTAAGCACACTAATATTAGGTTCCAATAAATGTCAAGTGACAATATGTGCTAAGTGATAATGTATATTAATGCATGCCAAAGTGTTCTAGGGAACAGTAGGGACTACAGGGCATGCGAAGTACACATTCTAGGAGAGTTATGTGTTATGCTAGGGTGTGCCAACATATTCTTGAGTGTCCTAGTAATGACAAGACATTCTAGGCATAAAGAAGTTCCAAGACATGTGAGGTGCCAAGGAATGTTAGTGTGTGCAAAAGCATGTTAAGGTGTGCCAAGAGTGTTTAGGAGTGATAGGTCTCTCTCATTAATCGAATTGATAGAGCTTTATTATGTATTAAATAATATAGTTCTTACACACACTAGTGGAACTTTATCTAAAGGGAATTTGTTAGATAATAAAACTAATAAAGATGAATCATATATTGACTCATAGAAAAACTATATTCTCATTACTTGAGGGAAATTATACACACTAATTACTTCTTAACAAATTGACTAACTCTAACAACTATGGCATTGGACACATAATAAACAAGACTCCACAAAAATGGTCTTAAATCATTATCTGTTGGCAAAAAATATAGTAACATGCACATAACATCATCAAAAACTTATTCGAATCATCAATGATGATGAACATTTTTTGACCCTCACCAAAAGTAACCAAAAAGAGCATTGGTGAGGGTTAATAAAAGATAGTCACTATAAGTGTCACCAAAGAAGGAATTAGTGATGGGCCTTTAACACCCCTCACCAAAAGTGTCACTGAAAATGGATTTGGTGAAAAGCCTTAAAGGTCCATCACTATATGAAATTACAACAATGCTTCTTTAAGGACCGTGATGATATGCGACATTGGTGATGGACCTTAAAGGTCCGTCATAGGAATGACCTTCACCAATGACTTTTTTTTGTTGTAGTGTACCACAACACATTTTAATGTTTTACCATTGAGATCATACAATATGTTGATAGGGATGGATTGGTTGTACCTTCATAGGACTAAGGTGGATGGCTATGACAAAGCCATTGAGTGTGTTGATGACAATGGTGAACCAAGAGTCTTACAAGGAAATAATAAAACCACATCAATTATGATGGTGACAATATGAAGGCAAAACACACTCACAGAAAAGGGTGTGTGTTATATGTAGTGCATATTTCTAGTGACAAAGGTAAGGAATTTGAGGATGCAAATATTTTGAGTAGGTACCCAATGCTACAACAGTTTGAAGATGTGCTTCTCGCACAAATTTCATATTTTCCACCTCATAGGGAAGTAAACTTTTCTATTCAGTTAGTTCCAGGGGCAACTCCAACATAAAAATCACCTTACAGGATGAGCACACCTAGGTTTGTAGAGTTGAAGTTGTATCTAAAAGATATGTGTGAAAAAGGATACATTCAGCCAAGTGTGTCACCTTGGGGTGCACTGGTATTGTTTTTGAAGAAGGATGGTACCATTAGATTATGCATTGACTACAAGTAGTTGAAAACATGACCATCAAGAACAAGTATCCATCATCGAGGATCGATGAATTCTTTGATTAGCTGAAGGTAGAATCAATGTTCCCAAATATTAATCTAAGATTTGGGTATCATCAAGTATGCATCAAGGAAGAGGACATTTGCAAGGCAACTTTCCATACCAAGTATTGCCATTATGAGTTTGTTGTAGTTCCATTAGGTTTGACTAATGCTCCAACTACCTTTATGTGCTTGATGAATAGTGTGTTCTGTTCGTATTTGGAAAAGCTTGTAATTGTGGTCATTGATGATATATTGGTATATTCTAAAAGTAAGGAGGGTCATGCTTATAACTTCACAGGAGTGTTCAGGTTGTTGAGAGAGCATTGATTGTATGCTAAGCCCAACAAGTGCATTTTCTTTCAGACTGAATTACATTACTTGGGACATGTTGTGCCCAAGGAGGGCATAACAGGGGTTCCAGAAAATATAAGAGCCATCATGGAGTGGGCAGCAACGAGAAATGTAGAGGAGGTGAGATCCTTCATGGGATTGACAGGTTATTACATGAACTTCTCATAGATTTCTCATATTATTACATCGTTGTAGAGGAAAGGTAAGAAGTTTGAATGGATAGAGGAGTGTGAGGCCAGTTTTAAGTAGTTTAAGCAGTTGTTGACACATGCTCCAGTGTTAAAGATTCTAGATCTAGATAAGGAGTTTGCAGTATGTACAGATGCTTGCAAGAGAGGACTTGGTGGAGTCCTTATGTAGGAGGGACATGTAGTGTGCTATGAGTCATAGAAACTAAATGAACATGAGAAAAACTATCAAACACATGATCTTGATTTGGTAGCGATCATACGTGCATTAATATGTGGAGACATTTATCTTTTGGGAAGGATATTTGTACTGATGAGTGATCACAGTGGGTTGAGATACTTGTTTCACTATCTGAATATGATAGCCAGGAAGGCTAGATGGTTGGCCATGATCAATGAGTTCAATTTTGAGATCATATACATCAATGGTAATGAGAACAGGGTCGCAGATGCTCTTAGTATGCAGATACATGTAAAGCATACAATAGCTATGAACTCCTATGGGAGAGATCTACTAGATAAGATCTTGTATGCAAGTCAGCAGGATGTCATGTATATGGATACTTTTCACAGGTTGCAGTAGAGTATAAGTACAGGTAGAGGTATAGGTAGTAGTATAGGTATAGGTATAGGTAGAGGTATAGGTACATGTACAAGTGTAGGTTCAGAAGATGTGGACTATTTTATTAGAACAGATCGATTGGTCAGGTTTATAGATAAGATATATGTAGAAAAATCACATAGATTCATAAGCTCATGCAATGTACTAAAGGAAGAGACAAGAATTTACTTCTACTCTTTACATTGGAAGCCCATAAACATCGAGAAAATAATAATGAACAAGAGGAAGAACATCAAGGGCACATAACACAATAAATATCTCAGGAGAGCCACAACTCAAAACCCCACTACTATATTGTATTATTATGGAAAATCAAGATGAAATTACAATGTTTGTTCTCTCTAGAACAATCGCAACACTCAGCCAATTCAATCTCCAACTCACAAGCAATCACTAGGGGAACTCTTAGCCTCTTTACAAGCTATCCAAGTCTCTAGTCCAATGCGTAATTCCTATGGAGAATAGCTTGTATTTAAAGGAAAGTATGGCCTCTAAAAACTGTGTAATCCCTCAAGGGCCAGTTCCTGAATGCATGCACTGTCAGTGCAACTCAGAAAAAATTAAAACAAATAGTACACTGTCCTTGCACTCTAGTCTCAACTGGGTCTTTCTCAGAATCAACATCCATCAGTTTATGATGAGGGAATATTCAATTAACTGGAGTAGCATTAGTTGAGTGCACTAATGCATCAACTAACTGTTAACTCACTATTAGTTCCTCAAATAGTTTGGAACTAATTTAATTGGACTTACCCTGATAAACTTAGTTAACTAATTACCGCTCATACTTAACTCATCCTAGACCCCTATAATATAGGGAGAACATATACATGACTTCAGAAAAACTTCCAACTCAAAATTCCTAAGTTAACTACGTCAACTCACTCTCGTTAACTATTACAAGTTGCTATGAGAATAAAATTCGATTTTAATTCACAGTTTAATTCAAGGACAAATTAAACTGGAATTTCTGGTTTCTATCCTTATCATTTCTTGTTTCCATTTTCAACACTCCCTCTCAACAAGAAAGGAATTCAACTCGATCTTGATCATGAACCTTTGCAATGTTCACATGAAACACTTCTCTCTAGTGTTATTGCTCCCACAATTCCAGAAATTAAAAAAAAACATCCAACCCAAATCATAATAATGCCTCTGGCATCAACGTCTCTGACTTCTATTGCCTCTTTCAAATGAAAACTCTGTGCTTCTGTTGACTTTACCTTTTTCACTTGTTGTCAACCCTCTCTATGCTCTTCAACATCTTATTGCTCTAGCCTCTATCACTTTGATCTCTGACTGCATCAATTCCACTGATCCCTCCCACTACTATTTACTTTGGGCTCCTGTAGCAAGGTACGATCCACGAGATAAAACCAATCAATGGACCCTACCCAATTTTAGCCCTCTTGCGACTAGCACTTCACATCACCCCACCTCACACCTGGAGGTATTGCTCCGTGATCTCCCTCTTCCCACTTGGCTCGAAATTCCCCCATACTAGAGGTCTTTGCATGACTGGATGCCTAAGCTCAGTCTTCTCTCAGCTTCTCCAAGTGTGGCTACTCCAAAATTTTCTGAGACTACTTCTAAGGCTTCTTCTTCCCTACCTGGGTGGAACTCTCTGCTTGGTCTCCTCTCAGCTTCTCTAGTTGTGGTTGCTCCACAACTTCCTAAAGCTGCTTCTGACGCTTCTTCTAGGGCTGCATGTTAAGAGATAATTTACTCTCGCTCTCAACCACCAAGTCTCTAATGTTTTCCTTTCTCCTCAAGGTTTTGCATTCATCTTGAACCTCAAGAGCATATAAGTTCTTGACCCATGCACCAATCTGTTTCACATGTCCCATGACGATGTTTCTACGGAAAACATTTCCCTTACTAAAATCCACATCATAGCCATGATCCTCTAATACCGCGACTGAAACAAGATTCTTCTTTAGTCTTGGAACATACATCACATCTGTGAGCCTCAGATGGGAGCAAGATTATGAACCCCAAAATAGGTAACTTGTTGGGCTCATTTGGCCTAATTATCCTTGTTTAGTCCTTGTTCAAATCCTTCATTTTCCATAGCTTATGCATTATTTTCAGTATGTTTATGTCATTTGTACAAATAAGGGAAGTCACTCTTCCTAGGTGGCTAACACGTGCTTATTTCAGGTTTTTTGACACATATTGGAGCAAAGTTGAGAAGTCATGGGCTATAAGACAGCCAAGCCTGAGGTGAAGATTCATAAGGGGGTTGTCTATGGCATTAAATAACCCTTCCGCGGGATCTTCACCCCCAACTCCGAGCTCCAAAGACCACCAAAACCGAATCTAGAGGGCAGCCAAGCAAAATTTAGAAGGGACTGTCTAACTCACAGTTTGGATAGCCGAGTTCCACAGATTGACGAGGCCAGCTAGATCCCTCGTGATGTATAAATGTTGAGGCCTCAGCCTTCATAAGGGACTTTTGAAACTATTTTGTATTCTGCACCTCAGTGCTGCCAGTCTTATTTTTTTCTTTTGTAGCCATTTTTGGCATCACTCTTATGATTATTTTTGGATAATGAGAAGCTGTTTGGTTTCCTATCAAATATGAGTTTTTCATAGGAGCCATAGCTCTCAGGGTTGGGCCCAACCTAAGAGCCTAGGGCCTCCTTTCTCTACTGTTACTTTTCCTTTACGTATCATTGTTTCCCTTTATGCATTTGAACATATTTCTGTTATGTAGATTTAGTTATGTTGCTTGAATAGATCATTGTTTATGAATGACATTGCTTCAGGTGCTTTGGTAGGGAAATAATAGAAAAAGCCTCAAAGAAAAGGGACAACCACACTCTCGGTTTCACCTCGTCCTTATTGGATCAAGGGCTGGAAATGAGGAAACAGTGTTGCCCCAACAAAAACACTAGTTTGCTTAACCATGCAATCCTTAGTGTATTGTTTTTTGCAGAGATTAGTCATGGGTTTGGACATCTGAAATGTTTCTTTGCATAGTTGTTATACATGGTTCTTCTCCCAAATAAAGCTGTTGTTCATTTATGTTGTTGATGGTTAGACTAGATTAGCTCAAGATTTGATCATTTGCAAGACTTTGTTGATTTTATCAAAGTACACCGTGCAGGGCATCTCCTCCATTCTTTCATCCACCCAACGCATCATCTGAGCCACCTATTCTGTCTCCTGGCTAAGTTTCTCATCTCCCATCTATCCTTTTGTCCACGTAACCCTACCTTCTTGCTCATCATTACCTTAGCCTTCTTCAAGCCAAGTCAGCCTTCTACACCTCTTCACCGCTCCATCCACCAGTCCTTAAGCAATTTTAGACCCCTATCCTACCTCTAGATCCATCCATGCACCTTCTCTCACTCATCCATCCTCTAAAAACCGATTTCCAAACATCCTGTAGAAATTCTGAAACATCCTGTAGAAATCTCTGAACATCCTGTAGAACCCCTGCAGACTTCCTGGAGAAGCTCACAAATGCGGTTTCTTGATAGCCAAACTTTGTGAAACTCTCTGGAAGAGTGTTAGGGACTCCTTAGACCCTCTCTGAACCTTTCCAACCTTTTCCAAGCATTCCTCTTCCTTGATCCACCCCTGCACAGTAAAGCACAGTTCAAGCATATGCATGAGAAAATTAACAACTTAATCAAAAATCGAAAAAGATGTTTTCTTAGGAAAAAGGAAATCTAAACACATGTACTTTACCTTCATAGAAGTAATGGCATCTCTTTCAGTAGTTTTCACTCTCATTTTTGCGTCAGTAGGACTAGCCGGTAGAATTAGGGTTTGCTAGGGTTTGCGCTTTCCTTCAGTTTTTCAATCTCTTTTCGCAAGTAGATTAGTTTCCTTTGAGTTAGCTTTCATCCATCAATTAGAACACTTCTTCTAAGAGCTCATAGAAGTTGGCTAAAGCCCCTAGTGGACTTGTGCCAGCTGACCAAGTGACACCTCCGGCAAGAGCTAGTACGTGTGCATACATCACCATCGCTTCCAAGTTTGTTACAAACAACCAGGTTGATAAAAGTAAAGAAGGGAGTCCCAGAAGTTGCAGCATTATTGCTGCAATACTGGAGCCCACCATATTTTTGGCTCCATTGCCAAGGAAGCGTCAGAGTATTGGTGATTGTTTCTTTTCTTCTATTTTCTCCTACAACCTTCTGCTAAGTAGTTTATTTCATTTCCATTTTGCAATTTCCTTTCTACAAAATTAAAGTAGACATTTCCTGCTTTCATAGATTAGCATTTCAATTCTGCAAGCGTAGATTAGCATTTCAATTCCGCAATTTAATTTGAGAAAAATAGATTAGTCCTTTCTTGCTTTCATTTCAATTCCGCATTTACATTTCTGCAAGATAGTTAGTTGCAGTTCAATCTATTTTAGTTTTGCAGGTACCAGCAGAAAAAAAAAGAAAAAGCAAGAAAAACAGTCTTTCCATTTCATGCCTCATAGGAACAGAGATAGAACCGACAAATTATTACCCAACACCCCCACCACATCACTGAGTCAACCTTCTCTCTTCTCTGGTGATAGTGAGCCAGAAGAACCTATAGGTGAACCTCTTGAGATATACGAAGATCCTATAGCAGAAGAAGATTTAGGGAACACTCCATCTGAAGCCATGGCTGAAAACCGAAACGGTAGAAGAGAAGGCGGAAGAATAGAGGGTGCCTTTCCCATCCGAGAGACCAATGGAGACATAAAAATGAAAAACATAAGTCCCTCTGCTCTACCTCATTTCCATGGTCTGACTACTGAGGACCTTGATACCTTCCTGTTTGAGTTTGTTGTCCTTTGTTGAACTTATGACTATGCTGAGGATGAGCAAAAGCTGAAACTCTTTCCCTCTACCGTCAAGGACGCAGCATTACATTGGTTCATGGGGTTACCTGGAAACAATATCACCACTTGGGCTCAAATGCAGCAAGCTTTCAATGCTAAGTACAGAGACTACTTTAGGTCCAAGGAAACTAAGGGAGAAATCTTTCGGATGACCATGGGCAGTGATGAATCTTTGGAAGACTATGAGGAGAGGTTCCAACTCAGTTATAAATGGGCTAGATGCACACTTGACCCGGAATCTCTGAAGCTGGTTCGACTCTAAGGAGTCCCTGAAGACCTTCTGGACACCCTTAACCTGCTGGCTGGAGGAGACATCTACCAACTGCCTTATGAGGACATAAAGACCGTGTTTAGAAACCATTCTAGAGCGAACTGGAAGAGAGGTAGGGGGAATCATCTCTCAGCTAGTACCTCTTTCTCCAAGCATGAGTTTGCTAACCAAATGGAAGACCTTAAGAGCGAAATGAGACAGACTATTGCCATGCAACTTGATACCTTCCGAATTCAGCAAAAGAAAGAAGAAGCTGAGAGGGCTTTGGCCATTTTTTTTCCTAGATGCACGAGGAAGCATCATAAGAATGAGTGCCCATTGCACTCAGTAGAGGTATGTTTCCTTTGTGAGGAAGACCATCCCACCAACCAATGCCCTACCTTGTTGGGATTTAAAGCCATGTACCTAGGGACCGAGGTGGCTACTGAACCTCTCTACTTCCTCAACCAAAGGAGGCCTCATGGATCCAGACCTTATCAGCAGGGAATGCAAGGGTCATCCCAAGCTTATTACCACCCCAACCAATCTACTCATATGCCTTCTTGGGGTCCCCCTTCTCATCCTTCTTGGTCCACGCCTCCTCTGTGGTCTTATCCATCTCCATACCACACTCAACATCCTTCTCACTCATTTCACTCTCATGCCCAGCCGCAACCTCAGTGGAATGCACCTCAACCGGGGTGGAGGCCCCAATACAACACTCCTCCCACCATTTTGCCTCCACCACCAACTCAACCACAACCATTAACTCTCTGCTCCCCAACAAAACCCTAGATGCCTGCCACCCGAACCCGAACCCCACAACAGACAGGCCCAACAGGTATAACTAGGGAGACAAATCCCTACCTATGCTGTGGAGATCCAGGAGATCAACCTGCGATCTGGGAAGGTCCTTCCAGAACGCCAACCTCCTCCCCTAGAGGAGGAGGAAGAGAAACAGGAAAGTGAACCCCGAGCCATTCCACCCTTTCCTGAGCGACTCTCAGTAACCACACAACCCAACCCAGAAGAGGATGAGCTTCTGGGAGAACTCAAGCAGTTGTGTGTGAAAATACCACTTCTACAGGCCATAAAAGATGTACCGATATACAACAAATTGATTAAGGAGAAGTGTTTCAAGCACCCAGATAGGCGAAAGAAAGATGCCTCAACCATCAATGTCATAGGACAACTGTCCGATCTCATGTTGGGGAAAGTAATCTGTCAGAAGTATTTGGACCCTAGAAGTCCTATAGTTGATGTCCACATCAATGACACCATTATACCCCACACTCTGATTGATCTAGGGGCTGCCATCAATGTGATGACCAGGGACAACATGCTTAAGATCAATCTTCAGAGTTCCCTAAGGAAGACCTCGATAGTGCTGCAATTGGCAGACCGCTCCATCGTGACTCCCGAAGGGATTGTGGAGGATGTCTTGGTCTCTGTTGACTCCTGGGAATACCCTGCGGACTTTTTGGTCCTCTAGCCTAAGGAAAAACTCACAGGATATCCCCTCATTTTGGGAAGGCCTTGGCTGGCTACTGCAGATGCTTACATCAGCTGTCGAGCCGGAAGCATGACCATCAAAGATGGGCCTATGTCCAAACAGTTGGTCCTATACCCTCCTGCCCAACCTCTGCTAGAACATGACTTACCCCTCTGGTTGGAAGAAGAAGAAGAGGATGAGGTCTACTCTGCACCATTATGCACAGTAGAGGCCAGTAAGGGAGGTCCTCTAACCAAGGATGATTTGATTGAAAACTTGATCCAAAATCCTCCCCCTAGTGCGCTATCCTTGGAAGAATTGGTGGAAGATACCCAGGCCAATGCTTTAGTGGACCTAGGTGCCACTAATCCGACCACCCCCAGAGTTAAGAATGTGGAGTTTGGCCCTGAGAAGAATTTGAAGATAAGCTCCTCTTTCTCTCCCTCTCAAGAAAAGGAGCTATGTAGCCTCTTGACCTGCCATTTGGAGGCCTTTGCTTGGAGCTACAAGGAAATGAAGGGAATCCATCCCTCAGTCTGTACTCATCATATCTACATCAAGGAGGATTGTAAACCAGTCAGGCAACCTCAGAGGAGAATGAATCCAGCCCTCAAGGACATTGTTAAAGAAGAAGTACAAAAATTATTGGATGCGGGATTCATCTACCCCATCTCGAATAGCGAATGGGTTTCCCCTCTAGTGTTGGTGCCCAAGAAAAATGGGAAATGGAGAATCTGTGTGGACTACGAAGAATTGAACAAAGCCACCAAGAAAGACCACTTCCATTTACCCTTCATAGATCAATTGTTGGATGGTCTAGTAGGGAAGAGGTTTTTCTCTTTCCTAGATGGGTTCAACAGGTATAATTAGATCCAAATCAGCCCGGAGGACCAAGATAAGACCACTTTCACTTGTCCATGGGATACCTTTGCCTACCGCGTCCTTCCCTTTGGGCTATGTAATGCCCCTGCCACTTTCCAGAGAGCTTTATTAAGCATCTTTACCGAGTTGGTCCATGATTCGGTAGAAATCTATATGGATGACTTTACTCCTTACGGGTCTAGCTACCAGGAAGCCTTATCCAACCTGGGAAAAGTTTTAGGCAAGTGCATTGAGATGAACCTATCCCTCAGTCCTAAGAAATGTAATTTCTTGATGACTGAAGGGACCGTGTTAGGCCATACCATTTCTCGCCAGGGGTTACAGGTGGATCCCAGTAAAATTGCTATCATCAAAAGGGTTCCACCTCCTCAGAAGGTGAGAGATGTTTGGAGTTTCCTAGGCTTAGCGGGATATTACCGAAGATTCATTAAAGACTTTAGTAAGCTAGCCTCGCCATTGTTTGGCCTCTTAGCAAAAGATGTTGAGTTTAAGCGGTCAGATGACTGCCAGAAGGCTCTAAATGAATTGAAGGATAAGTTGGTGTCTGCTCCAATTCTGAGAGGCCCAAACTGGGCCCTACCTTTCCACATCCACACTGATGCCTCGAACAGAGCCATAAGGGCAGCTTTAGGACAAGTTGAAGAAAAACTCCCATATGCTATATACTTTGTCAGCAAAAACTTATCCAAGGTGGAAACGAATTATACGGTAACTGAGAAAGAGTTCCTGGCTGTGGTCCATTCCCTGAACAAGCTCCAACACTATATCACTGGCTATCAAACATTTGTACATATTGACCATGATACAATTAGATATTTAATGAATAAGCCTTATGTGAATGCTCGTATTATTAGATGGTTACTTTTGTTGCAGTAGTTTGATTTGACCATCATTGACAAACCAGGTAAAGAAAATGTTGTTGCTGACTTTTTGTCTAGATTGAATTTGACTGCAGGTGAAGAAGAAACAGTGGATGACCAGATGCCAGATGAGCATCTGTTTGCTATCTCAGTACTCTCCCCATGGTTTTCTGATATAGCCAACTATCTGGTCTCCGCGCAGTTCCCTCCGCATTTATCCTCAAAGGAGAAGAGCGAAATCGTGAGGAAAAGTGCCTCATTCACTTGGATCGGGGGAAACTTGTTCAAACTTGGCCCTGATTAGATCTTAAGGTGTTGTGTAAGGGAGGAGGAAGTCTTTGATATCCTCCTAACTTGTCACGATGGGCCTTGTGGAGGACATTTTGTAGCCAAGAGGACTGCCTTCAAAATTCTACAGGCAGGCTACTATTGGCCCACTCTCCATCAAGATGTCAAAAGATATATTAGCCAATGTGACCGATGCCAAAGGATGGGGAAACCAACCCCAAGGGACGAAATGCCTGTCCAGCCTTAGGTGACTCTTGAGCCATTTGAGAAGTGGGGTATGGATTTTGTGGGTCCTATCAACCCTCCTTCAAGGCAAAAGTCTTACATCATTGTGTGCATAGATTATCTGACAAAGTGGGCAGAAACCAAGGCAATCAAAGTAGAAACAGAAGAAAAAGTGGCTGAGTTTTTAAGAGAAAACATTTTCTACAAGTTTGGCTACCCAAGAGAGTTAGTCACCGATCAAGGAAGCCAGTTCACCTCCAATTTGATTGAAGACTTGCTTGCTCATCAAAGAATCAAGCATAGGACTTCCACCCCATATCATCCTTAAGCGAATGGGCAAGTGGAAGTCACCAATAGAGCATTAGAGGGGATCTTGACTAAGGTGGTGAGCAGTAGCAGAAGGGATTGGGCAGATCCCCTGGTTGAGGCCACTTGGGCCTACAACACCACTTGGAAGACCACAACTAGTTTCACACCCTATGAGCTGGTCTATGGGAAGAGAGCTTTGCTGCCAATCGAGTTTGAATACAACACATTGAGGATGGCAGCTCAGCTGGACCTAGATCTCAGCCATGCTCAACAAGAAAGGTTAATGCAGCTGAATGGGTTAGATGAACTTCGAATGCAGGCCCTCCTCCACTCAGAAGTGACTCAACTTCAGAGGAGGTATGGCATGACCGACACCTCAATTGACAAACAATTCCAGCCAGGAGATTGGGCGCTGCTGTATGATTCCAGACATAAGGATTTCAAAGGGAGCTGAGAACGAGGTTGCTAGGACCATATGCAGTGGAAAAGTGTAATGACAATGGTTCTGTCCTTATCCGGGAACTATTGATGAAGAAGAAGCCATCCCTGCTCGTCAATGGGCATCGACTAAAGATCTACAGGAAACCTCTTTCGAGGCAAGAGTTCGTCAAAACTGTGGAAAAATCAGTGCTGGTCATAGAGAAGGTTTCTGCCTCTATTTTGGGCACACCCTGAGCATCATTATATATTCCAAAAAAAAAAAATGCAATAAAAAAGATCCTTGGGTGAAAATCTTTCTGATGCGCCCAAGGCAGATGGTAGGAGTGAAAACCTCATTGAGGCGCTCCTGTTGTCTCTCTAAAAAAGAATGGGAATAAAATGATCCTTGGGTGAAAACCTTTTCGAGGTGCCCAAGGCAGATGGTAGGGGTGAAAACCTCATTGAGGCACCCCTGCTGTCTCTTAAAAAAAAAAAAAAAGAGAAAGAAGAAAAAAGAGAGAAACAAAGAGAAGAAAAGAAAAAAAGAAAAAACAAGCTGATCTCTAAAAGTGTTGTAGGTTGCAGCAACACAGTGCACCAAAGGAGGACTCTCAACTCAAGGACAAGGGTCCCTATCAAGCTACCAGACAGCCTCACATGCACACCTGCCATGAACACTCATTTTTTCCAAAGTTTGGACACAATCGGGTCATGGTTCAGCCTTCTACAGGAAGCTACAGGACTTCTACAAGAAGTTTTGTATTTCTACAGGAAACATCCTGTAGAGCTGTTGGATGGGCTAGAATTGACTGCAAAGAAGGATTTGGAGCTTGAAATCAGCTGAGGAGGCATGTAACCACCCTTTTCCTCCATCCTCCACTCATTTCACCTCCTTTCACCGCCATCACTCTCGTCTAGGCAAGCATACCTACATGCAACCAGAACTCTACTTTTTCAAATAAGAAAAGTTGTTTTTTTCAATCTCAAAAATAAGGTCTTCTGAGGCTCGAGCACTTACTTGTCTAGGCGACCTCAAGACCGTTCACCTATGAAACGTGACTCGAATTATGTCAGCATAAACCCCAGGAGGAGAAACGACTACAGGATGCCCTACAAGAATCTTGTAGCAGCTGATCCAGCTGGAGTACCTACCATGAAGACACCAGTAGCTCGTAGAACCGGTGCATGCCGTATTCGCCACCAGAGAAACGGGTCTCAAAGGCTCATAGCCACCGGTAGCCAATGAATAGGAGCTCTATCACTTGAGCACAATGCAGTAGCATGCAAATCCAGCATCCCTCGTCTCAAAACCTGAAAAAGCCTACGTCCACGGCCGCACAAGTAAGTGCCTAACCTTATTTTGTCAAATTACATAAGCTATACTCTGAATATGCATGACTGTGAGAATGGATGGATTGAACAAGGTTGGTTTCCATTCAACTGGCCACCACAGCCAGTCAAGCGGCCTCGTAGGATCCGAATTGGATTGGTTATGCCGAAAGTTTGGATAATTGGCACGTGGGAAGTGTCCAGTCGGGGAGAAGCGGAGGTATGACAAGAATGGCGGCGGTAAATGCAGAGGAAAGAATTCGGCGGTGAGGGGCACACTGGGGAATGATTGCAATGATGTCGGCCAACAAATCAGCAGGGACAGCTCACCCCCGCGCCATGAATTCCGCAGTAATTCGAAATCGTCCGGTTGATAATTATGATGCACTGCAGTCATTTATGATCACAACCGTTTTACAGCCGAATACGCGTCCTCCTCCTCTGCAAGTTGTTAGCCTAAATTTTCGACCTGTTCAAACATCCTACTACCACTCAGACTGGTCTTACGCTACCGTAACCTCCTCCAAAAGATGAGAACAATTTCTACAGGAAGCTGCACTACAGGAAACACGACATCCAAAGCAACGCGGACTGTTCACGTCGAGGGTGGTGAATTTCAGTGAGGTAGGCAGAATTTAACTTTCCCATGCAAGTCATTCCAAAGGTGGTGAATTTGACGTAGTGAGGGGGGTAGAGAAATGTGAATGCAATTCTTTCTGAAGTTTTTTATATATCGCTGCCGAAATTGTCTTCGTGATCTGCATGCAAGATTTCCTCCACGCGTGAATGAAAAATCCCTCCTGTAGAAAGTGAGACATTGTCGAAACACTTAAAATTGTAAATTTTATGCGACTGTGTGTATAATGGAGACGTAGATCTGCGCTCCGTGTGAAAAATCTTGAAGTTCTCCTTCTGTATATGTGAGCAGGCAAGTTCAGCACAGGGTAATTAACCAAAGATATCTTTTTTTTTTTACGCTCTGAGGAGGAAATCCACCCAGAATTCCCAGTCTGCGTGAAAACGTGAGCAAACACAGAGTTTTACCATGTCGGGAGGGTTCATTGGAAAAGAACCTTCAGACTCCAAGAAATTACAGGAAACCCCTGAGGTGGCGGACTTGTTTTCCCATGCACACTGGATGTCATTTTGTGACAAGCTCCAAGGTCACGATGCTGAAATTGCGGAAGAATTCCTCCGGTCCCTAAAGCCGAAGTCAAAGACATTGGTCGTTGTCAACTTCAGAGGACTGACCCTCAGACTCACCCCACAGCTCATCAGCAGGGTAACTGATCTTCCAATGGGGGTGCCCTAGGATAAGGAGGAGAGGAAGCTGGGTCAGAAAGCAAAAAAAGAATTCTTCTTGCCAGAAGAACAATTCTCAGAAGATAAGAACGGAGTTCAGAGGACTAGCCTACAACCGTTCTGGAGTGAAGTCAGCCTCCAAATTATGAAGTATATTACGTGTGAGGGGCGATTTAGCATCGTATATGGCTATCATTTTTGGCTGCTCATAGAATTCAGACACCACATGGACCTAACCTCAGAGCAAAAATTGAGCATTCCTTATTTCCTCCTACAGTCCGTGACTGAGTGTGCCACCAAACTCAGAGAGGGGACACCAGACCAGCTAGCTCATCATGGACTTATTAAGCTCCTCGTGGAAGATGCACTCCACACTTTCACTATCCCTCTCTCCTGGGAAATTTCCAGAATATGTCGAAGGACGATGACATCCGAGTTTTAGTCGAGGAGCTCACTTCTTCTAGCAGTGAGGAGAAGGAGCCTACTCAGGCAGAGAAGAAGGTTAAAAAATAAGAAACCCCTAGCAAAACACTAAAGAAAGAACAAAAAGGAACACCAGCAATGGGGCAAGCTGCGAAAACAGAGGATGATAGAATTACACCAACGCCTAGGGAGAAAAGACTACAGAGCAGGGCAGAACGGACTGAGAAAGTCCAAGATAGTAATGGCACCCCTAAGGCAACCTTAGCCAAGATAACAGGAAAAGTCCCCTCAGCCAAGCAGGCTAAAACAGTGCCCTTGGCTTCTACAGGAAAGTAGCAGAATATTTCTACAGGAAAGTTGAAAACGGCTTCTACAGGAAGCCAGAAAGCAACCGCTACAGGACTTTCTACAGGAAGTCCGAAAGAAGGACAACAGAAGGAGAAGTCGGCCGAAATCCTAGCTAGGGAGGCAGCAACGGTGCTGGCCACCCTAAGTACCTCTCCCAAGCCAAAAGAAAAACGAAAGAGGGAGACTCCTCTGTATTTCAAAGCGACAAGGAGTGTAAGGATTAAGACTGGCAGACCCCAGCCTCCATCAAAAGAACCGATCACCATCGTGGATACCCCTACCACACCAAAGGATAAATCCCCCTCCAAGGCATCCATTACTTATGAGCGGGGGAGCCCAAAAACATCCTCATGGAGGGACAGAATGGAGAAATTGAGCTCAGAATCCTCTTTACAGGATGTTGAGGCTATTCTACAGGAAACTTTGGCTTGGCTGAAAGAAACTGAGTAGATGGAGGAGAGAGCAGCCAAGTCACCGCAGGAGGAGGAGGGAGCAGCCAAGTCACCACATAAGGAGGAGAAGGTCGATGTTATCATGGAACCAAGCCCCCAACCCAACTTGGGCTCTTATTATAACTTTTTGGAGGCTGACAAAATTATTCCCCAAAAGTTCACAGTGCCACTGTTTCTAGCACTAGAGGAAGAAAGAGTACGAACCCACACGTGGACGAGGATCGCTAAATCTAAGGGGGTAGCAGATATAGGACCTCTAGAGGAAAGGCTCAAGGAAACACAAAGTGAGTTGGCAAGAGTAAGGCATGTGGAAAGCTCCCAACAAGCCAAGTTAAGAGAAGAGAATGAGCTGCTCAGACAACAGCTCCGGCTGCAGGGACAAAGGAAAGAAGAGGACACAGCAGCTAGGGATCCCTCAGCAGAGCCTCAAGGAAAAGAAGAGATGCAAGCTGATCTCGAGGAACTTAACCAACAGCTACAGGAAAGGGAACTGCAGGCAGATATGGAGATACAATCCCTGAAGTAGCAGGTGCAAGAAAAGGAGGCACAACTGGCCTGCATGGCCAGTTGGGCAATGGAAGCACTGTAATGTAGGTAGCCGACCAAATCCTATGGCCTGTACCTAAGGGACCAGTGGCTGCAGTTCCAAATCAACACGTTGGCACAGAGGGGTATCTGCCACATCCAAAACCTCCAGCAATTCATAGATTTATGTAACACCAGTTCATCGAAAGATAAGGCCAAGCTTTTAGAGTTTTACCTCCATAATTTGGCCCTTCCAAACATCACTTCGTGGGACCCCAACATAGCAGTAGGGGACATGCAACTGATGGCAATGACCTCATGGTTAAACCACGAAGAGAAGAGAGCAGCTGAGGTTAGGAATGTCATGGACCGGGAGTTACATGAACCACTGCTGATTAGAGTAGAGCCAGGGGACCCCACAACGTTGATATCCGCTCACCAGCACCTAGCAACCAACTCTCAGGTTTTATTAGAGTACATGGATCGTCAGGCCCAGGCCATAGCACACTTCGAGGATATGGAGCGATTATTAGGGGAAAATTGTGTTCATGCTTGCACCCGTAGGTGGAACACATTGTCCCAAAGCCTCAAAATCCGAGAATACCATACTCCAACTCGGATGAGGGAGGCTTTGGCATGGGTACCTCTCTACAAGAAGTCTATGCATAACCTCCAAGCCAATTGGATAGGCCTCAAGCTAAGTCCACCCTTGCTTTTGGGATTCTTAGAGGGAGGCACAAAAGAGGAGGAGCATAAGCAGTGGGAAGAGGTGGAGAGGAAGGCCGGATTCCATGATAGTGTGGAGGACACTACTTCAGAAGCCTGGGATGTGAGAGTGGCAATTAAAGCAATGAAAGACGAGGAGCTGGACTAGTTGCTCAGAGGATGAGCAACCCTTTTAGCAGGGGGGTGATAATGAGCCCCAAAATTGGTAACTTGTTGGGCTCATTTGGCCTAATTATCCTTGTTCAGTCCTTGTTCAAATCCTTCATTTTCCATAGCTTATGCATTATTTTCAGTATGTTTATGTCATTTGTACGAATAAGGGAAGTCACTCTTCCTAGGTGGCTAACACGTGCTTATCTCAGGTTTTTTTACACATATTGGAGCAAAATCGAGCAATCATGGGCTATAAGGCAGCCAAGCCTGAGGTGAGGATTCATAGGGGGGTTGTCTATGGCACTAAATAACCCTTCCTCGGGATCTTCACCCCCAACTCCGAGCTCCAAAGACCACCAAAACCGAATCTAGAAGGCAGCCAAGCAGAATTTAGAAGGGACTGTCTAACTCATAGTTTGGACAGTCGAGTTCCACAGATTGAGGAGGCCAGCTAGGTCCCTCGTGATGTATAAATGTTGAGGCCTCAGCCTTCGTAAGGGACTTTTGAAACTATTGTGTGTTTTGCACCTCTGTGTTGCCAATCCTATTTTGTTCTTTTGTAGCCATTTTTGGCATCACTCTTATGATTATTTTTGGATAATGAGAAGCAGTTTGATTTCCTATCAAATCTGAGTTTTTCATAGGAGCCATAGCTCTCAGGGTTGGGCCCAACCTGAGAGCCTAGGGCCTCCTTTCTGTACTGTTACTTTTCCTTTACGTATCATTGTTTCCCTTTATGCATTTGAATGTATTTATGTTATGTAGATTTAGTTATCTTGCTTGAATAGATCACTGTTTATGAATGACATTGCTTCAGGTGCTTTGGCAGGATAATAACATAAAAGCCTCAAAGAAAAGGGACAACCACACTCCCGGTTTCACCTCATCCTTATTGGATTAGGGGCTGGAATTAAGGAAACAGTGCTGCCTCAACAAAAACACTTGTTTGCTTGACCATGCAATCCTTAGTGTACTGTTTTCATTTGCAGAGATTAGTCATGGGTTTGGACATCTGAAATGTTTCTTTGCATAGTTGATGTACATAGTTCTCTTCCCAAATAAAGCTGCTGTTCATTTATGTTGTTGATGGTTAGACTAGATTAGCTCAAGATTTGATCATTTGCAAGACTTTGTTGATTTGATCAAAGTACACCGTGCAGGGCATCTCCTCCATTCTTTCATCCACCCAAGGCACCATTTGAGCCACCTGTTCTATCTCCTAGCTAAGTTTCTCATCTCCCATCTGTCCTTTTGTCCACGTAACCCTACCTTCTTGTTCATCATTGCCTTAGCCTTCTTCAAGCCAAGTCAGCCTTATACACCTCCTCACCGCTCCATCCACCAGTCCTTAGGCCATTTTAGACCCCTATCCTACCTCCATATCCATCCATGCACTTTCCCTCACTCATCCATCCTCTAAAAACCGATTTCCAAACATCCTGTAGAAATTCTGAAACATCCTGTAGAAATTTCTGAACATCTTGTAAAACCCCTGCAGACTTCCTGTAGAATCTCACAAATGAGGTTTCTTGATAGCCAAACTTTGTGAAAATCTCTGGAAGAGTGTTAGGGACTCCTTAGACCCTCTCTAAACCTTTCCAACCTTTTCCAAGCATTCCTCTTCCTTGATCCACCCCTGCACAGTAAAGCACAGTTCAAGCATATGCATAAGAAAATTGACAACTTAATCAAAAATACAATAAGATGGTTTTTTTAAGACAAAGGTAGTCTAAACACATGTATTTTACCTTCATAGAAGTAATGGCATCTCTTTCAGTAGTTTGCACTCTCATTTCTGCATCAGTAGGACTAGCTGGTAGAATTAGGGTTTGTTAGGGTTTGCGCTTTCCTTCAGTTTTTCAATCTCTTTTCGCAAGTAGATTAGTTTCCTTTGAGTTAGCTTTCATCCATCAATTAGAAAGCTTCTTCTAAGAGCTCATAGAAGTTGGCTAAAGCCCCTAGCGGACTTGTCCGCTGACCAAGTGACAGCTGCGGCAAGGCTATATGTGCATACAGCACCGTCGCTTCCAAGTTGTTACGAACAACCGGGTTGATAAAAGTAAAGAAGGGAGTCCCAGGAGTTGCAGCATTATTGCTGCAATACTGGAGCCCACCAAGAGACAAGGGAGAGGGTAAAGGGAGGGAAAGAAAAATAGGGAGAGAGAAAGGGAGATAGATGGAAAAAGAAGGAGAGAGACGAAAAGGGGGAGAGGTGGGGGGAGAGAGGGATGTATGGGGATAAATATAAGGGAGGAGAGAGAGTCTGAGAAAGAGAGGGATATAGGAGGGAGACATCCAGGGGGGGAGAGAAAATAGGGATATAGGATGGAGACATATAATGAAAGGAGGGAGAGAGAGGCGATTCTACTATATGTCGACCTCTGCATAAATTCATAGGCAATGTGGTGTTGGTCAAGCTTGCAGGAGATCTGCAAAGCCATTTTGTCGTATCCCACAGGGTTCAATGCACAATAAATGTGCAACTAGAGCAAAGGGGTTAGCGAAATAGACCTTGAAAAGGGTTCCTCGTGTCATTTGTGTTAGAATAGCAAAGTTCAAGTACATGAATGAGATGAGGAAACACATTATACTATGTTCATGTAGAATATGGTCGAAGGTTCCTTGCAGAAACTATCACATGAATAGGGAAAAGCTATGCATGTGAGGAAATGGAGTTGACAATGGAGAATGGAGAGGTCACTGATAAGAAAATGAGCTTGGGTGCCTTGATGATCAAATGGAATATCTCAGTTTGGGTAATGGATGTTGCAAATTGATCTAAAAGGTTATATTGCGGTGATAGTTATTGACACAAAATCCCTAGGCAAGGGAAAGGTGTGAGCAGGCCTGTCAATATCAAGTGTCTTTGATACCACATGAGATGAACTATGAAGTAATGGTGTGGGATTTCTTATTGGAGAAACATATCATTGTGAGTGAAAAGACAAAGGTGCAAGGTATCAAATTTATTTAGGTTGAGGAAGAGGCATGTTTTACATATCAAGTGGTGGAAATGAATAAACGAAACACTGCTAGCTAGGGATAAATCACCATAAGAGGTGGAAGGAATTAACAAACTCCATGAAGACCAATGAAAAGCTTGTAGAGGGAATAACATGGTGTTGTCTAACTCTTAGACATTTTGGAGCTTTGGCTAGCATCTAGTGAATTTTTGTTGGTCAAATCTTAATTTTTGTTGTTTAAATTGGGTTTTTGATTGCATATATGGATTCAACACCCTAAAAAACTCGAGGGCACTTAGATTGTGGAGTGTTCACAACTCAAACTTGTGATTCCAACAAATCATTATCGGGTTCTAGGAAAATTAGATTGAAAAATAGGCCAATAAAATCTCCAAAATCTAACTTATAGACTATGGTGAATAACATCAGTACCATTGTCACTGGTGTATTTCTGGAGGGAGGGTAGTGGAAAACAACAAAGATGCATTTATGTAGGCTGAATAAGGAGAGGATGGTATGAAACCTAATGCCTAAATCCAACTATATTAGAGTCTTGTAATTTGAAAAAGACATAAGGAAAAGTGTGAGATACATTATTATTCATATCATACACATAAATACAATTTTTTACAACCTTTAACTTCATATTTTAAAAGGTCTCTTATTATTATATTAAAAACATATTTTCCAACGTCTTCACAAGTAAATAATTCAAATTTACATCATAATTAAATTTTTCATTCTTTTAATTTTTTAATATTAACTATAATTTATTTCAAATATAAAAATATTATTTAAATAATAATATTAATAATATCAATTAAACAAATTATTTTATATATATATATAATTAACATGATTTTAGATTATATTTCTTTTTAAAATATCAGAACGACATGAATCCATATTTATATTTAAAAAGCAGCAGCTTATCCATCTCGATCCATGGCCCTCTCCACGTATATGTTGAAGTCAACGTCGAATCAACGTATATCATGCATATACACACGGAAAAGCCCATAAGTTTGGTAGGGAAAGCTTTACCAGGATGAGGTAAATCATGACCTAGAAAGTGAAAGCTTGTATTCAATGAAATCTCGCTACAAAAATATTTGATTTTACTAATGCCACGTCATTTTAAAAGTCAACCTTCCAAACCCTAAATATTTATTCAAGAATGAAGATCAAAGACCATAAACAGATATCCATGAAGTTCAACTATAACAATAAATTGTAAGGAAATAATAAGGACAAAACCAGAACCACGATCTACCCTTCGTTGCGAGTCAGCTCGGAATCCACCACATCCATTCGCTTATAAATAAATGTGAAAATTGGAAGGTCAAGAGGATTAGGAGATCGGATCAGAGAGATGCTGCATGTGTTTTTGGTTCTTTGCCCCTCGGCCGCCCTCTTCACGCTGCGTTTCCCACCTTGCAGGCAGCTGAACCATATGGTGGAAAAGATACAGAAGTTGGTGGAGGAAATGGCCATGTACTCTAGAAGAGCTTATCAACATATCCGGATTGCGTGCAGGACAATTCTCATCAGATGCGGCTTCTATCGTCCCCGGAATTGAACTCGTCGCATCCGGACCTGATTTATTTACATCTACTCTGCTGGTTTGTTGGGAAATTATCAAAAGTGATGAATACAATTTGCCAAACAAGTATCGTGAGTTACCTCGATCTATGTGAACGGTATTGTAAAAAAAATCAAAACTCGTCATAGGTATAATACATAGGAATTTAGTTTTGTTTTGTTGGGGTAGTATTCATTTTTTTTTATTATTATTATTTTGTTTTTTACTTAAAATTTATGGCTTTTTATTTATTGGGAATTTAATTTTGTTATTTTTTATTATTATTTAAATTTATTTATTTGCAAAGTGATTGATTGAGATTTTATTATTATGGGTTGTTTAGTAATTTCTATTTCTATATTACTTATTATTTTTTGTTTTTAATTGTATTTTATTTATTTATTTATTTTTTCTACTAATACAATTTTCATGATTTTATAATTTTTTCTCCATATTTCCAGTTAAAATAACTTATTTTAATAATTTAATTATACAAAATTATATATATATTAATTAAAAAACACACACATATATATATTAAACTTTATATGTTAATATAAACCATATTAGTTAATCATATTGGTGATGACATTCAATAATACAATATAGTTTTATTATTTTTTTATGTGTGGTGAATTTTTTGTCTTTATTATTTTTTATTTTAATTAAGCTATATTTAAACTAAAGAACATGTACTAGCTACTATTTAGCCTTCTTTGATTCAATATATTTAGACTAGCAATTAGTATAGATCCATTTCAAATTATTAATATGCAAACTTGAATTCTATATAAATACACATGTGTATATTTTCACTTTTAAATCGTATTTTTAAATACATAAATAGATACAAAACTTCACTGAAACAAAAAATATTTAAAATGTTTGGAACATAATAATTTATTTTTTGAAATATTTTGTTTACCTACAGTATTATCCTTATCAAAATGTTTTTAACTAATAATATATTTTTAATATGAGTATATTTTCATGCTTAACCTAATTAAAATTAATTAAATATTTTATTTATGTTTTACATCAATATTTATATTATTAATAATCTTTTTTAAATGTTACATATTAATTTATATTAAAAATCACTTATTTTTTTATAGTTTTAATTACTTATTCCTATTAAATATTCAAATATTTTATTATATGGTATATATATATATATATATATATATATATATATATATATATATATATATATATATATATATATGTCTTATATTGAATGATTATAAGATACATAGGCCCGAAGAGGTTTGGTCTTGTGGCCAGCCAGATCTGTTAAGTCATTTGTGTTGCTGTGCAAGTCATGAGTTCGAGTTTCTTCTTACTCGAGGGTCGTTTTTGCGGGCTAGGCGATTCCTCCTAGAGGTTATAGTGACATCCGGTGGGATTCGGGTTCCTCCTAGAGGTTATAGTGACATCCAGTGGGATTTGGGTTCCTCCTAGAGGTTATAGTGACATCCAGGGATTCAGGTTCCTCCTAGAGGTTATAGTGACATCCAGTGGAGGTTATAGTGACATCCAATGGAGGTTATAGTGACATCCAGTGGGATTCGAGTTCCTCCTAGAGGTTATAGTGACATCCACAGATTCGGGTTCCTCCTAGAGGTTATAGTGACATCCAGTGGGATTCGGGTTCCTCCTAGAGGTTGACATCTAGGGATTCAGGTTCCTCCTAGAGGTTATAGTGACATCCAGTGGAGGTTATAGGGACATCCAGTGGGATTCGGGTTCCTCCTAGAGGTTATAGTGACATCCAGGGATTCGGGTTCCTCCTAGAGGTTATAGTGACATCCAGTAGGATTCGGGTTCCTCCTAGAGGTTATAGTGACATCCAGTGGGATTCGACCCCCCCGACATCCAGTGGGATTCAGGTTCCTCCTAGAGGTTATAGTGACATCCAGTGGGATTCGACCTGATACCATCCCCTTTGCCTATTCGGGTAGTCAACAAAAAAATTATAAGATAAATAGAATATTTTTTTATTTCAGTTTTAATTATTTTACGTGTAAAAAGAAATTATGTTACTTAATATTGATATGAAAATATTTTACTTAGGGCTTGGAGAGTTAAAATGAAATAGTTTTACTACATCTCATTTCTACTAGGTTGTCATATTAAAGGTTATAGTGACATCCGGTGGGATTCGACCCCATGTAACGCAAGCATCCGGTGGGATTCGATGATGGACTGTTGTCTGGTTGCAATGACAATCTTCCCAATCTGGTGGTTATACCTTCTATGTCTTCAATCTGTTCTTTTTCCAAAGCCTGTAGGTCCTCGGTCATGAATTCTCTACTGTTCAATATATATAATACTTATATGATCTTGAACGCAACGCAGCACTACACAATCATTTTACCGATCACCAGCATTATATAAATGGAATTACACTACCAGCATTAGTATAGGGATGGAGCGCACAGCCTTTTAAACACCTTCTTGTAACTTATATAGAACAGCAATTGTGAATTGTGTTAATACACATTGGATTTATTTGACCCGCGTCCACTCTATGAAGTATTAATAAATCGGTGGTGTATTAAACTTGGGTGTACAACGTGTAGAACTATGGAGGCAGCGCGCAGCAATAAAAACAAACACCATATCATATTACAAAACAAACATTGGATTAATCGATGGGAGGACAGCGAATTGATCCCTGAAGGCAGCGCACGCTTTGGACCAAACCTCAATTCACAACCATTACCAAATCAATTTTAATGACCTGCGTATTACAGTAAGGAGGACAACGCACCTATGTGGACAGCGTATAGCAGATCTTATGGACTGTTAAATTGTAAAGACAGAGCATTTACAGGCAAGCAGTTTCAAATTCAAAACTCAAAAATCGAACCCGATAGTATGCATACGGCATTCAATTATATTTTACAGTCATCTACACATCGAATGGCAATTGACAGTATGCACATCACTTAATTCATAAATTACAAGTATGCACTTGGAATTGACACCGCCAGTTTGTAATCCACTTCTCAATTGTTCTATTCAATCAACCCCAAAATGAACAGCGCACGGCCTTCTTTTATTACACAGTTAACTCTTTTATTCCTATCCTTCACACACAGATCCGCGCGTTTTTTTCCAGGACTCTTGACACTATTTTTTTTTTATGCATCTCTAAAATTCTAATTTTAGACCTTTACTTGAAAGAAAAAACTTCCTACTTAGCAGCTGATTTTCCCATTTTTGTTTCTTCCTATCTCAAGCTGCTTTATTACAAAAGCAATTACCCAAACAAAGCAACAGTATCTAAAAATCTTAGCTTTTCTTTGTCATGCCTTATTCTATCTAGAAAGATGGCATATTCTATTTCTAAATCTAACTAAAAACATGGGAAACAGCAGGCTAAGGATCCCACTCCTTGCCTGTAGACTTTTTTTTATTTTTTATGGAATAAATCAGAAGATTTTTCCTCCGAATCAGATGCTCCTGCATCAGACTCCTGAGGACAAAAATCTTCATGGGCTCCTGTCCATGAGCTGATCTACAGACTTGCCCAGTTTCTGTAGAACATCTTCTGTGACCCAAGTGGCTTCAGTGATTGGCTGTCCTTTCCATTTGACCAGATACTGGAAGTATTCCCGTCTCCTTGTCTTCTTGTGTACCTGCTTGTCTAGAATTCTTTCTGGCTGTAAGTTCCTAGCTGTGGGCAGCTGTTTGACCCAATTAACCTCTGTAGTCTCTGGATCCTGTATTGCATCATCTGTAGCTGTATCCTGATATTTATACAAGTCTGCAACATTAAAAATTGGTGATATTCCCACACCAGGTGGCAATTCAATCTCATAAGCATTTGCAGAGAATTTCCTCAGTATCTTGCACGGTCCAATTTTCTTAGACTTTAACTTATTGTATTCACCTTTTGGAAATCTCTCTTTCCTGAGATGTGCTAACACCAAGTCTCCAACTTCAAAATTCACTTCTCTTCTCTTCATGTCTGCTCTAGCTTTGTACTTGATGTTACTATCTTGCAGCTGCTGTTTCACCTGTTCATGAATTGATTGCATCCTGGAAGCAAAGTCTTCATCTTCTGCACTCCTCATTTCTTCTTTCCCCAAATTTCTTAGTTCAGATATTCCTCTAGGATGCATTCCATAAACAATATGGAATGGGCTCTATCCTGTACTCCTGTTTGGCGAATCATTATATGCATACTCAACTTGTGGCAATACCTGATCCCATTGCTTTGGATGCTCTGCAGTAAGACCCCTCAAAAGATTGCCTAAGCTTCTGTTCACAACTTCAGTCTGTCCATCCGTCTGAGGATGATAGGCTGAGCTGAAACTTAGCTTAGTTCCCAGCTTCTTCCATAATGTTCTCTAGAAATGTCCCACGAACTTTGAATCCCTGTCTGAAACAATGCTTTTGGGCAACCCATGCAATCTTACAATTTCTTTAAAAAACAAGTTAGCAATGTGAGAAGCATCACTAGTTTTATAACAGGGAATAAAGTGTGCCATTTTTGAAAATCTATCTATGACAACAAAGATCGAATCATACCCTCTTTGAGTTTTGGGCAATCCCAACACAAAATCCATGCTGATCATATCCCAAGGCCTATCTGGAATGGGCAATGGAATATATAATCCGGTATTCTGGCTTCTTCCTTTTGCATACTGGCAAACCTTACAATTTCTTACATACTTCTCCACCTCAGATTTCATTCTTGGCCAGAAATAAAACCTGTTGAGCTGCTCCAAAGTCTTCTCTACACCAAAATGACCTGCAAGTCCTCCACTATGCTTTTCTTTGATTAAATTTTCCCTCATGGAACAGACTGGTATGCACAGCTGATTTCTTCTGAACAATAAACCATCCTGTAGAAAATAATCCAGCAACTTACTCCTATCTGCCAAAACTGGATTCCTGCAAGCTTCAAATGCCTCTTTAAAATCTGAATCATTTACATATAACAGACACATGATATTTGGATCAACAAGATTGAACACAATATTCAACTTAATTATACGATACACACAGGCGTAGGCGTACACAATACTAGAACACGTTTCATATATATATACAGAACAAATTACATTCCACGCTAAGGCATTTCAGCCTTAAAACCCAGCTCACAATCGACTACATTTTGCTCACTCACTATTTTACTCACAAATAAGATATATCTCACACCCTATCACATTACATTTATATAAGATGCATTAGGAAGAATTGATAAGATTTTCTCCTAGTTTTTCTACAATGAAAGCTCTCCAAAAGCATGCATGGCTACTCTCAATGGCAAGTCTCAAAACATATCCGCCTTAAGCTACTTTAATTTTGCTTTTCTGCTTTAAATCTACTTTAGCTCTGATTTAAGGTAGATTTTTCTCCTTTTATTCAGCTTTGTTGTCCACGTAGGCTTTGCTCTGCTTTGTTGCTAGTTGCTCCCGCATCAGACTCCCGAGGCACAAAAATTTACGACCTCCTGGTCATATGCTTCTGGTCTTCATAATATCAATTTTATCCACTGCATTCTTTCACTAGAACTCTGTGAGCTGCAACCAACCTCTACAGTAACAGCCTCCTCTGTTACACGATACCTCACCAAGCCCTCCCGCACTCGGTCTTTTGGCATCCTTCTCTAGGTTCCTGCAAATATTCTCACCTTCCGCTGTCGCCATCTGCACAATAGCAAGACCATAAACTCTCCATCTTTAACACACTATACCTCTTTCCGCAGAATCTTTTACTACTCTGATACCACCTGATGAAAATAAGCCCAAAATCCCCTTTCTTATAACAATCTCAGCTCTGACACTTTAAATTCAACCAAACCCTATCTAGAAATGTAATCATTTTTCTCGTAACAGATGCGCAAGCACGATCAGAAGTCAAGCGTAACGAAGCTCAGAGACGCTTTTACTAAGTAAATACCAAATCAGTGAACGAATTCCCGTGAGCCTCTTTCATTTTCATGAATTGTATGCTTCGGCTATAGAGGATAGCTGCCTACTTTCTCCCGCAATGTCAGACGTTTTATTATGTATTGAACGCGGATTTTTTTTTATTGACAGGAAAGTGTTGCGGAATTCGAACTTCAGATTGTTGGCTTCAGAACTGTTTCTTCCTCCGTTAATGCAATCAACGGCAAGCTTATGCTTGTGTGCACAGCTACGACTATGACAAGCCAAAGATTATTGATATGGCAAGTGGAATTGGACATCGATTAATGCTCTGAGCGATTTTCCTAATTACAGGATTGGATTTGACATAATTTCCTAAAACCCTCATGACTCACCAATAGGTAGGTGCTGTTTTCCGAAGAACTGTGGAGTAACCTGAATCATGAAGATTGGATCATTATAACCACTGAGTGAGGCCTTTGAAAATTCGTAGAACAGCAGCTAAATTCGCGGAACAGCAGAAACCTTGAAACTACACTAACAGACAATCACATATATAATGTTTAAACAATATTAGACTGCCATCGATCCAAGGGTGATCGATATTCGACCAGCAAACTCACACACAGAAATAAATTCATAAATTTAACTACAAAATACATAGCTAGACACTAGGAATCAACAGAGTATTTTATTTTGATTATATACAAACATTGCTTAAATCTAAGGCATTGCAGCCTTAGAACAAGCTCATACTGGACTACATCTTGATTGCTCACAATTTTCCTCACCAAAACAGATATATCTCACACCCTATCACATTACATTTATATAAGATGCATTAGGAAGAACTGATAAGATTTTCTCCTAGTTTTTCTACAATGAAAGCTCTCCAAAAGCATGCATGGCTGCTCTCAATGGCAAGTCTCAAAACATATCTGCCTTAAGCTACTTTAATTCTGCTTTTCTGCTTTAAATCTACTTTAGCTCTGATTTAAGGTAGATTTTTCTCCTTCGATTCAGCTTTGTTGTCCACATAGGCTTTGCTCTGCTTTGTTGCTGGTTGCTCCCGCATCAGATATGGTTTCCTTTCATTATTCCAATTTAAATATCCATATCCCCAAAATGTCCTCTCATATTTACTCAGGAGAAGACATGGTCCTCTCCAATTAATTACCAATTTATATATTCATCTCTCATGCCCAAAATATTTACTTGGGAGAAGACATGGTCCTCTCCAATTAATTACCAATTTATATATTCATCTCTCATCCCCAAAATATTTACTTGGGAGAAGACATGGTTCTCTCCAATTAATTACCCAATTTTATATTCATATCACATCCCCAAAATGTCCTCTCATATTTACTTGGGAGAAGACATGGTTCTCTCCAATTAATTACCAATTTATATATTCATATCTCATCCCAGAAATTTACTTGGGAGAAGACATGGTCCTCTCCAATTAATTACCAATTTATATATTCATCTCTCATCCCCAAAATATTTACTTGGGAGAAGACATGGTCCTCTCCAATTAATTACCCAATTTTATATTCATATCACGTCCCCAAATGTCCTCTCATGTTTACTTGGGAGAAGGGAAGTCAAATGTAAAGATAGGGAGTAGTTATGACATTAATGAGAGCTGGTTGAGGTGGAGAGGAGAAGGGGGGGCATAAAAGGGGAAGGATGAGGGGAGGAGAGGGGGATGCTTGGTCTTTCTTTTGGTTTTGGTTTGGCTGTGGTTTTGGAGGAATTCTTAGAGAGAGAGAAGGGGAATATTGTTTTATCTTGGACACACTAAATCTGGTTGGACTTAGGCTTGGAGGGCTAGAGAACCTGTGGAGGTTTCCCGGGCTAGGAATTACTTCTTGGTTGGCTGGAAGGAAAATCCAATTGGTAATCAAGAGGAGTGTTCTAGTAGGAGCAGCAGCTCAAGGGCATCTCCATCGGGCTTTCAGTACAGGTATTCCTCTATGCATAGATTCTCATGTAAGTGATTGAAATGAAATGTTCATTATTTAAATTGTAGTAATTAGATTTTAAATGGTAAATTATCATCATTTAAATGTCTTGTCTAAAATAAATTATTGCCCTTTTATTTCATGTAAAATTAGAGTATAAATATCTGGTAGGGGACCCTAGGAGGGGACGTTACATGTGGTATCATAGCTTAGGTTCAAAATCTGGACCTTGAAGCCGGTTACTTTATTGAAGGTCATAGCCAAAACCAAAGCGAGTATTACCCTCTTGATATCCCCAACCTAGCATCTTTCCTATCATGTCGTCGAAGTAGTAAACAATATTCATCCAAATAATCAGATCAGAATGTAAGGAATGTCACCTCTGGAAAACTGATTCATGTTTTCAAATCATCAGATATAGCTAAAGGTATGCAATGTGTTGCAAGAATATCAGGAGTTGCTTCCTTCGATTTTTTTTTGTTTCCAAAACAACAATCTGTTGATACTCTAGGTCATATCTCAAAAGTCATCCTCACAGTTTTCCACCATGTCTGCAAGACGCCTGAGATTTTTACATGCACTCCATTAGAAGCCAGGACCTGTTTATTTACGATATCCTCACAACCAATATTTATATTTGCAACTAGGACCGAGAAATCACCACCAACCGTTCATCTTTTGTTTGTTTCATAGACTGCAGTAGCTTGTCCAATAGTTTTACTGGAGCGTCGTACTCATAATCCTTTCCATATTCAAAACAAAGGTATGGCACAAGCACAGCTGAAAATAAAAATCTAGCTATGATGTAATAAGATGGAGGCTTCCCCTTTATATGTGTAGGAACTAGGCGTTTGTGAGTAGAAAGCTCAATATCAAATTCATGATACCCAGAATCACGTAAAATTTTGACTCTGGCATGCTCTCCTGTGTACTTCTTTGAAACAAGGTAGCTAAAACCTATGCGCTCACCACGCCTGAAAGGAACAATTCCATCATTAGAAATATCAATTCCATCAAAACTGAGAAGAATATCTGACAATGTCAAGAATTTTGTTGTTGAAGCTATCGGTTCTACCTTTCCCACATCATTGCTTCTTTACGGAGGAATATTGAAGCAGCTCTTCATTGTAAACATTTGGCCTGTTTTATTCCAAACTTGGATTTACCTTTATCATTTACATTTTCAATCATCTCACAATCCTCTACAAAAGAAGGTTCCTTTGTTTCTGCACTCTGTGATGATAACAATGGGGTGCATGTGTGCCTCAACTACGAGTCACTTTCAAATTTATTAATAGCATAAGTATATTTATTAGGATCATAATATTTTTCTAAGGACTCTCTTAGAGTAGACATAAGAAGACCTTCATCATGAAGAAATATCTTTCTTTTGTCTAGAGTTATATTCACATCATATTCTGTAGTGGGAAGGATGAAATTTAAGATGACCATAGGATATTGCCGAGAGTTATAAGATTTGTATAGCTCATTCAAAAGTTTCGTCACTTTTGGCATGCCCACAGGGTGCCATTCACATAGACAAATTTTCGATCTCCTAAAGCCCTTCCACTTCCAGATCCGGAATTAGACAGAAATCCTTCAAGATGGCATCCATTTGAGACACATATGTCTAAAGGGTCTGAACATGCAAGTGTCTTGGTACCAAAAATTGTTACTATACTATCATTAATGGAACCACTTCCCTATGTTCTTAAAACCACATTCTTGCTATTTTTGCCTGTCACATTAGTGCAAACAAATCAGACACCTTTGGCAATAAGAGCATAAGCATGCAATAGGGACAGAAGTTGACCATATTCTCAGCAAATATTTCGACTGAACTCCTTATACTTTACAGGCAAAGATAAAAACAATTTTTTCACTGTAATAGTAGTACCAATCTGATGTGCAATACTTTCTGGGAAGAAATCAGACCTGAGCGGTCAAATGTCAATTGTGCACCAATAGTTTCGTGCCTTGTTCTAGTTACAATGGTCACATCTCCCAAAGCACAAAGTGAACTTAGTGCCTCTCCTTGGAATCCAAAGGAATTCAACGATTGCAGGTTAGAAAAAGTTGAAATCTTGGAAGTATGATGCTTGAGAGTCACATTCTGATAATTGTTAGGTGAAATACCACAACCATTATCTCCAACCTCAAAGGATTCTCCTCCATACTCTTTTAGTTTAACTTCAATGTTGCTTGCTCCTGCGTCCAAGCTATTTTCTACAAGTTCCTTAACAGCACTTGAAAGGTTTAGAATAACTTGTCCAAAACATATTCTGTGCACATCTGCTTTATTGATAGGTTTGATGGTTGTTGAATCTGCCCTTCCACCCATCCTCATACATAAAATGATCTAATCAATTTTTCACATAACATTAACCGCATGAGTATCAGGATTTGTACTCAATGCATTTTATAAAGTAAAAATCCGCACTTTAAAGTCCAATGCAGAAAAACACTTTAGTTTTATACTTTACCTTCTCTGAAAAGTCTATTGAAAATGCAGATATTATGGACAATTTTGATCAGTGAGAACTTCATATAAACAATCCAATAATTATAATAGTAGCAATTTGGCCAGATTTGAAGTTTCTTATGACTTCAAAGAATTAATATTTACATCAACTACAAAGACTATTGGTTGGCTTCTCTAGTCTACAAGATTGTTTTAAATAAGGGTGGGTTCTCACTCTGCCCTGATGAGGTAGGTTGATCCTGTGCATTGTGATCTCTTCCTGTAAAACTCTCCTCCTCAAAACACTTACGAGTCCTAGACATGATACTAAGGTATAGGTACATGTTTCTTTGTATCATCAGCTTAATCTTTTACAACTTTTCCTCTGAATATTTGGCACCATTGTATATAATTCTTGCCTGCACTTGATATCCCAGCGATAAAAGCAATCTGCTTGAATGATTATTCACATCTACTACATGTACTGATACCCCTTAATTAAGAGTTGTACTCCATGATGACAACTCTTACACCTTGGAACTTCTATGCTTCAATGTCTATCAAGTTTGACTCAATTCAGAAATTCCTGAAGATGCACCTGAAGGGAAACAACGGTCACTTTAACTGCCCTTCTACCTTTAGAACTCTGTTGTTTGTTTTTCTTGGCTTCTTTGAATTCCAAACTGTCAATGTCATCTTGTGAGAATTGCACAGCTGAATCAGAGTCGTGCAGAGATAGTTGCAGCTCATTGTTTTTGAGGAATAACATAGCTCCTCAATAATTGTTCCTAAATGTATACTACTAGTCTACCTTTATCTTAGATGTTGACTTATGCACCATATAAGTTGATCCAACACCATTCACAGTCAAATCTTTATTTCTACTATTTTTGAATACCTGCCTTGAAATAAAATAACCTGAAATACACTCTCTTTGATGAAGAGAGTCGCCATGTGACTGTATCCTCTCCAAATCATAAGTGTGTGGAAAATAAAGATATTTGACGTAAGACATGCTCTTGGAAACCTTCATTGGACTGCCAATTGGGAGGATAGAAATAGATTGAGATCCACAAAGTTATTGAGACAGACGTGTTGGACAGGTCATGTTTATGTTATTAGGATTTTCATTGTGTTCAAGAGTCCCCCAAGTTACCTAGACCATTATGATTGGAAATTTCTAAATTTTTGGTGTAGGCATCTCAAATTACAGTGAAAACATGAGTGCATAACAAGCACAAAGTTATGATTGAGCACTAGGCTTTAATAGCTCAAAAAAAAAAAACACAAATATGATGGTTATTGAGCATATTAATTTTACAAACCTGAAAATGTTTATTGGAAATGGCCTAGAAACATATATGGTTTTCAATTAGTTCGCATGCCTTGGAATTTCTTCAGCTCTTCTTGTTTACAACTAGCAGTTGTGGTTGTTGCTGCCTATCTACGGTTTGAATGCACTATACGATTGTTAGTATCGTTTCTTTCATTTTTGAAAACTTGTTCCCAGTGATCTTATGTTTGAGATAAATATCATCCCTACATGTAGGAATCTCTATCTTGGAACTTTTTGATCCAAATCGGATCCATAGAAGACTGTCAAAGAACCATGACTGTATCAGGTTGAACAAATCTCTAAAGAAATCCAAAACAGCGATCAAAAACACCCTGAACCAGTGGCAATGGTATCCGACGTGGAACGACAAGGACCTTGGTCAAAGTGCGCTGACCGAGGCCCATGGAGACCGTGCAGGAGGCCAAAGTAGCCCCTGGGAGCCCCGGATTAGGAAACAGAGGTAGATTTTGATGCGCGATTAGCGCCTACCGCTAATCGCGCTTCATTAGGCAAAGAAGGCCGAAATGGAGGAACACGAGCATTCGGTCACGTTGGGAACTGAAGGACCGCGGGCAGAAAAGGAAAAAGTGCTAAATGTACAAGGTGGGACGCACGCTCTGGAAAACCGGTGGTTTTGATTGGGGCACCCTTAAACGGTAAGAGGTTTTGGACGAGAGCGGAGCGATTCCATACATCGATCGACGCATGGCAAGCGGAGGTGAGAGAAAACCATCGTTGATCATGCGCTATCGATCGAGCAAGTCAACCATGCGAAACGTGCGTATGGCGTCAGATCTGGAGGGCTCAAATTGGACAGCTAAGATAGTGCCCGACGGAGGAAGCAGAATCGACAAGGGAATACACCACGTTTTAGAAGGGATTTGGAATCCGTTTTGACCGCCACGATGGAGGAAAGATTCATCCATGATGTAACTGAAGAAATGAATCGACAAAGTATGCTGGCACCATTTAGATAAGTACAAGTGGCCACTCCCTAAGCATTCATGATGACGGCAAACAGGGAACTCCAAGCGCAGCTGTAGAAGGAGAAGAGGTAGGGGTGGAAAAGGAACCGAATGGGCATAGATTTCGAATGGCTAAAGCCATGAACAGAGATAGTCAAATCAGAGGCAGTAGTAAGACAACAAGAGTCGAGAGACGAAGAAGTGGAACAGTGAACCCAGAGAGGAGGACTGAACACAAAGAACAGCAAAGCAAAGCAGGGAGAGGATAGAGGGTTGAGTTGACCAGAGGCATTGTTAAGCACCAGAGGCTTGAGAGATCTAATCCATCCCAGAGAGGATCTGTCTGGGATAAGCACCACATTGGGCTCTCCCCTGTAGACCAGGAAGGTCACAGAGCTGGTAGGAAGAAGAAGTCTGTGTACTCAGGTGGCTTGGGGAATCCAAGAACCACCCTGCCAAGCAAAACCTGTTTCAAGAGAACTCACATTAAATCCTTATATTGTAATTTCTCTGCTTAAGGGCACAATAAAGTAAGGCCACCACTAAAAGCTGGACCGGAGATGCAGCCCTGGAGAATAGGGTGAACTCCTTATTAAAATTGCTTGTGTCTTTATGTATGCATATTGTATTTCTCTATTGTCTTTCCATTTTATTGTCTGTGTATTGGCAATCTGATCGATCCGTTGCTTCAATAACACAGAACACACACACCAGCACATGAGTCTGCAACACCTTAGTTTAAGAAATCTTTAACTGATGTCACTCATAGGGTGAATATCAGATCAAGTGGTATCAAAGCTCTAGGTTGTAAGGTTAGACAAGCTTGTGTTGGTTTAGTTGTGAATGCTCACAAGATCAAAGCTCAAATTAGGAGAAGGAGAGTTCGTGGAAACTAATATTGAAATTGGGAGTCTATTCTTGGAAGACAATGTCAGAGGAAGGTTCTGTTGGACCAGACCCTCAATTCATAGAGAGATTCCTAGCTATAAATTCTATGGTAGAAGAAATGTACAGGGACTTTAGAAAGAAAAAGGTTGAAGATTCATCAAGTTCTAAACAAGATAAAGAAGAAGATGAATCTCACTACCAAGACCACTCCAAAGGAAAGGGAAAAGTGGAAAGCTTTCTCACACCACCTAATAGCCTTGTGCATAATAAGAAAGCATCTTTGATTAAGCTAGATGTTAAATTTTATTTGCCTATATATGATGGAGAGATAAACACTGAAAAGTTGGACAATTGGATTATACAAATTGATGTGTATTGCAGGTACAGAACATAAACTAAGACAAGAGTAAGGTTCAGTTGGAAAGCCTACGGCTAGGAGGCACTGCCTTGGTTTGGTTTGAAGGTAGAACCCAAGCTGATATGAAAAGACATGGTAAGACCATCTTTGTCTGGAGTGACTTTGTTTCTGCAATCAAAAAGTAGTTATATCCATTGACCTACATGCAACAAGCCATGATGAGTTAGCAAACTCTTCGACAGTTGAAAGGGAAAAGTGTGCAAGGGTATACTCAAGAGTTTAGAAAGAGAGAATTGATATTGAGTCTCTCTTAGACTCACCAGAGACTCTTTTGAAGTACATTGGTGGTCTACACAACTACATGAGGCATACCATCCTCATGTTTAATCCCACTAGTATAGATGAGGTATATGTACAAGCTACTCATCTAGAAGCTAGAGGAAAGAATGGAAATCCAGAAGTTGAGTGACCATCCCAACCCACTGTAAGCAAGAGCAAGGATAAAAGAAAACAGAAGTGGAAAGCAAGGAAGGCTAACACTGCACAAAAAGCCAAAGCTTCATGCACTCACTGTAAAAAGGAGGGGCATGATGATGAGCATTCTTGGATTCTGCATCCAGAGCTGAGACCTAAGAAGTCCAAGGGCAAGAAGAAGAAGATAGCTTCAGCTATTCAGAAAGATTTGGGCTCGGACTCGGGAAATGAAACAACTATATCAGCCACAGGTATAAAAGGTAAGAATTCTGAAGCATCTACTAGTAATTCTGCTCAATCTGTTATTGATGAAGAAAATGAGAGAAAAAGACCTGAAATTTTTCATATTGGAGTTATTTCCAAAAATCAAAAGATCGATACTTTGTTTGATAGTGGCTCACAAGTAAATTTGATTTCTGAAGCAATTGTAAAGAAATTGGGATTAGCAACTACACCTCACAAGAAACCATACCCATTAGGATGGTTGAATGATAAAGCACAACTACAAGTGACTAGACAGTGCAAACTCAAGTTTTTTTTTGGGTCAGCATTTGTAGATGAGGTTGAGTTAGATGTAATTCCTTTGGATATATGTGGAATTGTTTTAGGAAGTCCTTACTTGTATGATAGAAAGGCTATTTTCTATAGAGTCGAGAACAAGTATCTACTTGTTAAAGATGGAATCGAATACTTTGTAAGAGCTCACAAGCTCAAGAATAATTATACTCTCATAAACTCAGGACAGATGAAAAGAATGATAAATTCATGCAAACAGTTCTTACTGATGGTTGTAAAGGAAACGACACCTGATAAGACCAATATATTTGAGGGTTGTAATGCTTATCAGCAAGCTGATATAAAAAGGATTGTTTCAAAGTATGATGTCTTATTTCAAGAACCTAAAGGTTTGCCACCCAAAAAGGGAATATCACATGATATTATTTTGCAGCAAGATGTTCCTTTGCCTAACATTGGGACATACAGGTTGTCTGCTTTAGAGAATGCTGAAATCAAGAAGCAGGTGTAGGAGTTGCTCGAGAAAGGGTTCATCAGGCCTAGCACATCACCATGTGGGTCACCAATCGTTCTGGTGAAAAATAAAGATGGCTCATGGAGAATGTGCATTGATTACCAAGCACTGAATAAGATAACAATCAAAAATCGTTATCCCCTTCCTCACATAGATGATCTTTTATATCAATTGAAGGAAGTTGTTTATTTCACCAAGTTGGATTTTCACATTGGATACCATCAGGTCAGAGTTGCAGAGCAAGATGCACGGAAAACTACTTTCAAAACAAAGCAGGGATTGTATGAATGGCTGGTTATGCCTTTTGGCTTGACCAATGCCCCTGCTACTTTCATGAGATTAATGAATGATGTACTCGAACCTTTTCTTGATGATTTTGTTATTGTGTATCTGTATGACATTCTGATTTTTAGTAAAAGGTGGGAAGAACATTTAAAGCATGTTAAGCAGACATTAGATGTTTTGAAAAGAGAAAAACTTTATGTTAAACTCTCCAAATGTGAATTTGGAAAAACCTCTCTAAATTATTTGGGTCATATAGTAGGGAGAGGTGAATTGAAAATAGATCCCTCTAAAGTGGCAGTCATCATAAACTAGCCTAAACCCAAGTCTGCTACAGAAGTGAGAAGCTTCTTAGGAGCAGCACAGTATTGGAGGAAGTTCATTTCAAGTTTTTCTTCAATTTCAGCAACCTTACATGCTTTGACAGGATTGAACAAGGTGTTTTAGTGGGGAGGCAAACAGTAGAAGGCCTTCAACACCTTGAAAGGAAAAAATAGTACAGCACCTGTACTAGCACTGCCAAATCTACAAAGACCATTTGAGATCCAAACTGATGCCAGTGACTATGCCATGGGAGCAGTGCTGACACAGCATGGGAAACCCATATGTTATCATTCTGAGACTTTTAATCCTGCAGTAGTTAACTATCCTACCTATGATAAAGAATTATATGCATTAGTTTAGAGTGTGAAAAAGTGGAAACATTACTTAATGGGCAAGGAAAAAGTAATACATACTGATGATCAACCACTTCAATACCTACACTCCCAAACTAAGTTGCAACAATCAAGACATTACATATGGATGGGTTTTCTACAACAGTTTCATTTAGTCATTAGATATAAAAAGGGCATACATAACAAGGTTGCTGACATGATCTAGACCCATTATAAATGCATCTATCATACTTAAGCATAATTATGTGCTGCATGAAAGCTACATAAAACAGTATGCTCAGGATATGGACTTTAAAGATGTATATGCAACTTTGAGTCAAGGCAAAAGAGTAGAAGGATTGGACTATCATGTGAAGGACTGACTCTTATAACATTGTGGGAAACTCTACATTTCACAAATTGAGAGAGCAAAGATAATTAGGGAAGCACACACTTCTCTGATATCAGGTCACTTTGGGGTAAGTAAAACAGTTGCACAGCTGCAAAGATTCTGCTATTGGCTAAAAATGAATGAGACAGTTTCTAGATATGTGAAGGGATGTGCTATGTGTGCTAAAAGCAAGCCCAACAATAGAAAACTAGGCTTATACACTCCATTACCAGTTCCTTCTCACCCTTGGAAAGCATTTCCATGGATTTTGCTGGAGGACTACCTAATTCAAGAAAAGGTCATGATTATCTGTATGTTGTTGTGGATAGGTTCAGAAAAATGTGTATTTTGATACCCTATAGTAAACAGATTATAGCTGAACAAACTGCAAAATTATTCTTTGAACATGTATGGGTTCATTTTAGATTACCCACTTCTATTGTATTTGATCGAGACACCCAATTTGTGGGGAAGTTTTTGTCAAGTCTGTGGGAACTAATGGACACCAAATTAAAGAAAAGCACAGCTTTTCATCGACAAACAAATGGCTAGACAGAAGTAGTTAACAGGATGGTGATCTAGTTACTAAGGGGATATTACAGCAAACATCCTAAGCTTTGGGATGAGCACTTGTGCTATGTGCAGCATGCTTACAATATAGCCAAACACTCTTCTACACAAAGATCTCCTTTTGAGACCTGTTTTGGTTTCATACCAAGGTCTCCTTTGGATTTTGTCTTTGGTAAAGATACCATGGTTGATAAACACTGTGATGTGGACAAGGCAACTAGGTTCATTGAACAGATCTAGGAGATCCACCAAGCAGTATAGGAATAGCTGGAAAAGAGCCAGGCCAGGTACAAGGCTAGGCATGATAAACATCGGATGGAGCATAGTTTACACGTTGGAGGCCAAGTCTGGCTGGATATCAGCAAGGAGAGAATGCAAGGTGAAGGTAAAAAGCTAAAACCTATCAGGTATGGACCCTTCAGGATACTTGAGAAGATTGGTGAGAATGTTTTTTGCCTTGATCTACTAACTTACATGCACATATACTCAGTCGTGAACGCAGATTGCTTGAGGTTGTTTGAACCTTCAATGATTGAGGACCCTCAAGAGCAGAGTCAATTACCTTCTGTTGACGACCTGCTACCTGAATATCTTAATGAGTTGCAGGAAGATACAGTGCTGGACAAGAAGGTAAGGACGATGCGTAGTGGACAAGTAGAATACCTCAATATTGGGTTTAAGGGTTCGAAGCCGAGCAGTGCGAAGTCGATTGAGATTGGACAAGTGAGACAACAGTTTCCTCACTTAGGCGATGCTTGAAGAAAACCAACTTTTGGTGGTCCAAAAGATTTTTTAGTAGGGAGGTTGTGATTCGAATCGGATCCATAAAAGACTGTCAAGAACCTTGACTGTATCAAGTTGAACAAATCCTTGAAAATTCCAAAACAGTGATCAAAAAACGCCTTGAACTAGTGGCCATGGCAGCTGACGTGGAACGACGAGGACCTCGATCAAAGCACACTGACAAAGGCCCATGGAGACTACGCAGGAGGTCAAAACAACCCATGGGAGCCCCGGATCGGGAAAAGGAGGTGATTTTGATGTGCGATTAGGAAAACAAGGCTAAAATGGAAAGTCTTAAGCACCTAGTCACATTGGGAGCCGGAGAACCGCAGGTGGAGAAACAAAAAGCGCTAAAGGACAAAGGCAGGACCCACGCTCTGGAAAACCGGCTATATTGATCAGGGCACCCTTGAACGGTAAGAGGTTTTGGAGGAGAAAGGAGCAAGCCCATTCAGAGATCGACGCGTGGTATCGGAGGTGAGAGAAAAACCACCATGATCACGTGCTATCAGTCGAGCAAGTCAACCGCGCTCGACGTGTGTATGATGTTGGATCTGGAGGAGCCTAGATCAGATGGCTGAGATTGCGCCCGATGGAGGAAGTGGAATCAACAGGGAATCAAGCCGCGATTTAAATGGATTTGGAATCCATGTGACTGCCATAGTGGAGAAAGAACATATTCACGACATAACTGTAGAAATGAATCGACGAGTAGACTAGCGTTGTTATGACGGGGACACATGGCACTTCCCGAGCGTTCATGTTAATGTCGAACAAGGAACTCCAAGAAGAAGGAGAATCGATGTAGGCGAGAGAGGAACCGAACAGGCACATGGATCGAATGGTTAAAGCCATGACCAGAGACAGTCGAAGGAGAGGAGATTTCAAGAGGAGTCCAAGCGACAAAGAGATACAACGAACAGTGCACCTAGAGAGGAGGACTGACCATAGAGAATAGTAAAGCCAAGCAGAGGAGACATAGGGCTGAGCTAACCATAGGCAGCATCAAGCACTAGATAGCTTGAAGATTCAAGCCTTCCCATAGAGGAATCTGTCCAAACTAAGCATCACATTTGGCTCTTTCCACTGTAAACCAAGGGTCACAGAGTTGGTAGGAAGAACAAGAGTTTGTGTACTTCCAGTGGCTTGGGGAATCCAAGAACCACCCTGCCAAGCAAACCTGCTTCAGGAGAGCTTGCATTGTGTCCCTATATTTGTAATTCTCTGCTTAAAGACACAATAAAACAAGGCCACCACTGAGAGTTGGACCATAGATGTAGCCCTCGAGAATAGGGGTGAACTCCTTATTAAAAACTGTCTGTGTCTTTGTGTTGCTTACTGTATTTCTATGTTGTCCTTCCATTTAAATGTCTTTGTATTGGCAATCTGATCGATTCGTTGCTTGAATAACACAGAACACACACCAGCACATGAGTCTATAATACCTTTTGTTCAATAAATATTCAACTAAGGTCACTCATAGGGTGATTATCAGATCACTATGACAAATGAGAATACTTAAAACTGATCTAGAGAGATTTCTTTGTTTTTATCTTTATAAAACCAAGCAATGGCTGATGTAAATACAATGACTAGCTTTGGGAAGAAAATGATCAGAATTAGCACAAAAGAAACAAACTACCATTAATGGCTAAAATTATTATGTACTTTATATTTCTATAATAAAGTTTGATTTTTCATAAGACTTTTCTGTTTTGGAAGTTCTAGAAAAATCAAACGATAATTAGAGATAACTAGTTCTTCCTAGTGAATCACCAATCGTTGTGGCCAGCAACAACCTCCCTTTTCATTTAGTATTAGTAATAAAAACTAAATAAATGGGGACCCTTCTGAAAAATAAAATACTAGCACTTATGATTCCCTTTGAATAAAACACACTATCATAAACTTAGGAAAACATTCATAAAATTCAAAAAACATAAGTTTTATGATAAGTTTCGAATAAAATCACTCTCTTAAAAATAAAACACCGCATCGCAAAAGGCAATGGAAGACATCATATAAGAAAAATTTCGAAATTGCGAAAACACGATGCGAGATTGCACGCCTTAAAGACTCATCGTACATCGCAGATTTCATATGCTGCAAGTATCACCTAATATAAAACATCTCGATCCCACAATATGCGATAAAGCATCTCGTAAATTGCATCTCGTGATCGCATAAGGAAATAAATGATTATTATGAAAAGGATTAGTGATATTGCGATTTGTGATATTGTGAAGCAAATCGCAAAATCTCTTTCTCACAAATTAGCAGTGCTCATTCTTGAATGAAATATTTCTCGTAATCCAATACCGAGTTATGGGAATTAATATCAACTCAGTGGTTTATTGATGTGGTCATTTATGAGATAAGATTTAGATTTTATCGAAAGGTTGTTTCACATAGGGTGATATATTTGATATGATTTTGGAATTAAGAGCTTTCTCATCACCTTATCTCTTACCATTATTCTTTCTTTACTTGTAAACTTACAGGAGCGGCAAGCAAAATAATATACACAGCAGTGTTCAGAGCACAATGGGAAAGAAAGGAAAAGCTCTAGTTGTTGAGGACAAAGAGATGAAACCCTTATTCACAGACACCACCTATACTATAGATGTCAACATATCCACTTGGGAAGGCATGTACAGTCTGTTCGAAGAAGAAAACCTCAGAGTTATGGAAGTTAAAGCAACAACAGGCTCACATGGGTCATCTGAAGCATCAATTACGGAACTTGCATGTTCATTCTTGCACCGAATAGTGGCAAGGCCAAGGATACTTCCATATACAGACATGGTTAAGTGGGTATTGGATAGTGCTGATATAACAAACAGATAATTCAAGTCATGGAGCCAGGAGCTAATTGGGTCATTCACCCCACAATATTTAAGGCTTATGTATCATTTACCCGAGCTGCAGGCAAGCTACAACAAATAGTTCGTGGAGAAGTTCACCAAAGAAAATGAAGATTTGGTGGAGTGCACCAAGAACTAGTCAGCAAAGGAAGAACCATTGAAAAAGGACAAACATGGTATGTATAGTACTGGTTCCCTCTCCTCCCCATATTGTTTTGCTGCTGCTATACTATGTAGACCATTTGGAAGGCTTGACATCAACAAGTTTTCATCCGAGTGGCTACCCCTATTAGATGCAGCCACTAATGCCACTATTATGGATTGGGCTTAGATATTGTCTGATAATTTAGCCTCGGCTATTTGGAACTACCATTCTAAAAGAACTAACTCTCAGAGGATTTATCCTCCTTTCCTTTTAGCTGCTTATGTTATGGATGCAATCTGTTCTATTTCCAAATTTCCTTTAATGGGTTGGAAGTGGAATATATATAATTCCTTGCCTATTCACATTTACCATAAAGAATTATGGGTTTCCAAGTTTATCCCATATTTTTACAAAATTTGTCATGGAGTTATGTTACCTATTCACAGAATGTTGTATAATAGGGATGCCCCAAGATCTTCCCTTGAAGAGGAAGTTGATATTCTTCCTGTCGGAAGATGGTTTGGGGAAGAGTTTTTCACTTATATTAGAGTATTTGGAAGCATTACTTCCCCTCATGTGCTACCCTTGTATGTACTTGATAAGTTATTAGCTTGAGAAATTGCCTACCAGACCTGCGGAGTAGGAGGAATGAGAAAAGAATTGAAAGACATGAAGAAGGCCATCTGACCACAATTTCCTATGGCATGTGTGGCCTTTAGACTGTTTGATTTAGGTCATGCATTCAAACAAGTAGACAACATGTTGAGTCTACGACTATTTAAATTTCCAGGGAGACAATTCAATCCCTATAATGTCATTAAGAATTTTACTACGATTGTCAAAATAAATATATTTTCTAAAGAAGATGATCACTTTGACGACATCTTCCAGCAGAAGAGTACACTGAAAGACATTTTACATATGGCTCAAATTCGATTTCCCCCAGCAGAATTCCAAGAATTCAAAATCTACAGAGAGAGAAGATTAGTAAACATCCCCTTGGATAAGTTACGCTTAGAGCCAATAACGGAGCCAACACCCAGTGTTAGTTTAAGTGAAAGCTTTGGTACAGAAAAGTCTAGGTCTAAGTCTAGGAAAGTGTCACCAGAACACTCTAAACAGTCCGATAGCGACCATAATAAAAGTGAAGGGTCCGTCAAAGATACTACCCAATTTGAAGAGCACCCAGAGCAACAGGTCTTGACGACACCACAAGTAAAGGTTCCCCCTCCCCTCATCCAACCACCAAAGTCAGTGAGAACTGAGTTGCATGAGGAGTGGGAAACATTCAATGAATTGATTAATACTAAGGAGCAAAACACGAAAACACCTAAGAGTATAGTGCAGACAATGACAGATAAGATCATGGAAACAGTCAGCAATGCTCTAGAAACAAAGCATATTCCCATAACCCCATCATCTGAGATCACGCTGAAAATAGAGGAAATTCCTCCTCTAGATGTATTTTATAGCCCACATCACAAGGTGGTGGTAAGAAGACAAAGAAAGAAATGGAAATTGGACAACTTGCTCTCACCTGAGGCAGATGTCCTTTGGCGAGACCCTACCATTGACCCTACTGAAAATTTGACCAGGTTATCCCAGATCGTAGGAGCCTATGCTTCTGTTACTATTGATAAAGCATATGAGGTTTAGCTATTACTTAAGGATAGAGAGGAACAAATCCAAGTTTTGCAACGATAACTATAGTAGGCTAGTGCCGACCGAGAAGCAGAGGAGAAATTAGAAAAATTATAATAGGATTTTCAACAGATGTAGCTGGGGTATCAGAACAATTTGGCCGAAAAGGAACACCAATTATAGGCTATGCTAGAATTGCATAGAGATGACCCCAAAATAACAAAGTTTGTCTCAGAAGTCCTTGCCTTGAATGAGCAACTCTTGCAACAGTAAGAGGCACTATGCTAAAGAATATCACAATGGAGTTCCCATTGCGAGATCAAGTCAAGTCGTGGATTTACGACTCGACTATAATTTATTTGATAAAAAAATTTCTGATTATTTGATTTGGCAGTAATCGAAGGAAGGAAAGAAAGCAGGCTTGCCCAAAATCAATAAAGCCCACAAAGAAATGTTGTTTCACAAGTGGGATGCATAGATTAAAAAGGCAGAAAAGGCAGTGGAAGAAGTAGTGACAACGACAAACAATGTCATTGACTGTGTCAATGAAAATTTGCATAGAGCAAACTTGATATTAGAGATCACTCTGGGATTTCTCCCAAAGGCACAGCAACTAAAAACAAGCTGGAAACAGAAGGCTGAGGAAAGGGCAGATTCCATCAAGAAGTTAACCAATTTGAATTGGGACACTTACCAGTAGTACTTGGTTAAAACACACAGTCAATGCATGATTCTCAAGTGCCTTACAAATTCTGCAGAAAAGATAGTGCCAGTACTTGCCGATTCTGTTTTCGCCGGGCAACTAAAATCGGAGGTCGGCCAAATGACTCTCCTCAAGCCGATGTTGAATTCTTGTGATGTTAGAGAATAGATACATAGATAGTTAATTTCCAGATACAATTTTAGTTGTATTTTTGATTTATTTTTTCCTTAAATAAGGACGGTAATTTAAACCTCCTATATTTTTTTAATAAACTATTTTTAGTATTTAGTTAGTAGTATTTTAACCCCTCTCATGCATTTAGAGAAGGGTCCTAAAATTTGTCAAAAACATTTCCTCAGAACATGCACTTCCGCACCCTTGGAGGAGGTTTTGATGAATGAATGGAATGATATTTATTGATATTTGTGTTTAATGTGTACTACTGAAATGCATTTATGTACTCTTAGTAGATATTGAATTAGGAAGAGATAAATCTATATTATTGAAGTTCATGAGTAGAACTTGTTATCAATGATACTTTATCTCTTAATGATTTCTTCTTATGTGTTAAAGTAATATTTTATGTTCAGTTATTTATATATGAAGGCTTGAATGTTTGAGTTATCATTTGGCACTTTTGTACGATGGTGACTATTCTATTTATTCTTTAATGTATGAATGACTTATGATGCAATAAGCTTTTGACAAATGTTTTGGTTAATTTCTTATACGAAACAATTCATTTTTAACGAATTCTTTTCTAGTAGCAATTGAATGATCTTTATTACCAATTGCTGTTAGAAACTATTTTAGATCGCATAAATGAAAAGTTAAATCCTGGGTTAGTTTTAGAATTAGATATTTATGTTCATTAGAATAAAATTGCATGTTTTAAATTAGACTTAGATTAAAAGAATTTTTCTTAGAAATATTTAGAAAAGGAAATATCAATTCTTATCACACACACACAAAAATTGGGAAACTGGTCCCATTATCCCCAGTCGAACCCACCATCCCAAACGGAAAAGGAGCTACTTTCAAGGTCCGAACCGGGTGGGTATCCCCCTTGTTTTAGACCCGCTTTTTTGGACTTAAACACTACCTAACAACTACTACAATAATATGAATGAGTCATTTATGTTAGTCATTTTAATTGTGTCACTTCAACAATCTAAACTTATAAGGGATAGTGGATTCAAATACTATTATAGACTGGATAAAAGGTTATACTTCCTGAAACACTTCTTTATTATATTAGTGGATGATTACAGTTATGGAGCTGATTAAAATCTTCAACGTTATATGCTTTGATCACTTTCATGAGGAATTAAATTCAAATACTGACAGATTATACAAAATGGGAGTGAGCTTATAACTAGGTCAAATACAATATGAAGAATACCTAGAAGGAGAAGTGTTGGTTAATTAATAGAGGAGACATTTCCTGTAGTTGAAGACTTAACCTTTCATGCATATCTACATTTTTTATTATCAAGGTCATATCCTTTGAACTTGGGATACTAGTTTATAACACATTTGTAACTTGGATATCAAGTTGTTTATCTAGCTTGAACATACACAACAATACAAACATTAAGAACTGAAGACAATAATGCAAAAATATAAAGGTAGTGGTTGAATGTGCAACACAAACATAACAAAACCTTTTCCCACAAGTATATAGAATAATATTGACCCATTGTCTCCTAAACATATACCAAATGGAATCTTTACTCAATACCTTAAGGTAGCCATGGGTACCTTAGCAGTTTGTGAGGCACATGTAACATTGATTGCACATAGAAATTTGGATTAAAGCTTACCCATGTTATCCTTAAGTCCCACCAAAATTAGGGAGGAATATCATATAACCAATTGGTAATGTCACTATTCTTGCATGAGAGATGTGTAAGTTTCAAATATCCACCTGTTCCTTGCCCTCCCCATGTTTTTTCGACATTGAAATGATTACTACAACTAAGGCCATAATTAGTTGGTGTTAGAAATATTATGGCCACATCTATGGCCATTAATTTCTTCTTGCTAGGACTTCCACCCAACCTTTAATACAATCAGATGATATCATGCACTTTGGGATTCATACTTCAACCCAAGTCATTGTTAAGGTAAGAATTCCACCTTATATGTAGACCACAACTCAAGAAATATCCCCCCCACTCATATTAAGTGGGTTCTTCCAAATTCATTACTCTTACAAGTGATAGGTACAAGGTTAAAATTTATCCCCCCTTCCCATGTTTTCTCTTAACTATAACGATTGCAACTAAGCCACGATAGAAAAATTCAACATATCCATGCATTGTCAATTTATTTTAGGACTTCCACCTAATGTTGAATATGTCGACATAGGAGCATAATTTTTTAATTCGTGACTTAAATGTGGGCACTCATTATAATAAGTTCTCCAACTTGCTACCAAACCATAACATGACAAACCTAAGCCCTCAATGTTAACATGGGTTTTTATATTGTATTAATGTAGATTATTATTCTTACCTTATTAGAGATCAAACCAAAGCGATGATTAAAATAATAATTGATTACTTGATATCTATCAAAGTTTGAACTCTATCCATTTATGGCATAGGTTAAATAACACAAAATGTAACAATTTATAGCCATGATTTGGAATGGAATTCAATGATAGATTGCGATTACATTTGGGTCATAGTTTCTCTTATCAGCATACCATGCTTACAATTGTTTAAGGATATTTGATTAGATTTAAAATCTTAGAAAAAAATGAACAGTGTTACATTAATCAAAGCCTTAATCTTTTTTTTCCCAATAAAATTGGATTAAAATATGTAATTTTGTCTATTAGATAGACAAATTTGTGATTTATTTTTCAACTATTATTTTGATAGCCTAACTTTGTAGTTAAACTTCAATGTTCTACCAACTAATGTTGACTTTAAAATATCATTTGTTAGAATCCTAAAAAATGAAGCAAAACACTACTAAACCAACATAATAGTTACCCATCATTTTAATAAAAGTATTAACCTCAACACATATTAGCATGATCAATATCCTTGTTGTAAATAGAAAAAAGTCATACACACACACACACACACACACACACACACATGCGGTTCTCCTCATTGACTACTACCAAAACCACATTTTCACCCCAATTTATTTTTTTAATAATTGAATATATAAGTATACACATAATGAAAAAAGGTGTGTATCAATGTGGAATAAAAACTTGAATATATTGAAGTGGTCCTTTTTCTTTATTAATATGTTGAGTTGGTGAAGAGGTAAGAAATCCCTCCTTGTTTCCATGTATTTTATGGAGCCCTATGCTTCAATGAAATTTTCATGTAAGGAGCTATTTCTCCATGACCTTTTGTCAGAACAAGATCACGAGACAACAAGAGAAAAATGGCTAATGGAAAGATAGGAGAATCCCAACCTAATGCTCAAGTATGCAGCACACATGTGGTTCTAGATGCTATAAAGGAAAGAGTGCGCACATGACCTCATAGGTTAGTGAAGGATTTTGAATTCATAGCAGAATGCTCACACTCCACTCATGAAATATTATTTATCTTCACTTGATCTCAACACGTACACACATCCAAAAACACTCAAGGATGAAATTGATCTTCCTTAGAAGATCACCAACTCAAAACATCATAAAATTAACATATATCACTCTTGCAAACATGTAAATATAGAGAAGGAACATAGATTTCTATTGATCCATAATTGAAATACAAGTATACCTTTGCCCATGTCACCTCTCCAAATCCCGATAAAGTCTCCCCATTACAATAGGAAAAGATCCATGAAGAGCATCAACTCTAGTAGCATAAGCCTTAAGGAATCACTCTAAAACTTTGTCTCACTCCAGAAATATGATGCCAATACTCAAACTCAATATCAAAAACTAGCCTCACCCTCTCAAGTGCTCTAGTATAAATAGGAAAAAGAGAGATCCTAGGAGGATGCATGTAGATGCTTAGGATGATGAGAAGTTATGGAAGCATCTTAATAATGAGTCCCAACCAACTCAAGTAGGTGATTAATTGAACTTATATCCTCAGAGGCACAAAATTCTAGAAAGATTCCTAGTCAAAGGCATAATATAGGGTAAACTTTGGTTGTAGTCACATGCATAAAGCATGCTTCCTATTACTAGAAGGCTCCATTCTCATGCATAAGCCATCATACATGGACCTGAGTGTCATGACTGGAAAAAAGAAGGTTTGAGGACCATAGCTCAAAAGTTCATCAGGTTTGTAAATGAGAGGCCACTTAGTGAACTTAGGCTTATTGATGTGGTAGACAAAGTGGGGTCCATCATGGAGATCACTAAGATGATCCAAAAGGAGGAATCCAAATTCAAAGCTGAAGAATATTTGGGGGTAGTGGCAAGAAAGGTAGATGCTTTCAATGAATAATTTGAGTCACTGATAAAGGTAGGATTTCCTAGCCGTTGGAAACTGGGTGAGCTAATCCCATGTATCAATACAAATAATGACTGATAGAGGCTATTAGCACCTAAATTCGCCTTAGGCTGAAAGAAGGCAAAATTCAAGGTAACCACAAACCACGCTCAGTCTGGTAGCTAGCCCTACCAGAACATGAGAGGGCTCTCTCCTAGTCACACTCAGTAGATAGATAAATGAAAAAACCTGAGATGACTTTCAATGAACTATTTATCATAGGCTAGTAAGTGAAAA
>APFE030572092.1:91717-139623 GCA_000404065.3 Pinus taeda
TAATAATCTCCTTTGCCTGACGCCTTGAAAGTAGCTTCTCTTCTATCTAATGGACCTCCCTTTCTCATTTCATAAGCATTTAGAATTCCATGTAGCTGAGACATAGTAAGAATTCGTAGATTTTCCTTTTCTTCTATTGCAGGTACTTTAGATTCAAACTTGGGGGACAATGATCTTAGAACCTTTTCAACCACAATAGCCTCTTTTATTTCTTCACCCAAATTTTTCATACAATTAACAACTTCATCTACCCGAAGAAAATAGTTAGCCACACTTTCATCATTATACATCTTGAGAGTCCCATACTGAATCCTGAGAGTTTGAAGTTTGGCACGCTTTACCTGTTCATCTCCTTCATAGCTCGTGACAATTTTGTCCCATATCTCTTTTGCGGATTTATAGTGCATTACCTTCATGAATTCCGATTGGGATGTACATCCTAATAGGGTACTGACTGCTTTTGCATTTGTTTCATACTTCTTCTTCTCGTCTGCATCTGTAGGAGTAGTTGAAGGAGAAGCATAGCCTGTCTCTACGATGTTCCAAACTTCTGTACCAAGAGATTGAAGATAGGCAGTAACTCTTACCTTCCAATAATTGAAGTTTGTTCCATCAAAAACTAGTGGCCTGATAGATGCTTCCCTCTCGTAGTTGCTCATGATGAAAGATCTTCCTTTAAGCAATCAAGTTTCTTTAGAAGGACCTGCTCTGATACCAATTGTTGAAAATAATACTGAGAGGGGGGGTGAATCAGTATTATCTAGTTCTTTTAACAATTCTTCCTTATTTGAATTATTTTTTTGCATATCAGTACAATAAAATAATGAGCAAGAAAAACAGACAGTCACATCAAAGAACACCAGATATAAGGTGGAAACCCAATGTGGGTGAAAACCACCTGCTGCAATATGTCTCTATCTTCTTTCAAATTAGAAACTTCCTTTTACAATAGTCTTGTACTGGTGCAGTCCCTTACTAGTACGCAGGCTGCAACCTGCAGAGAGCTACAACTCTCTCTCGTTTTCCAGTTTCACCTGGAAGGGAGCTACAACCCCCTACTTCTTTACAAGGACCACTTTTCATAAATTTTCAAACTGGATCCATATACATCAAATGATCATCAAGTACATATAATTTACAGTCAGCTGCAGTAACCAGATCAAAATAATAGAACTGAACCCAGAACACCTTATCAATAGAAAAATTCAGTCAACAGAAGATCTTAATTCAGATACGCAGTTTTCCTTTTACTGGCCTGCGTCGCTACGCACTTCACCCTTTGCTTCTCTGTGTACACCCGCAGAGCTCCTTCTACTGCATTGCGTGACCACACACTGCTTCTTCTACTGCGCTGCGTACAGTACGCACCCAAATACACTATCGCGCCATGCACTTCACTGAAGGCACACACCCAAAGACACTATCGCGCCGCGTACTGTTTCTGTGCATACGCAACTGAACCACCGTCGCTCTGCGTACCCACGCACTGCTCCTTCGTCGCTTTAGCGTACCCACGCACTGCGCCTTTGTCGCCCCTGCGTACCCACGCACTTATCCTTCTTTTGCTCTGCGTACCTACCCAGAGGCACCGTTAAACACCTGCGTACATCAGATTAGGGTTGAAATTACAGATCACCAATGTGCTACAATTAGATAGATGCTCAGATCTGATCAAGCGCTCGGGAGATCACCCTTTACATATTCGCGTTCCACTTCACTTTCATATAGATCAAGCCTTTTGAAACAATAACCCAATAGATCAGATCTTAAGATATTCAACCAAAAAGCATACTAAGCCAAATGATCTCCTTTGCTTTATATAGGCAAGCTCTTCCTCAAATCAAGGATCATGGGGCTCAATAATAATAATAAAATAAAACAATACCAAGGGTCAAAACCATGATAACACAATACTGTCGGCTAAATACCAAGGGTAAAACATAAGGTACCCCACGTGTGCGCGCTTTATTGCCTTGAAGAGTGTGCACTGGGGTACACACCTCATGAAAGGGTAATCTGCGTAACTGGACGCGGTTCTTGCACGACGTACCTGCAGGTACGCACCTCCTGAATTGTTCTCCTGCGTACTTCTTTATTTTCATCAAATTGAGAGCCATGCTATGGGTGTTGCCATCAAGTACAACATCTGTAACATATAATCATACCAGAAACATAATACCAACAGGAGGTTCATCATCCTCACCCTAGTAAAGTGCATGAGCAAGCGGATGTGATAGGCATACAGTTGAGAGAACCTCTCCTCACACCTGAAGCATTTCATGATCAATCTCATGAGCGGAGCATACTCATTTTTCAAGTATCTGAAGGGAAATGCTCTTGTGAGCTCATTCAAGAATCTGGCTTTGATGTAAGGCTGATAGTGTTGCCTTTCCACCTTCTTCTTCTTATGCCACTACTCCCCAACATTTGGTAAACATGTTGTCATTGATATAGCTTCGGGTGTCAATGTGGAAGTGACCCCGGCCAAGGTATACTGACCTCCATGTAGATGAAGCACAAATAAACGGGCCAACTCATGATGAACTCTGACATTTGCCACCCTTTGACAAAATTCAAAACATGATAGGTGCTGGAAGCATGACATGGCAAGAGGGCATGCTTGTAACTCAGTGAGGGTAGTGGGTTCATCCCTAACATGTTTGCCACTCTTGTGGTGTCACCTGGGAGCCTGATCTTCTGAGGATGAGTCACTCTGTGTCTCCCTCTCATACTCAGATGAATGTTGTGATGACATGACTACAATGTGGACTGTGACTAGGCTGCCCCTTTGATGATGGTGTGAGGCTGGGTGCCTTTGTAATATCTATTACCAAGGGGAACAATGAAACAGGGATTGTTAGGAAGGGAGTGATGAAATGGGGATAAGGTTTATAGGGAGAAATTTGTTAGAGATATGGGAGGGGTTTGGGGTATTTTGATGGGGTAGGGTTTGGGGTTTCTATTGACCAATAGGAGGAGGGAAAGGGGAATATGAGTTTGGCAGTGTTAGGGTAATGATAATAGGAGAAATGACAAGGGGGAATAAGGAACAGGGGTAGGGTAGGAAAAATAGAGCCATGGCAGCAATGACACTATTACACAACCCTAGAAAAATGGTTTTTCTTTGGTGTCTTCTTCTGTTTTCTTTATGAAATGTTTTTGCATTCAATCACCAATAATAACCCACCATATCTTTATCAAATCTGATGCACAAGTGAGTTTGAGAGCCTACCTTGCAATTAGAGGGGCTTCACAAAAGATTTGAGGGAGTTTTGGCACGTTCTGGGTACTTTGTCTCTATGCGCCGCAGCCCTGTCTATGTGCACCGCACCCTGGGTGTGCGCCACGCTAGTTACAAGTTTGAATGGTGGGTGGGTGCTCTATGCACCGTGCCCTATGTGTGCACTGCGCCCCTACCTGTGTGCACCGCGCCCCTATTATCAGCTCCAAACCGACTCCATCTCCTTGTTTATGCCTCTGTTTGTATGCGCCGTGCGCAAAGCCCAGTGCACCGCACCCCGGGTATGCATCGCACCCTTAAGAAAATTGCACTATGGTCAGGTTGCGTGTGCGCCGCGCCCTCTGTGTGCACCGCGCTCCTAGTTATATGCGCCGCGCCCTCCAAGGTTGCCTCCAACTCACTCAATCACTCACCAACGCACACTCACGCCTTTCCAACACTTCTCCAAGATTTGTAATGGCACAATGCATTTGTTTTTGACAAAAAATTGTATATATAGCCTTGGAAGATATGGGTTTAATTTTTTCCTCTTCAAAAACCCATTTTTCTAATGTTTGAGTTTTGCACTTTTTCACTGACTTTAAAACACACTAATTTTCACTTTCCCTTTGAAATTTTAGCTTGAATGATGCAATTTTCGGCACTCTTTGCGGGGATTGCACGACAGGACATTTTTCCACGGAAACCATGTCTGCATCCGAAAAAATCGACTGACGACCTTTTTTTGAAAATTTTGTCATAAATGACACTGTTTGACTCTTCTTCAAAACATAGTTTTTAAGAAGGTCGGAGTCTATCCACATGATGATGAAGCTCTCTGAACTATAACTTTGTAAGGGTCTCACTCTGGCCTGCATGGCTTTATTGGACATGTTCAAAGACCAAATTGATGAATTCCTAGACCTAGACCTTGAAATGACCCTTATCCTTTAAAGGACCAAACCTTGACTGTCATGGAATTTGATGATGATTGACAAAAGATCTGAGCCAGTAAGATCCAGACATGAGGAGGAATGACTATCATGACCTTCTCCGTTAGATTATGGCATGCCCCTAGAGGAATGCAACTGGGAGAATGGAGTGGGACACCTAATCATGAAATGCATAAAGAGTTTTGGTCTCTGACGGAGGACTGACCAGACCGACTCTAACATTGGCTCCAATGGGGGATGGTAGCTCCTTGGAGGTGCCAAGAACAATAGATCTCTGGAGGAGCTAGATAGTGCCTTCATCCATTGGGCTATGGATTCATCATTTTGATAAATAATATATGACTCTAACTCATTTATGAAAGTGAAATGACCCAAAAAAAACTGACTGAAACTTGCCATTGAAATGACTTAAAGACTAGTTTGAAGAACTCTAACGAAACTGAAATAAAATGGTATTTACAGTGACAGTGGAAGCAGCGTTGATAACTTAGAAGTGGTACTACTTGAGCAGCTGACCATTGATCGGCCCTCCTGGACAACCCTCTTCGTTTATTTCCTTAAGAAGAAAAGCATTTTGCCCCCGATATGTTGCAATCTTGAAAGGAACTTTCCAGAGGTTCTCGAAGTTACTGTGCTTGCCTTTCTCCTCATTCCTTGCATCCCACTTCAGCACTACATCATCCACTTGAAATTTATCGACATTTTCCTTTCTATCATAAATTTTCTTGATTTTCTCCTGCAATTTGGATGTGTTCTTGAAAACTTATTCTCTGGTTTGTTGCAAGTGGACCATTTGATTCAGCCTTCTCTGCATGGGATCTTCTTCACTACCGGCCTCTTGAAGAATTTTGACAATCGGAGCAGCGAGGGAGGAAGAAAATACTGTATCAACTCCATTAACCAGCTCAAATGGTGACATACCTATGGATTTCTTCTCGCTGACCCGATCTCCCCAAAGCGCATTTACCAACCTCTTATGCCAGCTCTTCTTGTTCATTTCCAGCATCTTCTTGATTATGTTGACCAATGATTTGTTTGAAGATTTCACCAATCCATTGCCTTGCAGATGATAGGCAGTTGAATGAGCCAAAATGATGTGATATTTATGACAAAACTCTACCATCCTCTTTGATTTTAAATTTGCTGCGTTATCGGTGATTAGCTTATTCGGACAACCAAAGCGAGACAAGATGTTATTTTCGAGGAATGGAATGATTACCGCATCTATAGCTTGTCTAGTGGGAATCGCCTCAATCCATTTTGTGAAGTAATCTATGGCTGTGAGGATCCATCTATGCTGTTTGGAAGAAGCGGGATGAATTTCGTCGATGAAATCCAACCCCCATTGCTGAAAAGGGGTGCTCACCTCTATGGGCTTGAGTGGTAGAGGCTGTAACTTCCGCTTTCCTTCAAAAATTTGACACTTATGATAGCGCTTGACCATCTTATATACATCAACAAACAATGTCGGCCAATAGTACCCTGCTCTCAAAATTTTGTTCGTTGTTGACTTCCAAAAGAGGTGACCTCCACAGTCTCCTTGGTGGCAGTCCTCCATGACTTGCTTTGCTTCCTTTTCCAACAAACAATTTAACAAACGCCACCAAGATCTTTCCAATACAGTGCTGAATTAAGAATGCAAAACTTGGCAGCCTTCAACTTGAGTGTTTTCGCTTTGTTTCTAGTCATGCTGGGTGGAGGTGACATATTTTTGAGCACATATATGATATCAGAATACCATGGAGAAAGAGTAAACATTTCAGATACCTGAATTGGTAGTTCTTCATTGTTCTCATCAGACAAAGCGGCGATCAGATTTATGTCCAAAGCATGCAAGTTTGATTCAGCCATTAGCTTTTCCAATCCCTATCCTTTCACCAGTTTTGTGGGCTTTATTTCTACATCATATTCCAACAAGGCTGCAATCCACTTGCCTCTTCTTCCTTCCAGATCGGCCTGCACTAAAACATCTTTTACAGCAGCGTTAGGAACATAGGCCAGAACGTGAGAATGTAGAATATACACCCGGAAATCTTTCAATTCCTTCACAAGTGCAAGAGCCTGCTTCTCAATGATGTTATACTTTAAAGCTGCGTTTCTTATAGCTTTGCTGAAAAATGCAATGGGTTTTTCATGATCATCTCTCTTCTGCAATAATACCGCTACCATAGTATGCTCTAAAGAAAATGAAAACAATATGAAATCCTGAGTATAGTCTGGGCTGACTAGAACTGGTGCTAAGGAAAGAGCCAATTTAACCAAATTGAAAGATTTTACCACCTCTTTTGTTCATTTCATTTGGTTGTCCTTCTTAAGCATGTTTGTCATCTCTCTTAGATGCTCTGCGAGATTGGGTACAAACCGGTGGAGGAAGTTCATCTTGCCATTGAATGATTGTATCTCCTTTTATTCCGAGACAGATCTATTTACTGAATTGCTTGCACACGTGCTGGGTCAATACAGATGTCGTCCTTTGAGATAATGTGCCCGAGTAGTTTGCCTTCTTCCATGGCGAACAAGCTCTTCTTTGGATTCAGCGACAAGCCATATTTTCTGCACTTTAGGAAGATAGTTTTAAGATGGTACATGTGCTCTTCGTCAGATTTAGAAAACACCGTGAAATCATCCAAATACACCACCAAAAAGACATCCTTCTCGTTTGCAAAAGCCACGTCCATAGCACGCTGAAATGTGGCACCCACATTCTTCAAACCGAAAGGCATTTTCGCGTAATGAAAGGTCCCCCATCGAGTGGTGAACACTGTCTTGTCTTGGTCATCCTGATAGACCGAAACCTGGTTATATCCAGAATAACCATCAAGCAGTGACATGTGGGATGCTCCCACTACTCGCTGAAGTATATGGTCCATTTTGGGTAGTGGGTAGTTGTCCTTCAATGATACTTTCTTAATATTTCTGAAATCAATGCATAAGCGAATCTCCCTTGTCTTCTTCCTTACGGGTACCAAGTTGGAGATCCAATCTGAAAATCTGATTGGCATAATGATCCCTGATTTGTACAACCTGTTGATCTCCTTTTCAATAGATGGCAACAACTTTGGATTTAGCCTTCTCAAATTTTATCTGAATGGTTTTTGATTGGGCTTGATTGGTATAATGTGTTGAATTATATTGGTGTCATATGTCTTTAAGTCGGAATAGTCCCAAACAAACACATCTGCAAATGAAGACATCAAACTGATAATTTGTCCTTGATCTTTGGCAGCAATGCTTTGGACAATTTTACCAATTTAGGATTTGCAGCTGTCCTGATATTGACCTCTTCCACACCCTTCTTTGTTGGTTGCAATGTCGGCTTGCCAGCTACATCATCTTGATCGAAGAGTTCTTTTAGAGGTATCAAGCCTTTGGGAATAATGTTATTCTTCAGCTGCAACACGTCCATTTCATTGATCTGCATTTCATCTGTACCATTTCCTTTTCCATCGTCATTTTCTTCATCAATTGAGGTCTCTTTAAACTTGCCTTTGTTTTTGCAGAAAATCATCAATCTCATCATCATCATGGAACACTTGCCATTATCTTTGATTTTTTGGAACAGTTGGACGGTGCTTAACATGAATCTCGAATTTGTTACTTGAGTTCATTGGGATTTTGAAACTACTCGCTGCCTTAGCAAGAGCATCAACAATGCTATTTTGTATGCGGGGCACACATGTCAAGGTGTATTCTGAAAATAGTTTCAAAATGTCTAGGACTGCGTTATGGTAGGCATGCATCGTAGGATGCTTTTCTTGATATTCGCCTTTGATCTGCTTGATAACCAATTCAGAGTCACCATATACTGAAATCCTCTTAGTGTTCAGCTTTCTTAGAATCTTTAGGCCAGCAATCAGAGCTTCATACTCAGGTTCATTATTTGAACATTCAAAAGCCAACTTGTAAGAGCATACCCGTACGTTACTAGGGACCTTGTTTGGGGCGGAAAAAGGACTGCATACCCAAATTCCAATTACGGCGCCATCATTTCCCACCACTCCATCGAAATCCATGGTCCACAAACCTTCTTCTTCCTCTTGCAAGTGCTGGAAATATGTTTGTTGTGCCTTGTCTGCTTGCTGTCCATTGCTTTCAGCTGATTGCCCAATGGTGTTCTGTTGTTCTTATTTTTTCAACACTTCTTTGAAATTTTCTGTTATTTCCAGGATATCATCTGCTTCTGCTAACTGACTATCTATATCATTTAAACTATCTGAATATAGAACAAAAGACTCTAAATCTGTATGTACATAGTTAATAGGATGATTTATTGGTTTCTCCTTGCTTGTGATCATGTACTTCATTTTTTGTTCCCGATATAATTTCCTCATTTGTCCAAATACTGGAATCGTTGCATAGGAGAAATCTAGTTGTAGTGTCCCTTTTAGTTTTGCTACCCAAGACCTGGAAAGAAGCATGCCAAACCTTGGAGGAATGTCTACCACTACAATATCCATCAAAACATTCTTCATGGGGAGCTGATCGAAACTCACCCCCAAGTCTTTGATGAGACCTATACATCTTACTCTACTGGAATCGAATGAATAGAGATCATGATATTGCCGGGTGATTTCCAAACCAAGCTTGTCCATGATTGCCTTGGGCATGAGATTGTGAGAGGCTCCAGAATCGAACATGGCGTTATGTAACACAAAATCATGCAACCTTAAATTGATGTAAAAAGGTGGCACATCGCTGTCATGAGACTCACCATTTGATGCTGGCCCAAAAATCATTTCAGGTTGATCATCTTTGACATTCACCATGTCGGACATTGGGTCCAAATTTAACATTTTAGATACTTGTCCTTTATAACTGTTGTTCTTCAATATTTCAGTCAAAGGGATGGATATTTTTAGCTTGGAAATCTCATTCTCTAAATTGAAAGCGGGAATTCTTTCTACCTCTTTGACTGGGATTTCTTTCCTCTCCCTTTCTTTTGATGTAACTTGTTGATGTGCTTGTTCTGCTGATGTTGATTTGCTGCTCTTCGTTTCAACCACTTCCTTTCCTTTCCTTTGTGTACGTGCTGAATCATTCTTTGGCACTTCAACATCCTTCTTTTTCTGAAGGGGTCTGACTGGCACATACTTGTTTCTAAGTGAATATCGTTGTTGTTGGGTGGACAAAGCATTCATGTAGCCTCTTTGGTATTCATTTGATTGCTCCTCCAAGATGGTGTCGCTTGGTAGAATGAAATCTCCATCTTTGTGTGTAGCTGAATTCTCTGCATACTCCTCCTCTTCAGTGAGATAAGTAGGCAAATCGTGAGGAGTAAAGAGATGATTTTATTCACCTATTACATTCCTGTCTTCATCTAATTTCGGTCCATGCACAACATTTTGCTACAAAGGTGTTTGTACTGGGTTTTGTGCAATCGGCTCTTGAGCTCGCTGATCTCTCTGTCTTATTGTATACTGTGGTTGTTGTTGGCCATGGAAGTTAGGATTTCTAACTCGTGGCTCCGGTTTATCAAGTTTCACTCTTTCAAGCATCTGCTCTACCTTCCAAAGTAGCTGTTTACTGAGGAAGATTCTTCTTTTGTAGTGATCTTCTTTTCTGCCTTTGCTCTAGCTCTCTTGGTTAGCAGATTTGCTTCAACGCTGATTGCTATCTTTTGCATGTCTTCCATTATACCCAGTTCTCTTTCTCTCAATTGATAAGCCATATCAGCATCAAAACCATCCGAGAACTTCAACATGGATAGTCCCACAGGTGGCCTTAGATTATCTGGAATTTCATTATACACTGTATTGAATCTAATGCAATAATCTTGGACTGACTCACCAGCATTTCTCTTGATTTGCTCATATTCAGACAGAATTTGAAGAGGATTCTTTTTCAGTTCCCAGCGGTTTAAGAATTTTCTTTGTAGGTCTGCCAAGGTAGTGATACGTGCAGCCGGTAAACCTCTAAACCATTTCCTTACTTCACCTACAAATGTTTGTACAAAAAGCGTCATCGGCACATTCTTCGCATCTATCTCATGAAGTTCATAGAAGTCTACCATTCTGTCCACATGTTGTTGCGCAGTAATGCCATTAGGAGTGCCATCAAAAAATGGGATTTTGCTTTGGTAATCAGCGGGGATATCATCTAAAATTTGAGGCAAAACAAGAGGTGCAAAACGGGCAGCCATCACTCTTGGTGGATTTGTCCTTGGAGGTGTTGGAGGAGTGTGCACAGATTTTAAGGGGCTAGCAATTGGAGTTTGAAGCTGAGCTATTATGTAGTTATCAATAGACCGGTTAGCCCTTTCCATCTCCAAGTCTACAAGAAACTGTGGATTGTGGACAGTAGAGTCAACCGCTCTTTCGGACTTGGTTTCAAACAACAATAATTCAAACTACTCATTAAACTTTAGCTCTTCAATATACTCAAAAATGTCCAAGCATGAATGAGATTTGAGCACGGACGATATAGAGCTTTCTTGATGACGATTTCTTGAAATCAAATTGGGATTTTCGTAGAAGAGCGAAGGGTCGGGATCAGGATTAGCTCTGGTGTATCTTCGAGAAGCCAGCATGCTATTGAGAAAAATCAATGGACACAACCTACTTTACTCAGCCTATAAAATCCTAAACTTATCATCCAGAAGCTTAGAATTATTAAGAAGCAAGGGGATTTGATTTATCCCAGTGGAGTCGCCACTATGTTAGCACCTAAATTCGCCTTAGGCTGAAAGAATGAAAAATTCAGGGTAACCACAAACCACGCTCAGTCTGGTAGCTAGCCCTACCAGAACAGGAGAGGGCTCTCTCCGAGTCACACTTAGTAGATAGATAAATGAAAAGGCCTGAGATGACTTTCAATGAATTATTTATCTTAGGCTAGTAAGCGAAAACAGATACAAGAAATGATTTTTATGAATGACTGTGTTTCTGGGATGTTATGGAACCAATGGACCTCAATGAACAGAGAACTTAATACAAAGGCACAGATTATTTCGTGAGGCAAGGTAGGCGGGAAGCCTAGAAATTTAGTTTTAAGATAGTGCGGAATGGAGAAATTGATTAAGAGGGTGAAGAGGGCATGGACAACATGAATCCTTTTCAACAGAAGAATGAACATTGAACATGAAATTTTCCCACAGGCAGAGCAATAAAATTGAATTCTACCTTAGCTAAATTAGAAAATTTCAATGGAAATGAAGATGAAATGAGCTATGAAACATGAAAAGATACATATGAAACATAAGAGACACATTTGCTACACTCACAACCACATGAATCTCATGAAACATAGCCACTGCCTTTCATTAATCCTCTGTAAAAATATACAATGCAGAAACAGAGTTTCTTTCCCACAGTCTCCCAGAAGTTACAAGCCAACCAACCCTTTGCAAATAGTTTGCATACAATATATAGAATGTGCCATGAAGAGATAGAATGCCCAAGGGTTGGGGAGTTACTCGAATCATTACAAAATGAAGGTGGAGAGCCAAACAGCAGCTACAGGTGCAGCGCCACAAACATGACAAATGGCTTGGGTGGCTCTTTGCCTTCCTTTGCCACTTGGATAACTGACCGTCTGGAGTGAAAATACTTTTAAAACCACCTTAGGTGCTGAGAAACTAAATTTCATATGAGTGGGCCCACTTACAAAAAGTCAGGAAGCAAAATTTCGCGAAACAGAGGCATTCTGGGCCTTTTTTCCTATATGTGTCGCGCCCTTTTTTGTATGTGTTGCACCACTTTGAGGCCAGTTTTGAGGCACTTTTAGGAGTCCAAAATGTGCCTAAGTATGCTTGTTGGAAAGCCTGTTCTATCTACTTTCCAACCCAAGTGGAATTTTTAAATTTGGAGATCATCTTCCCCTCCAAATCTTCATTCTCCCAAGACTGCTTCCTGTGTGTCAAAATAGGGGCAGTGAGGCCATTTTTGAGAGTTTTTTGCCCTTTTGGTGGGCAAGATCTTCTCCAAATTTATTGATCCAAGTGCCATTAGTCATGATTTTTCATTTTGAATCCAAAAATCCAAACCATTTCTCATTTAAAGCTCCCAATCGTACGCGTTGCGCCAGTGGCGCAACGCATATATAGTAAAAACCTGTGTTTGTGCCAAAAATTTGTCATGTGACCAAAATTTTCCCAAATTCCTTGAAATTTCAGCTGGAGGTCCTCTATGAAGCTCTATGCTGTTCCAGGGAAGCTTCGGCCAAGATTCAAAGCCGATATTTCTCTTTTGCCTCTTTTGCCTCTTTTGTTGCTTTGCTCAGTTTGCCCTTCAAGCTCCTTATTCGGGCCTTTGCGCTCATGTGCCGTGCCCTGTAATGACAAGCCATCCTCCTCAATATGGTTTTATCTCTATTTTCCTTCTCCAGTAGCTTCTCCAAGTGTAGATTGACCCAATCTAACCAAGACTCACGGTCGTTGTTGATCTCTTGCTCCAAGGTAGTGAGCTCGATCCTCCTCTGCTGGGCAGGTTGTTGATTTTCACGGATGCTTTGGAGCTCCATGATCGTCTGTTGGTCCTCAAGCTATTTTTTTCTTTGTTACAGACACTTGATGACCCATCTAGCTCTCTCCATATTGAGTATCAAGTCTTGTATCTCCGAGTCCTGCTCTTGAATGGTCACCCTAAGTTTGGCATTTTCTGCCTCTGTCTCTTCGTCCTGAATGAGGATGACATCAGTCTCCTGTACACCTGATGGTCCCTCATCATGCACGATCTTCTTGCCCTTATCCAATATCTGTGTAGTCGATGCCAGAAGCGAGGCCCCTTCCACCCTAGGTGGAGATAACGCTCGCTTTGCTGCTGCAAACAAGTGCCTACTGCCTCTCCGATATGTAATGAAAACTGGCATGGTAGTGGTATCATGATGCTCATGCTGATAAGAATGACCACCCAACTCCTGCTCGGGATCTGATAGTACCTGTGGTGTGCTAAAGAAGTCACGGGAGATGAAGTCCTCCCAAGCAATGCCCTGCAATCCCAACTGATGATCTACCAAAATCCAGATAAGAGCGAAGTGATACACACTGTTAAGCTACTACAGAGGGGTTTTATGCAGCATGAAGGTGTTCATCCTCTCTATACTCGTACATATGAAAAATGGGAGGTTCATCATCCTCACCTTGGTAAGGTGCATGAGCAAGCGGATGTAATAGGCATACAGCCGAGAGAACCTCCCCTCACAGCTGAAGTATTTCATGATCAATCTCATGAGCGGAGCATACTCATTTTTCAAGTATCTGAAGGGAAATACTCTTGTGAGCTCATTCAAGAATATGGCTTTGATGTAAGGCTCATAGTGTTGCCTTTCCACCTTCTTCTTCTTCTTCCACTACTCCACAACATTTGGTAAACCTATTGCCACTGATATATATTCAGGTGTCAATGTGAAAGTGATGCCGGCCAAGGTAGACTGACCTCCATGTAGATGAAGCACAAATAAACGGGCCAACTCATGATGAACTCTGACATTTGCCACCCTTTGACAAAATTCAAAACATGATAGGTGCTGGAAGCATGACATGGCAAGAGGGCATGCTTGTAACTCGGTGAGGGTAGTGGGTTCGTCCCTGACATGTTTTCCACTCTTGTGGTGTCTCCTGGGAGCCTACTCTTCTGAGGGTGAGTCACTCTATGTCTCCCTCTCATACTTAGACGAATACTGTGATGACATGATTGCAATGTGGAATGTGATTAGGCTGCCCATTTGATGATAGTGTGAGGCTAGGTTCCTTTGTAATATCTATTACCAAGGGGAACAATGAAATAGGGATTGTTAGGAAGGGAGTGATGAAATGGGGATAGGGTTTATAGGGAGAAATTTGTTAGAGACATGGGAGGGTTTTGGGGTATTTTGATGGGGTAGGGTTTGGGGTTTCTATTGAGAAATAGGAGGAGGGGAAAGGGAATATGAGTTTGGTAGTGTTAGGGTAATGATAATAGGAGAAATGACATGGCGGAATACGGAACAGGGGTAGGGTAGGAAAAATCAAGCCTTGGCAGCAATGACACTGTTACACAACCCTAGAAAAATGGTTTTTCTTTGGTGTCTTCTTGTTTTTTCTTTATGAAATGTTTTTGCATTCAATCACCGATAATAACCCACCATATCTTTATCAAATTTGATGCACAAGTGAGTTTGAGAGCCTACCTTGCAATTAGAGGGGCTTCACAAAAGATTTGAGGGAGTTTTGGCACGTTCTGGGCGCTTTGTCTCTATGCGCCGCACCCCTGTCCGTGTGCGCCGCACCCTGGGTGTGCGTCGCGCTAGTTATAAGTTTGAACAGTGGGTGGGCGTTGTGTGCACCGCGCCCTATGTGTGCAGTGCACCCCTGCCTGTGTGCGCTGCGCCCCTGTAATCACCTCCAAACTGACTCCAGCTCCTCGTTCATGCCTTTGTCTGCATGCTCCGCACGCAAAGCCCAATGCGTCGTACCCTAGGTATGCATCGTGCCCTTAAGAAAATTGCACTATGGGCAGGCTGCATGTGCGCCGCGCCCTCTGTGTGCGCCATGCTCTTGGTTATATTCGCTGCGCCCTCCAAGGTCACCTCCAACTCACTCAATCGCTCACCAATGCACACTCACGCATTTCCAACACTTCTCCAAGACTTGTAATGGCACAATGCATTTTTTTTGGCAAAAATTTGTATATATAGCCTTGGAAGAGATGGGTTTAATTTTTTCCTCTTCAAAAACCCATTTTTCTAATGTTTGAGTTTTTCACTTTTTCACTGACTTTAAAACACATTGATTTTCACTTTCCCTTTGAAATTTTAGCTCGAATGATGCAATTTTCGGCACTCTTTACGGGGATTCACGACAGGACATTTGGCCACGGAAACCATGAATGCATCCGAAAAAATCAACTGACGACCTTTTTTTGAATTTTTTTCATAAATGACACTGTTTGACTCTTCTTCAAAATAGAGTTTTGAAGAAGAGTTAGAGTCTATCCACATGATGATGAAGCTCTCGGAACCATAACTGTGTAAGGGCCTCACTCTGACTTGCATGGCTTTACTGGACATGTTCAAAGACCAAATTGATTAATTCCTAGACCTAGACCTAGAAATGACGTTTGTCCTTTAAAGGACCAGACCTTGACTGTCATGGACTTTGATGATGATTGACAAAATACTTGAGCCAGCAGGAGCCAGACATGAGTGGGAATGACTATCATGACCTTCTCTGTCAGATTATGGCATGCCCCTAGTGAATGCAACTGGGAGAATGGAGTGGGACACCTAATCATGAAATGCATAAAGAGTTTTGATCTCTGACGGAGGACTGACCAGACCGACTCTAATAGAGGCCAAGAGAAGAGAAGACTCCTGCCATGAGAAGATTTCCACTTTGAAGATCAGAATGATGGTAAATTATATTAAGAAGGACTTCTAGTTTCTTGGGTTGCTAAAATTGTTATTCAAGGTTAGGATGGACTATTTAGACTTAACAAATCTGAAGATCTCAATTAATTTTTCTTCCAGTCTCCTAACCCAAATCTAGTGTTGTGGAAAATATGTTAGCAATTCATTGATTTTCCCGTGCTCCAGATCATCGACCACACGATGCAGTCTCCACGTCCTACCACGCAAAATTGAAGATATTGCAGATTGTGTCGATCATGACACTATTATTTTTATTTCTTAGTCAGTTACGTTTTCTGTTAGAAATAGTTGTGTCACAGAGCACGCTTAATGTTGACATGATCACTCTCTATAATAAAATTAAGAAAGCATATTTTTGTAATGGGTTCTCCTTCAGAATCCCTATAGAGACAGTGAGATGATATTTCAAGAGGGTTCAAAGATTTGTTGTTTTTTGCTTTCCAATAGAGAATCAATGTGTATTGTTTATGTATTATTGCTTTGTTGAAGATTATTACAATTTTTTGGTGATTCTGGCTCATCTGAGTTTGTAGTATGTATTCTTGCTATGTTACTTTCATATGCATTTTTATTTTCCTCTCATATTATATCATAAGTAGTTGTTGGATTTTTTTTCTCATGAATGTATGGATTCGTTGAATTCAAATATTGATGTGTAATGCCTGTATGGATAGGGAAATTAAATCCTTAAAGTGCACACGATGTATCTTTGAATCTCATCCTCCATCTCTGCTTAACCCACTTCACTCTGATTTTCACTACATATGATTCTTAAAGATAAGCCTTATGTATTGAAATTCCTTCTTGTTAGCCTCTTCTATCTCATATACTACAATGACTTATTAAACTATATACCTAGGCAACTCAAGGTCATCGTATATTTGCATAAATATTTTCATGAGTTGATTTTTCATTTGTTTGTTATGTGTTTCCTCTGGACGAGGTTTGTGAATCACCTCTATTCTATGACATATTAAAGACTAAGTATTTGTGACAAATCTTACAAACCTGCAAGCACTCATCTAGGATTTCCTAGGCACTGGTCTTCCCTCCAACCAGGGGGTTGTCTCTAGGGGGTTGATTCCAGCCACAACAGCTGCCAGCACCCAACGCCCATAGGCAAGGATGCGACACAGTGCAATGACATGTACTTGTGACAGAAGAGCAGCCTGATGCTTGTGAACTGCAACATTTGGGGTCGAATCTTCGGGTGTTGACACTTGGCTCCCAAATTTTTGCAGGGGTTTTACATTTTGACACCAATAAAACCCATAACAAAAATAAATGTTGAAACTCTCAACAAAATGGAGATATCTAGCTTTCTCGATGGAATGGAGTTATTTTGCTTCTAAAATTTTGATCTTAATAATATCTCATTATTGAGTCGCTTTCCAGCCCAATATCGAAATAACATTTCAATGTCCTATTATATTATGTAAACATTTTGATTCTATGTCAAATTGCATTAATATTGATTTTTGGACTTAGAATTTTCGCAACACGTGATTTTTCCCATGGTTGCACCAAGAAGCACATTCTATAGCCCAGTCTGGCTACAATATATAGGTATATCTATGATCAAAGTTAAATTATAGTTAATGTCGTCCAACATAAAAATAAAATTAGAAATCTAAATAATGTTTATGTCTTATTTTTCGATAAATAATAACAAAAATAAAAAAAATTAATGTAGGCCCTAAACAAAAATGAAAATAACCAAATAGATAAAAAAAAAAAAAAACTAAAGTACAATTATCTCATGTGTTTAATAATTCTTTTATTATATACGTTGAATATGAATGAATCATAAATTTACCTTCAACAAAAAATTTCACAACATTAAAATTCCAAATTAGGTAAAATTTCAAACATCTTTACTCTTTACTAAAGCCAATATCACTTTTTAAATCAAAGTAGAAAGGTTAATTCAATCCAAAATCTTGCTCGAAAATCTTCTAATATTTCTTTTAATTAATTATTTGTAAAATGAATCTTTAAAAGGAAAACAATATCCTATGGATACATTAAAATCTCTATACAGATAAATATTTCCACATCAAAGTTGTAATATTCAAAAATATTCATTTGATGTAGTTTTATTATAAATTTTGTTATCATGCCATTTAAAAACCATCATTAGATCTAATATTAATGTTATATTAATATAATTATTAAATCTAATATTAATATTAATATTATTAAACTTAATAAATTTTAATTAACACAATATTAAATTTTTTTATATTATCATATATTTATATATCGTGACATATATTAACACTAGATATATATGGGAGGGAAGAACAAAGACATAGAGTGATAGAGGTGGAGAGAGAGAGAGGGAGGGAGAGAAATGGAGAGAGAGGGTTTGAGAGAAAGGATGAGAGAGATGGAGTTGGAAGGAGAGAGAGTGACAGAAGAAGAAAGACATAGAGGGAGAAAAGTGGAGAGAGAGGGAGTGACAAGGGAGAGATGGAGAGAGAGTGTGTATGTTTGGGGGTGACATCAAAAGAAAAAGAAGGAGAGATGGAGAGAAGGGCGGAGAGAAGGAGAGAGGAGAGAGGCAGGGAGATAGTGACAGAGTTTGAGGGTAAAGACAGAGAGAGAGAGAGAGAGGAAGAGGGTGTGGGGGAGAGATGAAAGGAGGTGAGAGAGAAAGGGAGAGAGAGGAAGGAAGAGAAAAAGGACGTGAGAGAGAGAAGGAGAGATGAAGGGTGAGAGATAGGGAGGTAAGAAGAAATACACAAAGAGAGAAATGTGGAGAGAAAGAGAGTGAGTGATAAGGGAGATGGAGAGAGAGGGAGAGAGGATAGTAGGAGGGAAGAGAGAGAGAAGCGGGGAGAGAGGGAGAGAAGGGGGGGGGGGGAGATGGAGAGAAGGGGAAGAGAGGGAGAGATAGGGAGAGGAAGAGGGAGGGAGAGATAAATAGACACAAAGAAAGAGTGTGTATGTTTTGGGGAAGATATAGAAAGAGAAAAGGGAGATAGAGATATAGATGGAAGGTGAAGAGAGGGAAGAAGAGAGAGATAGAGAGACAAATAAGGGGAGATGGAGGGATAATGGAGGGGGGAGGGAGGGAAGAATATTTGTTGCACTAGATGCATTTATTTTAGTGTAGATGGTTATTTCTAATCGTATTTGATTTCTTGCAATGAAGGAGATAAAAAAAATTTGAGGGGAGAGAAGGAATGAAGAGAGACATAAGGAGAGGAGTGAGATAGGAAGAGAAGGCCGAGAGAGACGGAGAGATAAATGGAGGGGGGAGAGCAGGGGAGAGAGAGAATGAGAGGGAGAGGGAAAGTGAGAGAGTAGAGAAGAAGGGGGGGGGGGAGAGAGGGGAGAGAGAGGGAGGGAGAAAGTGATAGGTTGGAGAGATAGAGAGAGATGGGGGGAGAGAGAGGGAGTTATGAGAGAAAGGGACAAAGAGGAAGGACGAGAGAGGGGAGGAGAGAGGGAGGGAGAGAGGGGAGGAGAGAGGGAGGGACAAAGAGATGGATTTGGAAGGGGAGAGAGGGAGGGACAAAGAGATGGAGTTGGAAGGGGAGAGAGGGAGGGAAGAATAAAGACATAGAGAGATAAAAGTATAGAGAAAGAGAGAGGGAGTGATAAGGGAGAGATAGAGAGAGTGTGTGTATGTTTGGGTGTGAGATAGAGAGACAAAAAAGGAGAGATGGGGGGATATATAGATATAGATGGATGTGGTACATAGGGAATACGATTCTTGCACTAGATTAATTGATTTCAACGTACATGGTGATTTCTAATCATAATTGATTCCTTGCACTAGATGAATTAATTTCAGTGTAGATATTGATTTCTATTGATATTTGATTTATTTCACTAGATGCATTTATTTCATTATAGACATTGATTTCTAATCCTATTTGATTGTTTGCACTAGATGCATTGATTTTAACGTAGATGATTATTTATAATCCTATTTGATTTCTTGCACTAGATGCATTGATTTCATTGTAGATGGTGATTTATAATCCTATTTGATTACCTGCACTAAATGTATTAATTTCAATGTAGATGTTTTCTAATTCTATTTGATTGCTTGCACTAGATGCATTAATTTTAGTATAGATGTCGATTTCTAATTATGTTTAATTGTTTGCAATAGATGTATTGATTTTAGTGTAGATGTTGATTTCTGATTATATTTGATTGCTTACGTTGGATGCATTGATTTCAATGTAAATGTTGATTTCTAATCCAATTTGATTGCTTGCATTAGATGCATTGATTTCAGTGCACATGTACTTTTCTATCCTATTTGGTTGTTTTTGTTAGATGCATTGATTCTAGTGTAGATGTTGATTTTTTATTTGATATAACTCGATGTATGATGGTACATTAATTTTAAAGTGATTATATTAAAAGTGTGATTAATTTTACTGTAAGAACAAAAAAAATTATTGACAATGTGCATTGGTTTTTTGTGTTATAATAATTCAACCTATTCATATTTGATAGAAAAGAGAGGGAAGCTAATATGTTTGTTACAATAGATCAAGTTAAAGAATTGAATTATTTACAATTTTGACTACCCTTTTCATATAATGGATATGAAAAGATGGTAAAACTAAGAGTGGTGACAATAAGAATAGTAGAAGAAAATAGTTTGAGATTGATCACAATAAAGACAATTTGTAATTGAATACATTCTTATTATCAGTTTGGACATTTATGTGGTGCAATATTTTGGATTGAGAGATTAGAAATTCCATAGTCTTCATTTTTAAGTCTATGTTTGGAGTCTAGAACAAGACTCATCTTCGGGACTTAATCTAAAAAGAAGAGAAAATATGGAGGTTATAAATATGAGATCCAATGCAGTTAGGATTAGGGATCCGACCAGTCAAAGGATTTCATTTTTAATATTTTATTTTTCATTTTTAATTGGAATCCTAATTTTAATTTATTCTTATGCCATTAGAAGCATATGTTTTGTTTTCACACTTAATTAATAAGTCTTATTTTAATTTCCTTATAGTTATTTTTAGATTTATGAGTAAGGAACTAATTTTTCTCCCTATAATAATTATTTGAATCTAGATTTCTCTAAAAACTAATGAATTAGACTTATGCTATTATAGTCTAATATGTATTTTATTAATACCAATATTTTAACATAAATCTTACTAATACAATCTTTTTGATATAAATTTTAGTAAGCCATATTTTAAGTACATGACCTTTTAGTTAGAATAAAAGTATGATTTAATAAACTAATGTATTAATGTATTAGTTTTTGTTAATAATTTTGTATTCTTACCTAATTTACGAGATTTTGTTATTAGAGGATATAATTAATATTAGTTAGGAATATGTTATTAGTAAATATTATTTATTAATATTACTAGGCGGTAAAGGGTTAAAGCCAAAGAAGGGAAGGGGGGGAAAGAATGTAATCTCAACCAAACGAGAGAATAAGGGGATAGGTTAATGAATTTGTACTCGGGAGAAGTATGAGAGCATGATAGAGAAATTGAGAAGAAGAGCGAAAATGTGATAAAACATTCATGGGAGGGATTGGGTGGAGGGGCATGGGGAGGAGAAGAGGGGTTGATAAAGAGTGCTAAGGATAATAAGAAAGGGGACAACATCTTTATTCCTTGGTATTGCGGGAGAAAAGGGAAATCCAATTTCTGCTAATTTCTAAGCCTCCATCCCTATTGAGGTTGTGAGGGTGTTTGATTATTTCAAGTGCTTCTCGAACTTTTCATTTAAAATGATGTCTTTCATTGGCAATGAACCTAGTGTCTTCAAGGCATATGTGGTGGCTGGTCTTGCTTTCATGCTCTCCTAAAGCTGAAGATCGGGTTCTTTCATTTCTGATATCAGCACAATGCTATTTAAGCTTGATCATGAAAGATCTACCTATTTCCCCAATGTTCTTTAAGCCCGATATTGAAAGATCTACTTGATATTTAGTAATACCAGGAGGAACAATATTAAAAATCAATTAGTTCTAGAACGTTGTGATACCCAACTAATTACTAATAGGCAATTACATACACATATAGAAATGTAACACAACAACTATAACATTCACAAACATTACCATCCAAATCCAAAGACATAAACTCATAAACCACTCAAAGCATCGAAGCACAAACACACACAAATCACTCAAAGCATCCAAATGCAGATGTACAAACCATTCAAGGAAAGAAACATAGACTAAATTAAAAAAAGAGAATGATATGGTCATGTATAGTAAAGAAAACATAGTGTAAATTTCAAAGTATGAAGTTTATCTCAAACATATACATAATAATGATAATTAAAAAATGTGACATTTCCGCCCTCCGCTGGAACCATCTTATAACCATCTAACTCTAGATCTATCATGTGCCGAGAGGGATCAAATCCATAGAGGTGCAAAGCTTTTCTCAAATTATACACTCCAAAAAGAAGGTTTGCACCTCGAGGGATTTGATCCCTCTCGATGTATGATAGATCTGGAGCTAGATGGATCTAGGTTAGTATTATTCTAAAATGTAGTCCATTATATATATATATATATATATATATATATATAATATAGCTCAAGTGGGCCTAATGGTTAAGAGCATGTGCTTCCTTGTAAGAGGTCACTAATTCAAAACTAGAGGGGGTTAGAGTATGTATGCCTTCGTAGACTTAACAGTCAAATTTTTGTGCAAAGGTGGAGCCCTTATCCCACAAACAAGGGGGTCTCATACTCCAATTTCGCATCTAGATCCATCTTAGCTCCAAATCTAAGTGGAATCAAATTTTCTAAAGGTCAAACTTTTCATAAAGTTTTGCACTCAAAAAAGAGGCTTGCACTTTGATATTCATATAGATACTTCATAAATCTGAAATAAGATGAATATAGACTTGCTATATTTTATTTCAAATTATATGTATAGGAATATAATATCTCATGTTTTTTTATTTTTATTTTTTTCATAACAACTTTTAACCATTAAAAAGAGGTATGGTCAAACAAATAAAATAAAATTTATAAATATATAGGTGATAATCCAAAATATTATATTCTTAAAATCATGAAAATTTTCCAAGATTTTAATATTTAAAAAAATTTAAGCTAGATTACAAGAATGGCGAGCTAAAAATTTCTAAAACTTGGAAATTAATGGTGGTTTTATTTTTTAGAATTTATTGTTGAATCAAATGAAATATCAACAACAAGTATATTATAAAGTAGTCTTTATTTGGGCCTGGAGAATGTCCTAAAACTACTTTTGGTTAGCTAAGAGATACCACCAACTAGTAATTCCAAATAACATAATTTTGTTTTAATAATGATGAGAATATTTTAGAATCTGACATGCTCACATCTTCACTGTATTATTTTGAAATATTCTTGAAATTTACAGTGCACAAATGAATAATCACTTTTATCCATGTTGACATTGTGCATTCATGGCAAAGGTTGCAGAAACTAGCACAGGTTTGAAGAAATGAAATGTCTGGTCGCTGGGCTTATAGTGTCCTATGCCAGGGTTTCTTGTTTTTAGCTCCAAAAATTGGTTGGCTAAATTATTATCTGGAGGAACCAGCTCCCTCATTTAGATGGTGTCTCCTATTATGCTTCTCTTCATATCACCAGACAATGCAGTATATGCTAGTTTTGTTCTCCAATTGTTGAGTAATTGTTCCCTTTTGTGGTGAATGAACGACTAAGTAATTGTTTCTCTTCTGTTGTGAATGAACGTTGCAGCCATAAATGGACTCGTGAAAAAACAACAGGTATGCCTAAAATCCACTCCAAAACAACAAATATAGGTGAACATACATGCGAAATGTTTTTCCTCTGGTTCTGATAATCACTTTCTGGTTTGAAAGTACTTTACATTTCCATATGCCATTTTGTTTTGGGGCCATTAAAAATACCTTCTATGCTATTTTTTCTTGTTGGCTTCCCAACCCCCATCCCATTTCGCAAAGTTCAATATGGGATGAAATTAAAAACATTATTGTCATCTCTCGACCTTGCATCGATTTTAGGTTTTGGATATGCAGTTTCTAGATTGATTGTATGGGATGTTATTGTTGTTGTTGTGTTGTTTAAATCCTCGAACTTCATAGTTTTAAATTGGAAAATTTGGAATGTCTCAGAATACGCTCTCTGAATTGTTTTAGTTTCTAGGGGGTTCCATAAACCACAGTCTGGATTTTATGTTCATATCCATTGTCTATTCATGTCCTTTTTCTGTTATAGTCTTCAACATCACCCCTTGTGATTTTGGTGTATGAACTAGTGTATTTACAGGGACCATTTGTCCTCACATTTTTTGTTCTGGTCTACTCCTGGTTTTCCTCGTTTTCCCGATTGTCGGAACAACACTCTTCGGTGGTCATTAGTACTTTCTAGCATTATAGGTGGAGCGCATGTCTATGGACACCTCACCTCATAAATGAAAATGCGTCACCTGTAAGCTTTCCCATGTAAACTTTGACCTCACTTCATTCCATATCTGATCGATACTCTTTCTATCTGTACATATTTCATGTTCCCTAATCCAGCTTGTCCAAGTGATGGCATCTTTTTCCTATGGTGTGTGAACATTAACCTATCACATGCCCATTATCACCTCAACTATGTTGATTGTTGTTCCCAATGTAATCTGAGATATTCTTGAATCATTGACACCCGTCCACTCTAATATCTGGCCTGTCACCTTTTCCTCCCTATCAAGACTTACATCTCCATACGCCACCCCTCCCTCAATTTTCCACCCTAGATGGACGTTGACTTTGATGTGTTTACAACACGACTCTTATACGAGCCACCATGGAAGCAGAATCACTTCACATGGGCCCACATTCATTAGATGCATGGCGTACAACACTCAGGGATGATCGGGTGCCACTTGTCGATCTATCGCCTCATTCATTACAGGGTGGCAGACATGCATTTCATTAACGTCGTCACAAGAATTGGTCTATGAAAACCACTCCACCACCTCCGGCACTAGCTTTAGACAATGCCACCCTGGTCGACTGCATTAACAATTTACAGAAGCATGCTCTAGTTGGCGGACGGTATTTCCTGAAAATGGAGGACTCTGAGATGCATAATTGGTTAGGAAAGAAGTGGAGAAATATGCTCAGATACTTGCCTACTATGGCCAAATTAATGAAAGGCTGGTACAACTTTCACTGTCTCAATCAAGAGTACTTAGAGAAAATCAAGTCCATTCCATGGGTTCATGGAAAAAGCTTTCTAGCCTTGCATAATTGGTACATAGGGTATAATCCCCTACATAATATGCTCATGAATAAATTGATCTGGGTTAAATTACCTGGCCTGCCTATCGAACTATGGACCAAACAGGCTCTAATGGACATAGGAAATTCCATAGGAAAATTTGTTTATGTGGACCCGAGATGCCTTGGTGCATAGGACAAGAGATTTGGTTGGATTATCATTGAAAAGGAATATCGTGGGGGATTTCATTATCACATAAAACTACATTGGAAAGATATTAATCTCCATCAAAGGCTGGATTACTGGGGGGTTCCCTTTCGCTGCTCTTTCTGTCACCGAACATGGCACTTGTGTGAACAATACCCTCTTCGACTTGGAGGTTGCCTACATGGATAGAAATGATACAACACCTCCATGCTGTCCAAATCAGATAGGGAACATCCAAGCCTGAAGGGTCAACGGTTTGTGTCATAGAATTAGAGTATGTCTCATCTAGGTATGCCTCGAAAAAAAAGTTCTCATCACCCACTTGCTTTTGGTTCTCTGGTATCATCTCCAATTTCCATTCCGTCTTCCCCGAATATCTCTGATAAGTCAGACTTTCCATTGCATGGCAGTCCTTCACATTTTATTTGCCTCCCTCCATTGGAAAATACCCCTTGTCAGGACTTACCAGTTCCTTTTCCGCTTTGACACCTCTATCATGACATTCCATCCACTTGGAATGTGTCACATGTACCCTCTCCAATACCACCCCATCGTCAACCCAAGGAAAAAGGCCCCTGTCATAGTGTCAGCCCCCCAACTCACCTACTGCCTTCTCTACAAATTCCATCAGATGTGACCTGGACTTCCTTTTATAAAGAAATACATTAGATCTACATTCTCTCACTATCCATAAACCTAGGGACTCTACCTCCCCACACAGCAGCCCTACCTTGGTGGGTCACATTACTGTCTGTCGGAAGCAAAATCGATGTAGCCAACATTTTCGGGGATGAACTAAGAATAACCCATTCGCCTCACCAATTGACCGTTCCCTAGTTGATGTTCCAATTGTAGAAATTTCTCCCTTAGGGGTCCTTAGAGCATGTCAACCCGATAATCATCTTACATGACTTGCATCATATCCCTAAACATCCAGGGTCTAGGGGCTACCCTAAAATATTTAGCTCTCATAAACTTGCTATCCTCTCTTCACCCATGTATCATTCTCATACAAGAATCTATGCATAGTGTCCCATAGGCTGTTCTAACTTTCAGAAAATGTTTCTAAACTGGTACATTTTTGCAACTGCTTCTTCGGGCCTCTCTAGGGATTTGGTGGCATTATGGGATCCTGCTTGGGTTACTGTAAAGGCCTTTTGGTGTTTTGTGGGTATTTTGCTAGAAGCTAGCATTCGCAGAATATTAGAATACTAGGTGTTCACATTCTCAATGTTTATGCTCCCTATAAAGATAGATTCATTTTTTGGGATCGTCTTTTCTCCTCTGGAATGATGGAATTAGTTTCTCTTATCATTGTGGGTGACGTAAACTATACCATAAGTCGTGATGAAGTATGGGGCCACTATAGAAAATTTGACCCTTTGGCCGGATTGATTCAAGATGCCATCCTCTTACATAATTTTATGGGCATATGCTTGACAAAAATCATTCCAACATGGGATAATGGTCGTACTGGCACGACATATGTGGCCAAGAGACTGGATCGGAATAGTTATTGGAGTGACTTGGGGATGTACGAGTTGAAACCATTAGTAATTTCATTTCTGACCATAGGCCTATCTCGCTTCAATGGAGGAAAATAGGCATTCATATGGACATCCCCTTCAAAATCAACTGATCCTGGTTGGAAGATCTGGATTTTAAAAAGTTAGTTCTCGAGACCTAGGATCGAAAAACTCTTGTTGGTACTTCCGCCATGATTAATCTCCTTGACAAATTGGACTCCCTTCGTGGGAATGTCAAGCACTGGTAGAAACAGAAGCACAAGGACCTCAAGAAAAAATTCATTGATATACAAAATGAAATGGACCGGATTTTGCCTAAATTGTCCTCCCACTTTCTTCCTGTGAAGATTCGGCTTCGCATTCATACACTTGAACTCCGTAAGAAGAACCTTCTTTCTATTGAGGAATCTACTTGGTGATTGAAAAGCAGGGCGACCTGGATAAAGGAAGGAGATCACAATACTAGATTCTTTCACCGGTATGAAAATCATCGCCGCAACATAAACTCCACCTAGGAGATTATGGATGAGGATGACAAAATTCATCAAACATGAGAAGGAATTTGTAATTTTGTTGTACATTACTATCAAAAGGCATATGACATGAATGCCAATATAATGGTTGAGGATCTAATTTGGGGGATAGAACCTTATCCCACTATGTATGAGGACGAACAAAATGATGATTTCTACAAGTCATGGAGGAAGAACTTTTGAATGTGCTAAAATATTTTAAGAGTGATAAAAGTCTGGGTCCTGATGCATGGATGATAAAACTCTTTACACATTTTTTTGAACTTCTTAAAAAAGATTTACTGGGCATGGTGGAAGAATCTAGGACCACAAACTATATACATCAACATATCACTTCTACATATATTGCCCTCATTCCAAAGAACAACAATGCAAAAGGTTTCTCAGAATTCATGATGTTGTTGCAAATACACAAGAGAGTATGCACATGATCCACATCAAGAATCTAGATGCAAGTATTTTCCAGATTGACCCGAGGAAGGCATATGACTGGCTGGATTGGACTTCCTTAGGTGTGTCCTTATCAAAATTGGACTAAGACCTAGATGTCTAGATTGATAATGGCATGTGTGGACAATGTAAATTAGGTTGTCATAATAAATGGTTATGCAACAAATTATTTCTGGGCTGCTAGAGGTTTACGTGAGGGATGCTCACTCTCCCCCCTTCTCTTCATTCTGGCGATGGATAGCCTAGGTCTGCACATAAAAAGAGTGGTTCTAGAGGAACACTTCTGGCGACTGAGGATGGGAAGCAACATCAACATCTCGCACAACCTTTTTGTTGATGATATCCTTATCCTCGGTATGCTTTGTCACTTTTGCTAGTTATGTCTCTTTAATATCTTCAAGAAATTTGCAAATGCTTCAAGATTGCACATGAATAATAACAAATTTGTCATATATCATAGAAATTGTGACATGGAGGTCATCACATATATAGAAGGTTTATTTGGCATCAAGGCAATGTCAATACAAAAAGGAAATACCTAGGATACTGCATCAAACCCTACTACTACAAATCTATTGATTGGAAATGGATTACTAATTGTTTCTTCAAAAGGATATCTAAGTGGGAGTTCAGATGCCTTTCATTGGGGGGGCGAGTCATTCTCACCCAAGCAATATTAGGTCAGATGGGGGTTTATCGGGATCATCTATATCTCAGCCTTGCAGCCATTGTTAATAAACTAAACTGCTTAACGACAAAATTCATCTTGGGGGAACCATGAAAGGAAAAAATATCATTTGACCAAACTATCTAGCATTACTTTCCCCAGTATTTGGGTGGATGGGGGATTATAGACATTCGTAGATTTGGTGGAACACTATTGATGAAATCTCTATGGAGGGGTTTATTTGGGGATGGTACTTGGAGTAAAATCATTTAGCATAAGTACCTCAAAGATAACGATTTTAGGTTTTGGTACAGAAAGGGCACCATAGGCATCAAATAGGGATCTGCCATTTGGAAAAGCTTTCCGAAAATGGATAAAATTTTCTTGCAACAACTTGCATGGAAATTTCATACAAGAAATTGTATCCTCATTAGTATTGACCCAATCCTTGGAGTTGGGGAGGAATGCTCCATCCTTGCGAACATAAAATTTCACCTAAATGGACAGGGTATTTATTTCTAGGGTCAAGCCATAAAAGATTAGAAAGGTCCACTCACAATTTCGAAAGAAGCTCACATTCTCGATCTTAATGGTCATATGGCTCTGGAATGGAATAAGATTATTGCTGCTATAAAACACATTGGTATTTGTCACTCAGGATCTCGGGACTCAATCACTTGGAAAGGAAAGATGGTAGCTGACAATATCATTGTAGCCAATACATATTCTACTCTTTCTAGGATGTTGGCTAGCCAAGCTGAACACCAAATCCTTTTTACCTTTTGGAAAACAAAAATTCCAAACAAAATCATCATTTTCTCATGGCTAGTGTTCCATAATAAGAATATGATCTTCGAGAACCTAAAGGTAATGGCATGGGCCGGGTATATGCTCTATTTGTAAATGAGACACTGAAAACAACAATCATATTTTCCTACGTTTTCTGCATACCATTCAAGTATGGAAGAAGGTGTCTAATATGATTGGTTTCTAGTATATCCAACATTCTTCCATCAAGGATTCCCTAAAATAGTGGAGCACTAAGAAGTCCTCCTTGAGATCCATTCCACTATTTTTCATATGGGCCATCTGGAACTTGCGCAACAAGAATCTTTCAGAACTCACTGGATGATTTCTATCTGGTTATTGATAGAATCATATCAAATTTTATTGTTTACTCTTCACAACCCACTCGTCCTCAGTCCGCACATGCACATCAATACATAATTTCTGTTTGATGGGTTTTTTTTTTGATGGAGCAGCACAAAGATGTTCATGCCCATGTGGTGTTTGGATTGCTATATCAGCTAAACTATTCTACAAGGTCTTTGGGAACAGAGGTCATGGCACCAACAACAAGGTGGAAGCAATAACACTATGGGGCTTCTTGTGGTTCAACAATTTTCTTAATATTTCCTATCTGTACATATACTGAGACTCTAATATCATTATTGACCAAGTCTTGGGAAAAGTCTCGATTAACACTCCCATGCTACAAGGATGGCTCGAGTGGATCGATCTCCTTTGACAACTTCATGAAGGATCATCCAACATATTTACAAAAGCCAAAACAAGGAAGCACATAGATTATCAAAAAAAGGATTGCTGGGAATGATAGGTAAATGGTATTTGGAGATCTCCTAGGAGCACAATACATATGATATGGGGAACTTACTATTTCCTGGTTAAATCTGAACCTCCCTCTTTTTTGTGCAAATTTTGTATATGTCACTTTTTGACTTGCTATTTTGCATTTTGTTTAACAAAATGGGGTGATCCTTCTCTGACCCTAAATATAATAGAATATAAGCACCTAGGTTGCTATGATCTCCTTTGCTGGATTATGTATGTTTCAATCTTATAGCTCACTTTTTTTTCTCTTATGAAATGAGGAGAATCGAGTTTCCAAATCCTCTTGTGAATGATATGTATGCCCTCTTTTTCTTACAAATTTTGTATATGTCACTTTTTGACTTGCTTTTTTGCATTTTGTTTAACAAAATGGGGTGCTCCTTCTCTGACCCTAAATATAATAGAATATAAGAACCTAGGTTGCTATGATCTCCTTTGCTGGATTATGTATGTTTCAGTCTTATAGCTCATTTTTTTTCTCTTATGAAATGAGGAAAATCAAGTTTCCAAATCCTCTTGTGAATGATATGTATGTCAACTACTTTATATATTTTTCCTGGAATAGTATAATATACAACTTTTTTCTTTCTGAAAAAAAAGTTAAAAATAAAAATATATATGCCAACTTGCATAAGTGAAATCTTACCAAACGGTGTGTAACATGGAGAATGCAGTGAAGTCAAATCAAGAGACTGCTTATACTTATAAGTAACCTATTGCAACTGAGGTATTAATCAGAAGGCCACAAATGTTACAGGAGAAAAGAGTCGCAAAGGCTCTCTTTCCTAAACCCGCAATCGACGAGGCTATCCTATTCTTAAATTCACAAGAAGATTTCTCTATTCACATTAACACCCAAATAATTAAAATCATGTCCATTCAATATGTTTACAAACGTTGTGATCTCTCTGTGGAGGACAGTGACTATTGTAAGTTGCATATATCCACCGCTTGTTACACAAGGTAACAATTAGATTAGACATCCCTAGCATAAGAGTCTAGACATGGGAAAATAGCCACTCATTCCATCGATCTCCAGCAGTCCCAATCAGTGATCACAGCAGAGATCAAAACAATATATATATATATATTAATAAAGGATATTTAATATATTAGAAATTAGAGTTGAAAAAAGAAATATGTTTTTTTAAGTTGTTTATTGTATCAATTTGGTATTAGTTATGTTCACTAATAATATTTACGAGCTGCTTTTTATATACTAATATTTATTATATTAGAAATTAAAAGGAAAATCAATATACCAATATTTAGGTGATTCACATTACCAATTTAATATTAGCTATGTCCACTAACAACATTTATACTTGTCATTTTCACTAATCAAAATATATAAGAAATTATCACACAAACATGTCATACATGAGATTTTGACATATATAATGAAAAACAAATCATCACCACACAACTTATACTCTTTTTATAACTGAAACTGAAATACTTTCTCACATATATAAAGAAAAGTAAACTATCCCACCACACAACCTACATTCTCTTCACAAGTGAAACTAAAATATTTTCTGACACATATAAAATACAAACCATTCCCACCACAAAAAAAAACAAACCATTCCCACCACACAAACGGCAGTCTCTTCAAAACTGAAACTAAAATACCATCTAACATATATGAGAAAAAACAAACCTTTCCAACCACACAACCTGCAGTCTCTTCAAAACGTCTCTTCACAACTGAAACTGAAATACCTTCTGACATATATGAGAAAAAACAAACCTTCCCGACCACACAACCTGCAGTCTCTTCACAACTGAAATTGAAATACCTCTCAACAAAGATAGTATATCTAAAATATATATCTAAGTGAAGAATACATCTACAATCTATACATTTTGTACTATTACGGATATTATCCAAATGGTGACGGTGTATATCTTGTACTAATACACGTCATACAGACATCATGTTTTCTCCTCATCACGGTATTGACAGCGGGGTATGTGCAGGCCGGTGTGCGGCTCGAGGAGTTGTCAGTGGCGAAGCAACCTTTCCAAATGGCGGTGTAATTACTCCAAGACGTTTTGCTACGATTCTTTTTTTTTGGGTTAGTTAATATGTTTTTCTAAACGTAAAAATGATTCAGTTTCATGACAAAATTCCAAAGAAATTTTTGAAACATCAGGATTGTGAGAGCTGACAATTCTATGTGAAAATATAATTAGTAAAGTTCAAAAACTTGTAACAAATTATAATGAAATATGTATGTTTGGTACGTCAGTTGTAAAACGTTTTGTAGTTTTTGGAGAGTGTTATGAATAGTTTTTGGGAAGTTAGCTTGATGTCCCGGCAAATTTTTAAATTTTAATAAAAAAAGTAAAGTGAATTGTCTGATTTTATTTTTAATATTTCAAAATTTGAAATCATAAATCTGAATTTCCAAAAAAAAAAAAAATTACAAATACTTTCATCTCGATTAAAAATCTTTAATACTGTGAAAATGTGAAAATCTATACAATAAAAAGGATATGGGAGATATTACATTGTCCTTTGGACGAATAAACTTTGACTGTGACAATCTATACAATAGAGAGACTATGGGAGACATTAAATTGTCCTTGGATTGGACACACAAACTTTATTTTACTTGCCCGAGACGAAAAGTCAGAGCATCTCTTGTGATCACTAGAAACAAGAAGAGCAATAAACTGTCCTCTCTGATCTTGTGAGCACTAGAAACTAGAACAACAGTAAACTTGTCCTTTTTAGTAAACAAATTTCTTCTTTTGAATATCAGATTTCGAAAATTGATATAGGTTAATGAAAATTTCTTTGAATTTGCAATAGTTCAATTTTAAATAGTTATTTCGTGCCAAAGAGTTACCATTTATAACAAACAAGCGATGACAACAGCCGCTCCGTTGTAACCATTTATAGCTGATACACGATCGTCAGTGTTCTCCTCGTCACATGGCCATAGTTGGGCATATACAAAAGCAGTATTTAAGCACAATGCCTCCTAATCATACCTGCCCTGGGGTAGGTTTTCCTTATATAACTAAACATCTACTTCTATTGTTGGCTTGCTTGTGCAATACATATAACATCACGCTAAGTTGGCACTAATTCTATCTGGATAGCCACCTTCCCCATATTTATAAACCCTTTTCAACACAAACAAACAACTGCGAAAGCAATGCACCCCCAAATACCCAGTCCTCAGTGAACCCTTTGGAATACTAAGAAACAAACAACTATGAAAGTAATGCATCGCCAAATTCCCAATCTCGGTAAGCAAATACCCAATCCTGAGTGAATTAGCAGTAGTATAGAAATTTAGAAATCTACCATAAGTATCATACCGTGCTTCCAAATATGGCAGAAAACGCCATATGGGCTAAGACATATATCCATCCATCCTTTCTAGAATCATCGGCCGTAGCAGATAGTCAGAGCAACAAAGTTTCGAAAAACTCTGAAATCACATTGTTACGTAGCATTTTAGTGATTGCGAAGTGGTGATTCATTTAAAACTCATTTGTTTCATTCTGGTTGCATAGTGCATAGAACATTATTATGAAGTTATGCTAATAACGAAATCTTTCTAACAACGAATATGCTGATATTTTCCTAATTTATAAGTCACCAAAGGAAATTAGAAGAAGTGAATCATTGAATTTAGGATTAAGTGAATCACTGAATTAGTCTTATGTCATCTATATTAAGTATTTGAAGATTTTTCTGCTTAAATCACATTATTTTTTATTTGTCGTCTTTGTAACCAACGATTGTGGTTCATCTTCAAGAAAAGTTGAATAAACACACCATGGCAGTGGTTTAAATAGAGAGAGCAAATCATCCAACAGGTATTTGTATTTGACTAGGAAAGGGTTATATATAGCCATTTCTTGGTCCTATATATAGCCTTTTACTAATCAAATATAGTCATTGGATGATGTGCTCTCTCTATTTAAACTACTTCTATGGTCTGATTCTTCAACTTGTCCTGAGGAAAATATAGTCATTGGATGATGTGATCTCTCTATTTAAACTACTTCTATGGTCTGATTCTTCAACTTGTCTTGAGGATGAACCACAATTGTTGATTCTAAAGCATCCAAATAAATTATGATATGATTTATGACCAAAAATCTTTTCAAATATTATAATACTGTTAATCAATTTATAAAATTAAGTTTATAAGTTTAAAGTGACTTTTTTTCCTCTCCTTTCTTTTAAATCTACTTTATTGATATTTATCCATAAATATTTTCTCACTACTAATTCTAATTATTTTTCCATACTTATTTATATCTCATATTTGAATAACGAAAGTTTAGAGTATTCTATTGTATTTATTATATTTTATATTCGAAAAATGCAAACTCAGAGTACTCTCCTGTATGTATTTACACGTCGTTTTTTAACCATACACTTTTTTGATATTCAGGAGTTGTATTAATAGTTCAATGCATTGTTTTATTAGTCCAGTACTTTAGCATTTATAGTAAGCTTACACTTTTGATGTTCATGAGTTGTATTAGTAGTTTAATGTATTGTTTTATTAGTTTAGTATTTTAGCGTAAGTTTTTTTTGTGCTATTGAAGGAAAGGTTGCAATCATGTTTGGCCACTCCAATGAATGTTTTATGAAAGAGGAAGTATTGTAAATTTTTTATTTCATTTAATAAGTTATTTATTTGGGTTAGAAAATAGAAATTTTATATTTTATAAAGAAATTAGGGTCGAGAGAATGGTGATAAATGTTTGTATAGGTTTTAGAAGTTAGAGTAAGTTATTGTTTGGAGAGGTTTAATGGCATTTTCTTTACATATATTGATATATAACAATCATGGTGATTAATGGATTAGCTCTTAGTTATTTTATCTTATGTGGTGTTTACATCATTTATGAGATATTTAGTTTAGTCTCATGTCAATGATTTTATTGTAATGATCCTCTTATGTGTTAGTGGTTTTATGGTTTTCTAGTTATTAGTATATATTGGATAGAATGTCATTTTTCTAAGATCCATATTCAAATTCCTATTTTTTTCTCAATTACGAAAGAAAAAGTCTTCAAGGTGAAGTAATATTTCATAGTCTTCTTCATTCTCACAAGAAAGGATTACCAAATTTGGGTAGTCAAAATGACTACGTTATCACATTATCAGGATATGTGGGATTTTGTAGATCATGGGTATGTAGAACTAGCTAGCGAAGCATCCAATAAACCCTACAAATGATAAAAAAGATTAGGTTATGGAAAATATGAAGAAGATAGTGATGAGTAATTGCCAGTTATTGGTTTTTGTTTTCATTGTAAGCATGATGACCATTGTATAAGTGATTTTTGATTCCCTTGCTCATCTAGTGAAGATGATAATTCTATGGAAGTTTCTCTTATGTGTAGAAGTGAATGTAATCATTTTGTAGAGAAATCAGATTAAAAAATAATGGCCCTAGAACAGAAATTAAAAGCCTTAGAGATGAAAATAAAGATCAACAAGATTTATTACAATAGTTTGATGTAAAGGAGTGTGCCTACAAAGAAGATATTGTCACATTAAAAATGAAATTGAAAGAATATACAAAAATTGAAGAGGGAATGAGAAACAATATAAGTATTAGGAAGAGCAGTGTCAAATTTTGGAGGATGAAGTAGCTTCATTAAGAAATAAACTCAGAAATTTGAATGAGGCAACAATAAATTAAGAAGATGAAATAATCAAAGACCTTAAAGAACAAATTATTGTGAAGGAATATAAGAAAAGATTATGTCTTTCAAATCTGATCTTGGAAAGTCAAACAAACAATAGGAGGAGATTCTTCAAGTATTTGAAGAACAAGAGAATAGGCTTAAGAAGGATATCATTGATTTGAGAACTCAATTTGAAAACACTAGAGGTGAAAAGAAGGTTGAGGTAAGTAGATAAGTTAGCATAAAAGGATAAACAATTCATATGTCAAAGGTCTCCCTCCATTAAATTTTGTCTTGGACTCCATGAAACTATTAAGGTGTAGTCTAGTTCACATGCTTATGCAAGGAACTTGAAGGATAATAATGCAAAATCTAAAACTCTTGAAAAACAGATAAGGAGTCAACCCGAACAACAATAGAGGAAACTGAATTTTCAAAGGAAATCATTTGCCCCTAACTATCAAAGTATCAATCGATTCTCTCCTCTTGATAATGATATTGAATTTCTTATCTCTCAACTCTTTAGACACTTTGCATCCAATTACAAGAGTAGATTCATAGGAAGATCATATGCTCCTGGGTAACCAAGTTTCTTTAAGGGATATTATTTTACTTGCAACACATTTGGTCACAAAGCTATTGATTGCAATAGGAGGAACATGAAACAAAAATAATATAATTCCTCTACTCCATTCTCTGACCATCTAAGATGTTATACTTGTAACAAGTTTGGGCATGTAGAAAAAGAATGCAGGTACAAGTCAATGGATTTATAGAGAAAACAAGTTGATTTCCTCCAAGGAAAGCAACCTGACAAGAATATTGTTACCAAAAGGCCTAAGAAAGATGGATCCACCAACACTACTCAAAATAAAGGAGAAATGACAACTTAAATGTGGCCTTTCTCTATGTTCATTTGAAGATGAAGATGAATGGTACATAGATAATAGATGCTCTCATCACATTTTTGGAGATAAGAAAAAGTTTGAGTCTCTCAAGAAAAATAAATATGGTAAAGTTATTCCTGTAAATTGTGCTCCCAAAAAAATTCTAGGAAAAGGTAGAGCCAAACTTGATAAGTATAAAAAAATAGTTGATGCATTATTAGTTCAAGGGCTAAAGAAGAATATTCTATGTGTAGGTAAAATAGATAATAAAGCACATATAATTTTGTTTACATAAACTAAATGCAATGTTATAGAAGAAGATACTAGAAAGGTTATAGAAATAGAATTCAGAAATGTAGACAGATTATATGTGCTAGTAAAGAAAAATTTAGGTAGAAATAAGAGGCAAGTTTCCTCAGATCCAGAGTAAAAGAAGATAGTCCCCACTGTAGTCTACTCTACTTAATCTATACTTCTAATAGTAACTACAAAAGTGGATGAGAGGTACATAACCTCATGATAACTATGAGGTCCAAAGGATCACTGGTGTATGATCTCAAGGGGAGCTATGCATCTAGATGATGATTCACTATAATGTTTTGAGATTATTTTGGTGTGTGTATTAATGAAATTGAATATAGTGAAGTAACATTGAACGTGAACTAATAGTGCTTGTTTAGGGGGAGTTGTGGCTATAAAGAATTAATAGTTTATTTTCTATATGTAGATATTATGAAGGATAGTCACACGTATACACGGTTTCTAACTTAGAAAATCGCATATGGCTTCCTATGGTGATGAATGAATGACACAAACTCAGTGGGAGCTTCTCATATGCTTCCATAGTTTAATTATTGGTATTATGGTTCTTTCATTGATTTGTTGCATATTGTTAATGATTCCCATATGTTGCTTAGGAATGATTTTTATTCATGATAATGTTATATCTTACGTTTTATGAAATGGCTCTTTGATGCATTTGTTGATTGATGGGATGGATATGATCATATTTGATGATGAAGAATTGGAACCGATTCAGGGGGAGCATCGTATATGCTTCTATTAGTTCATTGTTGGCATTATGGTATCTTGTTAGGAACTACTTATTTGACACTAATTGATGATGATGATTTCATGATTTACTCATTGTTTGTTGGAAACTTTCATAAGTGTAAAGACATATATTTTGTTGTCATTATGTTGTAAGTTATCATGGATCACATGTGGTATTTGGTGAAGTTGTAAATGGTAGACTTGATAAGGAAAATATGTATGCTATGATCTCTAAAGATGTTTATTGATGATTAGTTCAGTTCTACTTAATGGCTTATGATGCTTGATGTACTCTTTATTTGATCACACATTGTCGATGCATATATATGCTACTAATGGTGTTGTGGTTCAAAAGATAGATGCTTGTGGATTATGGCTCTTCCTATATGTGGAGAGAGCATGTTGACCTTGATGACATGAGGTCAATGGGATGTTTATTGACAAATATTTATTGCAAAATATTATTCTTATAGTACAATTGCCCGGTGATGCTTAGAAACATTGCACATTTAGTCATGTGTTGCCGATATTGAAGAGATTGATGCTACACTGTCTAATATGCTTATTGCTTCTTAATGATGAGGAGATTTACGTTTCTATTATGTTGTCATTGTTAGATGATTATGTTTCAAATTCCTATATGACACATGGTGGTTGCCGCTAAATTATCAGGGTTTAAATCATTTATTATGATTATGAATGTCATGTATGTTTCTTGATGTAAAGACCTAAGATTCACTTGTGTATCACTATTGGGATCACTTCATGTCATGTATGTAACCCCATTATTTTGGGTAATTGATGTAAAGTTGGGTTTGATATGTAAACCCATTATGTTGTGTGATTCATGTAATCATGGGAGCATATAGAAATTCGTGATAGGAATGGTCATACTTGTTTGAGTTATATAGCCTTGTACTTTTATTGTATATATTTAGAAGGACCAACATATGCTCAGAGGGAGCATGGTCAATATGCATATTTTGTGATTTTTATTCACCAGATCATACCTACAATAATCAACACTATAAGGGAAGTGCTTCATTCAACCTAGTTCAACCAATTATCCTTGTTGTTAAAGAGGGGGGAAGACTTGGTGTTTAGTGAGAAGGCTTAGTGTTTGCAAGTGTTTGTAGGTGGTGTCCAAACACCAAAGTGGTTGTCATCAAGTCCAAAGGAGGGGATTGGTTGCATTATGGCTAATGTGTTGTCCTTTATGGAAACCTGCTTGATAAACATGTACTTGATGTTAGCCCTGTGATAATATCATTGTGGAACTAAAGTAGACAACAAGTACATATGTTACAAATGATATTTATAGAGAAATGGTAGTTTAGGTATAGATAGATGACAAATTTAAACTTTGAAAAGCATATATGATCCATATGAAGAAGGGTCATGTACATACATATGACATATGAGTAAAAGTCACGTACATAATCCAAACCATGGAAATATGGATACTAGCGATCTTTACCATAGTATTTTCCTGTAGTAATTAGGGAGAGAACATTTAATTGATCTTGTGAAAAAATATTGACAACATTACCAAAGGATTTACCTAAGGTACCGAATAAGGAAAAATCTATGTAAGGAGAGCGAGATGAAAGTGTTAAGTGTGCAAGTTAATGGGTTATTCATGTGTGATCTGATTTGAAATAGTTGTGCACTAGGCAGAAATGATAAGACTCAAATCTAAAAAATTTAAATATAGGTTGATATATATGGTGGATTGATTTGCTTGTTGCAAATGATTAAGTAGATAATAATGGTGGATCTATGAGTATAGTAATGTTGTGATCTAAATGAGTTTTTTGAAGTCCATAGATTTGATACTAAAGTTTGTGGAATGTAAGTTGTCTTTGCAACAAAGGTATGTTTCAGTAATTCAAAATTTATATGTTGCTTTGCTTCTATGTTAATATGCGGATTTGTTTCCATTGAGTCGTGTACATATTCTGAGATTTGTTTTTTAGTATGTTGAAATTTGTATGCATTTGTTGCATATTATAAGAGTGTATATATACACATGCATTGAATAAAATTCGTTTTTATATTCTAAGATAGATCTGTTCAGGGTTTGCAGTGTTGTTTGATAATGATTGTTGATGTGTTTCGTTATATTTGTTTTTCTTTGTCAATGATATCTTGATCTGGATGGTTTATATCTTCTAGGGTTTGGTTGTGCAATGATATGATGTTGTTGTAGTGGTTGATTTAATATTTAGTGGGATTATGCTACAATGATTCAATTGATTCAGTGATTTTATTCCAAGTTCACTATTCAGTTTGGTATTGAGCATAATGTTGGGTGTTGGTCCAGTTTGAGAATATGATGAATGGTGTCCTACATATTTTGATGTGTATTTGAGATACATGGATCCAGTCTAAAATATTATGAAATGTGGGGCACAAGAAGTGCTTAGGGCTGAAACCTTCAGTAAGGGAGTTATAGCTTCCTTCTAGTGGTAGGTGGTAAATTTGTTTAGGGGGGAGGTTCTCCCTTCTAGTAGGAGTTGATAAATGAGATTATGGGGTTATAGCTCCCTTCCAGTGGGTTTTGGAGAAGAAGTGGGGGTTGTAGCCTCCTGCAGGTGGGTGCTTGCATGTTGATAAGAGTTTTCACTAGTAGAAGATGTAATGAATATTTTCTTTATAACAAAAGAAGAATACAAAGACAATGACAGTGGTGGTTTTCTACCCATATTGGGTTTCCACCTAAAATCTCAATGCTCTATTTGTTTTTATTATGTACTATGATTTATCTATTATTTATTGCATATTGGATGGTTAATGAATTAATAATGCAATGGCTAAGTTAACTCATTGATGGAAGTTATGAAAAATAAGTAAATTGTATATACACTATATTTTTTCATTGAAGTTGTGTACACATGTTGGTTGCATAAATAATAGTAGCATACAAAATTTTGAATATAACAATTTAATGTTTAAGTGAATTAAAATACTAATTCACCCCTCACTCTTAGTATTTTTCCTAGCAATTGGTATCAAAGCAAGTCGCTCCAGTAGAAGCTTCACCACTTGAGAGTGGATCAGGAAGAATGGGAAAGAAGCAAAAGAAGAAGGAGGATCAAATGAAGAAGTCAGTTCAAGAAAATTGTGGTAGTGAAATCAATATATCAAATGTAGTGACAGTTATAGATGTCAACAAATATTCAGCTACATGAACTCCCAACTTTTTGTTTATTAAGAATGAAGAAGATAGTAGAGATAGTGATGAAGAATTACCAGGGACTCGTTTTTGTTTTAATTGTAGTTGTGATGACCATAGTACAAGTGATTGTCCATTCCCTTTCTCATGTAGTGATGATGATAAATCTACTAAAATTTCTCTTATGGGTAGAAATGAAAGTAATCATTTTCCAGAGAAATCTATTAAAAAATAGTGGCCCTAGAAGTAGAAATTAAAAGGCTTACAGAGAAAAATAGAGATAAAAAAAAGTTATTGCAACAACTTTATGTAAAGGGGTGTGCCCACAAAGAAGATATTGTCACATTAAAAACCAAGTTGAAAGAAGGTAAGAAAATTGAAGAAGGAATGAGAAAGAAGTATAAGGATAGGGAAGATCAATGTTAAATTTTGGAGGATGAAGTAGCTTCATTAAGAAATAAAGAAATTAATTAATCAATAAATAAGCTAGGAGCAAGAGGAAATGAGAAATGAAGAAGATGAAACAATCAAAGAGCTTAAAGAAAGAACCAATTGTTGTGAAGGAATAGAAGCAAAGTTTATCTCTCTCAAATATGATCTTGAAAAGTCAAACAAATGATATGAGGAGATTCTTCAAGTATTTGAAGAACACAAAAATGAGCTGAAGAAGGAGATGATTGTGTTAATAACTCAATTGGAAAAGACCACTGGTGAAAAATAGGTTGAGGTAAGTATTATAGAACTTAAGTTAGTAGAAAATGATAAGCAATTGAGATTTCAAGATAATAATAAGATTTTGGATAACATTCTTAGCACTAAAAGGTATCCCTCCATTAAATCTATTCTTGGCTTCTATGAAACTATTAAAGGATAATCTAGTTCATAGGCTTGCACAAAGAACATGAAGGTTAACAATGAAAAATTTGAAATTCTTGATAAAGAGATAAATACTCAACCATACCAAAAACTGAGGAAAGTGAATTTCAAAGAAAATCATTTGCTCCTAACAATAGAAGTACCAATTGATTATTTGCTCTGGAAAATGATATTGAATATTTTATCTGTCATAACTTAGGAGACTTTTCATCCAATTACAAAATAAAAATCATAGGAAGATCATAAGCTCCTAGGTACTAAAGTTTCTTCAAGGGATATTATTTTTACTTGTAACATATTTGGTCACAAAGCTATTGATTTCAATAGGGGGAACATGAAACCTAAATATTATAATTCATTTTCCTCCCTTTTCTGGTCATCTAAGAGCTTATATTTGTGACAAGTTTGGGCATGTATAAAAAGAATGCAAGAACATGTCAATGGATTCACATAGACACCAAGTTGATTTCCTCCAAGGAAAGAAACCAGACAAGAATATTGTTACCTATTGATGGTGATGGAAGCCTCCAACAGGTGCACAGGGTATCCCTGATTTAAATTTCTAATTAGACCCCACACTATTTGGAGTAAAAGCCCCAACCAAAATATGGTTGAGTGTCTAAGTAATGGGTTTTTAAGGGTGTGCCTTGGTTGCAATGCATGACAAATTCTAACAATGTAAAGAAAAAGAGAGAGAGTCCCTTGGAAGCTTATAATAATACTTAGCTTTAAAGGGACACATGAGCAGTAAAATAATCATAAGTTAACATACAAAATAGTTCAAAATATAAACATGATCGAAATAATATAATAACATGTATTCAACAAGATTCATATCAAGGAAAGAAAATAGTACATAAGCATTAGTGTAAATGAAATAACACATATCACAAACATAACAAGAATAGTCTTTCTACATGCACAACATATGCATGAGGACGTGCCAACTCTAAGCTTTTATTTAAATTGAAAGTTCCAAACGTACATATACAATCGACAAACCACTAGCCCCAATAGTGGAACATGAAGCCAACACTTGCTTCTCCGAAGAAAGATAGTCCTTTTATGCTACAGGAGAATCCAAGGATCTCAACAAAACACCCTAGCTTTCAATCCTAAGAAAAAACACTAGCAAAAAGCCCTTTACATGAGTTATAAGGGTATATTTATAACAAATGAGATGACTAAACATCTCCCCTTTATGACTATTTGACTTTCCTCATAACTGTTGAGTCCTTTCAACCATGACCTTTTGACTTCCCTACAAAATGACATTTCACATTCCACAATTGACACTTGGAATTTTACTTACAAATTAATTAAAAATAGAATATTACAATATTGGTCATACTTGTATAAGAAAAAATTGTGTAGAGTCAACTAAACAAGCCTAATAGGACAAACAACATGTCAAGCTTGAGTTTGGGGAAACTCTAGCTCAACCAGTTCAACTTTTTGCTTTTCGGTCACATAGTGATGCCAAGCTTTAAATTGTGTAATGACTTCCCCAAACTTTGTGATGGGATTAAGTTGGAAGCAAACTCTTGCCTCCATTTCATCTAGGTACACAGTCTTGGAGCCAATTTGCATTTCCTTCTTTAACGAGAACAACATGGTGTTTATCTTGGTAGGGCCACCAATATATTTCTACCAATATATTTTTTGTTCACCTATATGCCTCCCTTGGTAGCGATCTACTTGAATTGGTTGAAGTATTCCTCCACTTCCTTTTTTTACCTTGTTTGCACCTTCAAATGTGGTGAGTGTGTTGAATGAAAGGATCTTGTGTGACTTCACCACGAAATCCACACTATTATACAACTGTGTGTGAGAGGCATGAATGTTGGTGATGAATGAGCCAAGTTTTTTCCTACCTTTGATAAGCATCCACACCTCTAATTTCTCCAACTTAGCTTGTTACCTTCTCTTCTTTACCAACTTAGGAGGTGCACCTTTGTAGTGCATTTCCCACCCATGAACAGTAGCGATGGATATATGAACAACCTTGAGAACTTTAGTATTCTCTTTACATTTCTGTTGCATGTCATGCAAGTGGAAAACTACTTTGTACATGGTGACTAACTTCTCATAGAGGTTCATCATGGTTTCTCCTAATGTCGATACTTCACCAAGCATGGCTTCCTTGAGTTCTTCTAAGTACATATGTGCGAGAGCTTATTTATGAACATCTACTTGGAGTTGTTTGATCTATTGCTTTTCCGCTTTTAAGCTCTTTTCCATCTATCTATTTTTGGCCATTAAATACTTTGTATTTGACTTAGAGGCTCCTACAAAGGCTAAGTTAGCTACGACAATGGCTTCTAGATTCTTCCTGGTATCCATCATGATCACCTTTTCTTTGATAAAACAAGGATGTGTGAGGTCATCTGGGAAGTGCTTATTTATTTCTTGAACACTCTTCTTCTGCAACTCATCAAAATTTTAACTATAGATATCCATCATTGGAAATTCATCAAGAGGAGAAATTTCCTCTTCCTCACCTCGCTCTTTCCCTTATGTAGAAGGATGGGGAGACTGAGTGGTGATTTTTTTCATGTAAGAAATGAGATCAACATCCTAATTTTGATGCTTTGGTTCCACCTCCATACCATGGACCACTATTATGTCTTCAATTTTCTAGTTAGTTTCTTTTTCCTACAACTACTTACTTTCTTGTTCAAGTAGCCAACTATGTTCTTCTTCTTCATCTTCCTTTTGTATTGCCTCTTCCTCTTCTCTCTTTCACCTTTCTTATTCTTTTCATTGCCTCACTTCTTGTTATTTATTTTCTTTCTCTTCCCTTTTCCTTAATTCTTCCTCTTTCTTCTTTTCCTTCCTCTTCCTTTCTACTACTATGGCCGCTTTCAAGATGATTGGGTTTGACTTCCATTTGTAGCTCTATTATTTTGCTAGACTATGCGCAACCTTTCACTTCCCCTTTCCATGCACTTGGTTGTGCCTCTCTAATGGTTGTACTTCCAGAGTTTCTTCCTGCCGAGGAGTAAGATTTGATGTACTTGTAAAGCTTGCTAGGGTACAGGGCTTGGAATCTTTATAACAACTATTATTATTTTCCTCCTCTAGTCTAAAAAAAGTCCAGCTTGGCCAGTTTAAATGTATTTTTGTACAATATTGCTTGGAAATACTCTTTGGATCATATAGGTGGTATTCCATAAGACCAAAATTGAACTTTTCTAACTCTTTTCCCTAGGTCTATGCAACCTTCAGGGTTTTAATCTCGTATATTCCATTTTTCAAAGGAAGAGTGGACTAAGGTGCTTTCTTCCTCCTCTACAAAACTATTGATAATCCTGTGGAAAGATGATAATCTACTTCCTCCATGACCAATTTGTCAGTGGCACACCTTGACAAAAAATGTGAATACTTTTGACCACCAAACACCCTAAGGTAAGTGTTATCCAATGATGCAAATGTGAATACTTGGGACATGCAAGGGGGATCTTCCTCAAAGATAATATTGTACATTGGTATGAGGAAGTGATCAGACACCTTCTCCATAACTCCCATGTAGCTGCACTCCAAAATAATTTTTCATTAAATATCGACAACAAATTTCTTCATTGACCAAGTCTAATTCATGTTAGGAAAGCATTCTAAGCACATATCACAACTAGTAAGTAGTGGAAATGTAGAATCTACCCTTTTTACCCTCGATAGGGTTATTATCATTGGTTACATGGATATTTAACTATCAAGCCAACAAGCCTAACCAATCAAATGTTTTCCCATCATTCACCACCTCATGTAGTAAGAATGCCCATCCTTAGAGAAAGGTCTCAACACTATTTTGACCATACATTCAAAAGGATAAAACTATAAAGTATTGCAATTATTTTTCTAATATATTTGTTCTTGTAAGTGTCGTTTAGTGTCTTTCATAATTTGGATGGCTCTTTCACCCAACCTTTCATGACATGTTTAGTGGTCAGGTAGTTGGTGACTATGTAGAAGTGAGAATCCATGTAAGTTTTTGGGAAAGAAAAAAATACATAAGCTAAAAATCATGTGCCATGAATGAGGCAATCCTTTGTCCACTAGCACTTTTGAGGGTCATTCTCTTTGAATTCGTATGTGATAAGATCCACTTGACAATGTATGTGAAAGAGAAAAGCGGATACCTATATGCAATATTATGTAATACTAACTGATGGACATTAACATAAACTTGTTTATCTTCAAGATTTGCTTTATAATTCGTTGTCCTAAATGCATCTTTTACTATGTGCCATTTTATGTTTAAATATTTCTCAATGAATAATTGAGTGTCTAAGAAAATTGGCATGGTGACTGGGGTGCTTTCAAAATTTTCATGGGTGCTGCTTTATGTAGTGTCTTTGGAGGTAGATCTCTTTGGTTCCATTATGACAGTAACTTACAAAGAGAGATAACCTCAAAAGTTTTAGTACCTATTTCACAAGATGCACTCATGGCAAACACAATTAGCTCAAGAAAAATAATCTATTTTGAAAGATGAAGATAGAAACTCAAAGATTGAAGGAAATGATTTTACAATTTCTAAAATGAGGTTGAGGGACTAAGCTCATGAACTACACATTATGATGTCTCAACAGACAAGGTGACAACTAGAGTCCTTATACTGCGTAATGCGTAGTCCTATCCAAGCAGCCTAAATGAAGAGAATGTGCAATGCACATCCTCAATGGCCAGGGCTAAGGGAAGAGGCTTGGAATTTTGTAATGCATAATTGGGAAAGCCAGTTACTATGCGTTGCATAGTCTCTAAGGCCAAGCATGAAGCTTATCTATCAAGAATGTGAATTGCGTAGATAAGGAAGGAAATTTCTAGCCATGATTACTTAGATCTACCTGGGAAGGAGAGAAAATATTGATAGATATGAGTTTCACAGAAACAAGGAAAGTATATCAAGCTATGGGAAAGATAGATCAGTGAAAATTAAGTTCCAAAAACAAGTATGCAAGAGGAAAAATGAACATGCACAAAGTGACGCAATAGGGGCAACTACTGGTGGGAAAAAAACAATAAATGAATGCAACACTTGGAAAATGTGAACAATGGACCAAACCAAAACTTGCATAAGATAATAATAGTTAAAAAAAAAACTACAATGAAGAGAAAGAGGGAAAATAACACTTATATAGGCAAAAGTGACAAAAGCAACAAAAAAGTGAGAAAAGACGACACATGTAAAGCTTACCCAGAAAAGCATCATAAACTTACCCAAAAGCTCCTTGATCTCCTCGAGAAGGCTAGAGATCCAAGATAGAATGACAAAATGAGCTATAGGGTGTTTATTAAAAGTGCCACTTGTTTGAAAGTCATAATTAGCAACTTAGTGGATTTAACCTAAAATTAATTTGGAAACACCTATTTTATAGGAATACCAAAATTTTCTTTTCCTTGAAACTTCCCATTAACATTGGCGAAAGGGATTATGCAATTCCAAGCTAAAGGGCTTGTGCAATTCCTTGCCTCAGTGAATTGCATAGTTTCTAAGAGGAGGAGAAGCTCTTGTGTAGTTTTTGAGCTCAAGATTGGCCTTCCTTCCATGATTACATAGTTCAGATCCTCAAGGCGCAATGCAATTTTCAAAGATAGTGGGTTGCGAATTTCCTAGAGGGAAGAACGACAATGTTGCAAGGAAAAGGCAGGAGATGGATTGTGTTTGAGAATTATTAGTTAAGGTCAAAAAAACACATCACAAGAACTACATGAAAAGATAAGTCTTCAACATCCAACAAAATACTTTATGAAAATGAAAGATGGGTCCTTGTGGACAGAAGGTAGGACAAAAAATGAAGGCATCGGAAAAAAATTAGAGCGGGGTTGTAGAAAATAGAAACTTGGCGACACACTGGTAGAACACCAACTCTCTGTATGGGTCTTATCTCTTGTAAACCAGGTCTAGCTCTCCAGTAAGTATTGTTCATTTCATTGATCACCATAGATTCTTTACTTAGCTTGAGTTATAAAAATAACCCTTACCATTCTCTTCATCGATGGCACACTAATAAAAACATGTCAAACATAATTGTTTAGATTAGAGATAAGGAGTATAGAGATACACAAGTGAAAAAGCATTATCAAATCCTTGGTTTTCATCTTTGGTGTTGCTCTGTTTCCGGCAGGACTAGACAATACCTCAACGAAGTCACTTCAAGAATGAAAACATTGCTCCACTACAAACAAGCCAGGACAATACCATGATGGAGTTGCTTGCTTCACCTCCCTGCACATGAAGCCTTTCTCTTCTTTCAACCATATTTATTTTTATATTTATTCATAAAATTGTGCATTGACACTTATTGATTTCATGGGGAGGAAGAGGAATGTTGACTTATTGAGAACATAAGAGGTTTTCCCTTTAGAGAAGGATATTTATAAAGTTATGAAATTCAGTTTGTTGGGTTGCGTTATATTCTTTCCACATAGTTAACAGGGGGTTTGAGGGGTACCTGTAACCCCACTTTATGGGGTCCGGGGCAGCGCCCTGGAAAATTTTG
>APFE030572100.1:0-19449 GCA_000404065.3 Pinus taeda
TATGGTTCGAGTCATAAGGTATTTAAAAAAAATTGAGCAAATGGAAGAGGGTAGATGGCCTAAGGTTGTCTTTAATGACAGATTGTGCAAGAGAAAAAATACTTAGATGCAGCAAAATAACAAATGGTTTAGTAAATGGGGTATTTTCTTGAACGCGTGTCCCATAAATAGTAAAGATATAAAAGCTTTTTGACGTAGGAGGTTGACTAAAATGGGGTGGTAGTCTGTAATTTGACTACTGGTTAGCTTTATAGCTAATCAACTGCGCACAAACAAATCCTGTACGTGGATTTTCCCCCTGACGGTCCCGCTTATCAGACCAATCACTGTCAGTCCCTCATTGACTTATCCTTTTATCAAGTGCTTCAATCCGCGCCGTTGATCTCACTTCTCCAAATCCAACAGATATCACGTCGTCCGCTCACCAACTAACCCAGACGATCTCCACCGTCGATGTGACCTGTCTAATCGAACGACTGTCAGGCAATCTTGCACGACTGATATCAGGTTGAGAGTGTGTGAGAAAAGTGGTTTTCTTGTGCTACATGTCGCTCGCTAAGGCAATCTTGTGAATTTTGAGAAATACCATTTACCAACGTTAGGGCGCGCGAGATACCGGTTACCACTTGCTGAATACTACCATGTGCTTAATTCACAATTTTAATAAAGATGCTTAAGGAAAGTTTAACGCTTAAGCTCAATATTAGTCATTAATATTAATCAACTGTGATTTTCAATAAAATGTTTAAACAAAGAAAAATGCCCGATTAGGGTCTAGAACATCGAAACAAAGCTACAAATGAATTTCCGCACAAAAACAATGCGTCACACCACACTTCAATCAATTATTCAACAAAATGGACATGATAGAGTCTTGGCCCTCTCGGCTCGATTACAACAGTTTGTCTGACCTCTGTTTCAATCTCAAACCCTATCTTTGTCACACCTCTCGCTTACTCACTCTATTCTCGATCATCTCATCTCTCTGCCATTACATTCTTTCCTCTTTTATGAATCAAATCCTATCCTAACTGCATTGACAACTCAATCTCTATTTTTATCGACTCAACCATTAAATCCCTATTCTCAAGCCCTGATACACACCTATACTAACAACTTATCTCTTAGTCTAAAAATAATACAGTGATATAATTATTACAATAATTGGAGTGAAGATAATTTTCGAGAGATCCAACCCTCTCTACTAAAAATTGATTTTGACCACTCAGGTCAATGAAATTCATCTCTTGTTAGCCACAACATGTGAACATACAATCACATTGCTGGCTAAGTCTGGATGCTCCTGCATCACTTTTGTTATGGGAAAGTTCCACAAGCGTACTTGGGATAAGGAGCTAGGAAGAAAGAAAAAGTACTATATTGAAGTGTTTAATCCGTCATCAACCAAAAGCATACATAGATGCCAATATCTGTTGGAGAGCCAAAATTATTAGTGCTCAATTAAGGACTATTTATCATTAACTCCGTTGTGAAACAGGATGCTGCAAAAGGCCAAAAGAAGTGTGGGAGGAAAGAGTATGCATTTTTTGTTCTTCCGAAAAAGTGGAAACACATAAACATTTCATTTTAGAATGTGAGACCTTCAAAGACAACAGGGAAAATTATGCAGATATGCTGGCAGCTAGCTCTTGGGATAATCTATTTAGCGAGGGGTTTGTTGAGAATCTGGGAGCATTTATTTTGAAGCTTCACAGAAAAAGGGCCGAATACATCAAATAGATGAAGAAGCAATCTGTCTCATAGGCTGTCTTTAGCCCCATGGACGTTAAAATAATTTCTTTCTTTCTTCTTTCTTCATTGGGTTTGAGAGTGGCTCTTCACACAAAATGTCATATAAACTAGCGTAGATTCATCTTAGCTCTAGATGTACCAAGAGCCTAGAAGGATCAAATCTCTTGATATGCAAACCTCTTTTAGAGTGAAAAAAGATTTGATCCATCTTAACTATAAATCTACCAAGCGCCCAGAGAGATCAAATCTCTTGATATGCAAACCTCTTTTAGAGTGAAAAGAGGTTTGATCCATCTCGGTGCTTGGTAGATTCAAGTCAAGGTGGATCTAGGTTGGTTTAATTTCCGCTTTAAATAGACTATATTCCACATGAATTCTATGGGTCAATACCATGGGCCATTTTTACTTTTATTATTATTTTATTTTTATAGGTTTTTTTTAGGGTTATTTTTTTACCAAGTTAAAATGTTAAACATTACATTACAACATTTCTACCATATTGGGTTGGAGAGCGTAGACAAGTGTCAGATGAAATGAGTTATGAATTTTTAGGCATGTGGTATTGATAGACCATGGTATTGGCCCATGGTATTACAACAAAAACCTATTTACATATTAACAATCTCTATGATAAAGTGGGAATGAACATCCATGGTTAAGAATGTTTTTTTTTTTAAATGTATATAAACGATTTTTAGCATTAATAATAATTTTTATTATTTTAAGTAAAGATATAATTTAGAGAGCTCTTATTATTTTTAAAATTTTAGCAACTTGAGGTGTATGATGAAGTGCTTTGATTCTTATTGTAAGTTGATGTCTATGGACATATTGTAACCATTTAATTTAATTTATATGACTACTTTAATTAATTGAAAAGCAAAAAAACCATAACTATCTTTGACATAAATTTCAACCATCTATTCTAATTATTACTAAAAATATTATGTGCTAGTTAAATATCTATCATTTTTAAATAAACAAATCTGTCTATGACGTAGCCCAGCCACACTGGCCCACAACTCCACGTGTCCTCGGCTTTACAACAGTTGCCAGACTTTACACCGTGTTAGATTTTTCCGACGATTGCATGCAAAGGTGGTCAGTGAATGTTGGGTTGGCAACTGTGAGAAATTAATTCCGCATTCAATTCTTACCTACACACCTCGGGCCTGGTTCCTCCATTGGTTCTTTGGCCAAAGCACTTTGGCTTCCCGGTCATTCGAGATGGTTCTGCTCTGCGGTGAGGTTGCTGCGAGGGTTTGTTGGGTTTACTGTGTGGTTCTTGCTTTGGTGAATATGGAGATCTCCAATCCTCCTCCGGGTATGATTGTGCGCGAGTTCCAGTTTCCCAATCCTGGTTATGAGTTTGTCAGTGGCTTTCTCCAGTGGCTTGAAACCGTTCTGGTTCTGGTGGTGTGCTCACTCGGCTGCTTTTCACACGGTAAGAGTTCCTAGTCTCGTTCTGCTGTTCTGCTCTGGTCTGGTTGTAGAACCTGGTGTTTCGTCTATTAACTGCTCCTTGCTATTGTTCTATTGCCTCTACTTTCGTATGGTCACCTATGCTATTATTATTGGTATCTCTGGTCACTGTTTTGTGCACAAAATGGTTTAACTTCCGTCGTCCTTGGATTCAGGTAACAAATTAGTAGATTCCTGCGGCTCTGAAACAGGTATTGACTCCTTCCCTGATTCAATTCATCCTCCTCATGGTGTTGATGCTAACCAGAAACACTCCTTCTGTCTCAGCTTTGTCGATTGGGTCACGACTCTGCTCCTCGAACCCTGGGTCAGGCCTGCTCAGGTAATCTATGAAACCCTCATGTTTCTGTGGTTGTGTTGGCTCCAGTTCTTTGTTGTGTAACTGTATTAACGGTGCTCTGTCGTGGGTGCAGGTCGATGGCTCGACCTGGGTACGCGGGTTCCTCCGGGAGTCGGTCTTCCAATGGTAGCAAACCTCTTCCGGTAGGCTCTGGCACTTTAATCCGTCAATGCACTGTTAGATCTTTGGATTTTCTATAGATTTTGTTTTGTCGTCTTTGCTCGTCGTATTTAGTCGTTGTTCCTTGCGAAGATAAGGCTTCGGCCTGGTTGTAATTTCCTATTTTGGTTAGTCGTTCGTTTGACTGATTATTGGGGTTTATGTTCCCAAACCCTAGGCTAGGGTTTGTCCACTCTGGACGCGACACTTGTTTTTGTTTATCAATGAATGTAATGTATCTATGTCTCGGTCGATAGAAATGAGAACATGGTTTTGTGATATCTGTTTGATTTATAAAAATTATGAGGACTCGTTCGAAATTACCTTAACTGTGGTCTGCTTCTCCGACACTCTGTTGCCGGTTCTGTTTGCTCTCGGTCCTTTTGCTGTAACTCCCTATTCAGATTGTGCTTCAACTCGTTGGTCCTTCGCTCTGTGGCTGTACATTTAAATGAGTTTGTTGTAGTTTGTTTGTTCGACGAGAACACAAAAACAATACGACCTTATCGTGGTCTTTCACTGTTTTTCAACACTGTTCATTATAATTCGATAAATAAAAAGAAAACATAATATTACAGTACATAGGCAATGAATACAGATGCACAGTTTTGGAAATAGATCTGTCTCTGTTTCTTTATTTCTCTGTTATGAAATTGCAGAACCTTTCTCTTGTCTTACATTGCTGCTTTTATACATTTTGGTTACAGTTAATTGAAACTGCCATTGTTTGTCAATTGAACAAAAACACTTGGTTATGTAACTACAGTTTCGGTCTTCATTACAAGATCTGCATTTAGACAATTTTGTCTTTTCTTTCCTAAGTTGACAGATCAATTCCTAAACTACTGTTTATTACTGTTGAACCATAACAGCCCTAACTAACATTTAACTTTGACCACGTAGCAACTAAAAATAAAAGAAACTAAAATCCTATCTCGTGACCTCATAAACTAATTAAAAAAAACAATCCAGATACTCAAACAACCTTCCAACATGGTAGAGACTTCGCCCGGTCATGGTGAGTTAGATGCTCTTGCATCACTCTATAAAATTATTTAAATAATATTATTACTTTTAACTTTTAAAATTATCTATCTCAACAATCTATATCTTAAAATATATTCGATTAAAATTTACCATATCCAACAACTATAAGCAAAAATAAATCTACCAAAATTTTAAATCAATATATTTTTTATTTTTTTAATGTATTTAAACAGGCAATCAACTTACATAGCTTAATTTTTTAAAAAGTATAGTATATTACTTAGTTTTTTATTTAGTATAATTTAAACAAATATATCACAACACCAACTCTAGTCGAATATATGTATTAGTTATTAAAATAATTGCATAGCTTTATAGTCCCAAGGGTTAGCTCAGTTGGTCAAAATGAGTGCCTCACCATCGAGAGGTCACATGGTCCATTCTCCCTAAAGCCCTTGGGGTCAGGCCTAGCTAGTGGGCCATGGGACTAGATTCCTTTTGGGGTCGATCAGCCGTAGCGCCACCTGTTGACCAGGGTGTCCGTGAACCACAAAAAAGAAGAAGAAATAAATAAATAAATAAAATTGTATAGTTTTATTATTTTCTCTAGTTAATAGATACATCATTATTTTAGTATATAATAAGATTAGTGTAGATATATAAAGTAAATGGTTACTAATTAATATAGATATTAATTTATAATATATTACAAGTTATTAAAATTAAAAAATTGTATAAGAAAAAATTAATTTATTATATATTTCAAGTTATTAAAAATTTAAAAAATTATAAGAATTAATTAAATTATAATGTTATTTAAAATAGTCTATGGGGTATTTTTTGATGTGAAGTCATTTGTTCAATTTCCAGCCTCGGTGTGATATATTGGGCATGATGAAAATGTAGTCCTGCCAAAACTTATAAAAATAATGTTATTTAAAATAATATAATAGTTTAAATTAATGTTAAAAAGAATTACTATATAAATTAAATTAAAAACAAGTCTAACAAGATTCTTAATCATAAAAACTTACTCCACTTTATTATGGAGATTCTTAATTTATAAATAGGCTTTGTTACAATACCATGGCTTCTCATTACCACATGCCCAAAAAACCATGACTCATTTCATATGACATTTTGTTTAGTTAATGAATTTAAATAAAAGGGGAAGAAAGACAAAACTACTTTGGAAATAAATCTTAGCCTTTGATTTTTGTATGTTACTAAGAATACTCTCCAGAGGTTAAATCCATACCATCCACCTAATAATTATTGGTGATTAAATTAAAATTATGGAAGCCTAATTCCAAAATAGGCATGCCTAGAAACATAATTAGTCTTAAACTAAATAGGATTTAGTTGAAAATAATCATCCTAGATCCATCTTAACTCGAGATCTACCAAGCGGAGTGATCAAATCTCTTTTCACTCTAAAAGAGATTTGCACCTCAAGAGATTTGATCCCTTTAGGCACTTGGTAGATCATGAGTTAAGATGGATTTAAGCTGATTTAATTATTAGTTTTTATTAAAGTTATTATGATATGTGTGTATAAATTTCTTTCCATTTGATATTTAAAAGAATTATAGAGCGGAGATAAATAGCACCCAAAGCCTCAACTAAATCATTTTTTGTTGTCAAAACGCCGATTCCAAAAATTGTTAATGTTTACATTACATGACAACATCTCTTCCATAGTATGCAACAATAACTAGGGCAACCATATAAATTAAATAGCTAGTAAATGCCAATAGGCATCAATCCATAATACGAATGAAACCACTTTATCTTACATTTCAAGTTGCTAAAAAAAAAGAAAGGGAATTAACCAAATTATACAAGAAAATTGGAGGAGCATTCATTGTAGAGAGATTAATCACAAAACTATTCATATTCTTCACAACAAAGCCAAATTGCAAGCCACATAAATAATTGTCATGAGATCCAACAATTTCTAAGACCGTAGAATACTGTTGAGAAAATATCTCGACATACTCTAACCACTAACAAACAAAATCTACCTACATTCTAATGTAAGCATTATTCCAAGTGCCTGCTTTAATACTTACATTTACATCATTACAAAGATTAATAGAAAAATGACGAATTACAATTCACATGTCACATTTGTTTGACTGGTCTTACTCAACACTTATCCCCACTCTAAAGTCTCTCGGACAATGCTCTTTTCACCACCACAATTTTCAAGCTTCCCATTCAACTCATTTAAGACATAATAGCCTCTGACCATCTTTGATGAACTTTGTATAATTGAAACTTCTCGATCTTCCGATGGAAAACCTCGACACTGGACCACCCTATGGACAAACTTCCATCTATCAAAATGACGCGAACTACACTTTTGATAGTTGTATAGGTGAGTTGTCTAATTACTAGGGATATTCAGGAGTCTATGGGCATATTCAATAGTCAGTTATGCAACTGACCTTTCTACACACATGGATCTCATAATAAAACCTGTAATTAATGTTCTTAAAGCCTGAAGCACAACAAAATCTATTAGTGAATAGCAGATTCACATAATCAAATTAGTGATATTGTTCTCTTTGCACCAAAAAAAATTGAAAACCACTATTTTAATTTGTTCTAATCTATTTAATAATTGGTTCTCCATTATAAAATAAATAAATAATAATAAATTTTCACACCACTCAACAATTTTATAGTTTGTAAAGTTATGACACCAATACACTAACTCACACACTGTTTTCTAAAAAAAATTAATAGTTGTGGCTCCCCTCAATCATGAAACATTGTTGCGTAATTCAAACTTAGAGTCTTTTTAAAAAAATGGCTTAGGAGACTCATAAAATGGAACAGTGTGGCTAACAGTGACTCCTTTTCAAGCAAAACCATCGCCTTCTGTATGCAGTGACCGCTTTAAATTTCTCATGGATTCTGTTAATCCCCTCATTGGACTCTAAATCCTCGGCCTCTGCCATAAGAAACCAATTTACTTTAAGCGCAATCTTGAGAGATTTAGTGCACATGTCGATGACAAATCATTCCCATCAGTTAATTGTGTGAGACAATTGAGTTCCAGGGCTCACTTGGCAGTGTTGACTGACCACAATTTCAAATATACAAAACAACTATTCGTTCGTGTGCCCGACCCAGAAGTGAAATGTGGAAGCTCGCATGCTTTAATTAAACCAGTAAAGATCTGGCTCATGCTTTGAACTCCAAATCGTGCACTGATTGGCATAGAACCAATTGTGCACTGATTGGCATAGAACCAACTATGTAACAAGGCGACACATGACAAAGACACAAACTCCTCCTTATAGATTGACTGGTGTACTCGTTAACATAAATATTTTTCATCGCTCCTTCCAACCATGACCAAAAAAAAAAAAAAAAAAAAAAAAAAAAAACAATATCAACTCTGCAATAACCTAAAAACAAACTTTCACACTTGAACTATCTATGTACAAAAAACATCAGATCTCATATCTCTTTCGTCCACCAGAGCCCTCCCATGAGTGAGACAGACTCAGACTTGCTCTGATGCCAACAATTTTATAATTCGTGGAGGATACTACATGTTCAAGTGCCTTAATTAGTTCTTAAAGTTATATAAATCTCTTTAACGTAGTAATTTATAATGGTTAATTTTTATTTTATTTTATTAAGTAATAAAAATAATTTTTATAATTAAAATAATTAATTATTTTAAAGGTGGAAATTGATGGTATTTTTTTTATGTAGGTTTGGCAGGACTGTATCTTCATCATGTCTAATATATCACCTCAATCAGGGGAAGAAATTGAACATGTGACTTTACATTAAGGAGTGCCTTAACAAAGCACCCAATCACTGTCTATCCAAGACCTAAGGACTATGGTTTTTTTTATTATTGAGTAAGGTTCAATTCTCATAAAGATCTAACTTAGAGCCATATGACATTATGATACAGTGGTCGAACATTTTTTTTGAGAAATAAACACACATAAAATTAACAAAACACAAAATTACATTTTGTATATGCTAAACACATTTAGGAAATATGCCTCACGACATAGCAAACATGAAAGAAACTAAATAAAGAACATATAAAAACTATGAGTGAAAATGATCATTTAACTTTTCTTTCTTTCCTTTTTTTTTGTGAACTTTCTACCAACCCTCCCAGTTTGGTTTAACAAGAACCAATGTTAGATCTCTTCCTGATGAGGATGATGTGGATTCTTTAGTAGAATCCAAACTCTTAGATACATGTGCACATTTTGTGCCCCCCCGACCCATCAAAGGCCTGAATCTCTAAAGAGATGGTTCCCAACAGAGATTGGGCAGCAATTTCGAACCTTTCTACAATACCCTCTTCTACATGATTTCACTGTTGTGCTTGAAATCCACTTGTGTTGGTTGTCTTTCCATATTTCCTTCTTCTTCATCTTCAAAGAAGTAAGGCTCTAATACCTACAACTTTTTGGTTTTTGGACAATCGTCTTTTTCTTTTTTGAATTATTTTTTGCCTAGGGACGTGTTCTGTAGATGACCTAGTGGTCGAACATGTGTTACACCTAAAGAGATTATATTACATGCTTTCATGAGTCCTGCACACATAAGAAGGGTAAATTTTAGGGGTTAATACTAGTAGGAGCACTAATTTTCCATGTTTAGAAAAAATAAAATACGATCCAATTTCCATTTTTTTATCAAAATGATTTGTCCATTTTTTATAGTATAAAATTATAAAAGTATAGACACCTGTTGGATGTGGAATTTAATTTCACATCCAATGGTTGTCTAAACTTAACATTTGAGTAAGCCTACAAGGAGATAAGCCAAAAATACAATTAAAAAAAGTAGTTTTTTTTCTTTTCTTTAAAAATGCATCTCTTATTTTTTTTTTTGTAAGCTACGATAGTTCCTTCTTTTTTCTATTTATAAAAGCAAGTTGTTCCATATACAAAATATTGGTGGCCTCAACTTGCCCACTTGGGAAACCAAGTCTGTTATAAGCCATCCAGTAGCAAAATTTTACAAGTCTTTCAACCCAAGCTAAATACACTTGACAACTAGATACACAACTTAAGGTCTGAACTGACATATAAAGACAAGAAAAGTAAAGGCTATCTGCTAAAAATTCTGGTAAAACCTGGAAGGTAAAATGTTATTCCTTGCTATCGTCTTGTTCGGAATCCACGATAGCCGGTGCTGCAGCAGAGTCACCTGGCACCGGAGACAGCTCCATCATTTATTGCTGGATCCTATCCAACTTTCTATCCTGCATAAACATCATCATTTGCATATTCTTCATATCCTTTTTGAGGTTGGGCATGCCTTAGGCAATTTCCGCCATCTCCCCTGCCACCTGTTCCAGAGCTCTGTCCAAAAGTATTTCATGACCCAATATATGTGCAAGGTTTGTTTCAATAGAAACATCCTGCCCCTGGTATGCCCTGGGTCAGGGACAAGGTCCCCCCATTCTTCCATTTCCGGCTCTGAATATTCCTCCATGATACTGTCCTCCATCTCCTGGATCAACTTACGAATGTCGGCATCCGTTCCTTCTTCGTATGCTCTGGCTGCCTCATTGACCGCCACCTCGATGGGTTTCCTACCCTTTCTGGGCCCTGCATTCTCTGAAGTGGTAGGTTCTTTTTTTACTGTCTGGCTCTGGCACCCTCAACCCCCTTGGCCCCTGCCTCTGCCTAAGCGAGCCATCTCTTTGTTTTCAGACTCCTCCTTACAATTATCAACATAAAACATTAGATTTGGAAAATATTTATACATCCAGTGCTTCAACATTTTCTTCTTTCTAAGAATTCCCACCCAATTCAATCCCCCCCCCCTCCCCCGTCTCTCTGGAGAGTCATGGCTCTCTCCCACCTTGGTCTAAGGGGAGCAGTCATGTAATCTAACCTCCAATCCTTCCGACAATTTTCATCCTTAGTTTCCCAGGACCGACTCTTTATCATGAAATTGCACTCCCCGGTCATGCCTATGCCCTGGCTTCTATTATGCAACTGATCTCAGCCATCTCTCTGCCTCTCATCCTTGTCCTTAGGCCTACCCTGTTGCAGCCCCTTCCCAGCATACCCCAGCTTGCCCCCCTTGTTCAACATACTATACTTCTTAGTGGGAGTTACATTTGAAGAAACATACCCAGAAATATGCTCAACCCTTGAGGTCACCAATGTTTGCGTTGCCCTGCTCCCGTCTTCCCGTCTCCGCGTTCTATGCTCTCTCCCTACTCTTTCCATCCTCATGTATCCCTTCCCACCTACCCTACATCCCATCCGTCTGTTGCTGCCGTTATTGCCAACCTCTCTCCTCATAATCATGCCACTTCTCTCCATATATGTTCCCACGGTCATGTAGGACGCCACCATGCCCTGCTATTCAAGCATGAGGACTGTGGTCGGCCGTCCTTGCCGTCCTCTCTTCTTGTTTGTCTTAATGCCCGTGCCCTCCCACTTCGTCACCCCAATCGGGGGGATCTATTGTTTTATTATTTTATTATTTTTCTTAGGAGGTCCATTTTAGACCTCAAAATTCCTTTAATGCCAGTGAGAGAGAGTTCACCAACCAACCAGAGAACCCCTTCTCCTCAATTCTGCACTCATATATTTTTCCCAGCATTATTTACTATGTTTGAGAGGTTGTCCGTCTGTCTCCTCCATGCACTAGGGGAATGGGCACCATCATATGTCTCAATGGGATCTCAAGTCATCATCATCCATAAACTAGCCTAGGAACAAGGCAACCTCCATCAAGAAGGTCATAATATATTTAGAGCCGACATAACAATAATAATGTAAGGGCACAATAATAACGATAAGAGGTTACACTCGTAGTACAGGGACTTAACACCAACATCCTCTGCACTGTTGCCTCCTGTACTATTGCCCATGGTTCTGCCACTGCCATCGTTGCATCTGTACGACAACTCCCTCTGCATCCGTGCTGTTGTTCGTCCTTTCTCCCAACACTGCATCCGCACTACACCTCTTCTCATCAAGTTGCATCGTGTCACCCACTGCTGCACTGCAACTCAGTTACTGATAAGTAAGTAACCGATCTCCCAATCTGACCTCCCTGTTGGGCTAGAGACACCCACTGATGTTGAACGTCCCTCTCTCTGACCTTTGCGCTGCTGCAACAACTCCTTGCATCTCGCACTGTTGCACACCTCTCTGTGTCTTTCTACACTGGTGCAACACTCATGTGCCTCTCGCATTGCTGGAGCCTGCTAGTTCTGTGATGTCTTGGGACTCCTGCACTGTAGCTCTCTCTGTCACTCCATCCGCATCCGTTTCTACCCACTTAGCCAGTCCTGCTACACCTAGTCGCGACCCCTGTAGCAAGGTCTAATCCAAGAGGCTGGGTACCTCGAGGATCCTACCCCTCATCGTCTGTATTCCACTTGACTATAGTTCAATGTCTCCCCACTTCCGCTCAAGTGGCGTGTGTGCACTCATGGCACAATCATTGTCTGTCAAAACTTCCTTCTTTGCCCGTGCTGGTGCTGCCTTAGTCTCGGAAGACTCTCCCTTACTCTTCTTCCTTGGGCACTGGGTCACATAATGACCCATCACCCCACAGTGGAAGCACTTGATCTTGGAGAGATATTTCTTCTTTCGCTTCTCTTGCTTTGCCTCAGATGCTAGGGCCACATCCTCGTCTTCCTGCTTGACCTTGATCCCTTTGTTGTTGCTACCTGTCTTTGAATGTCATTTGATCTCTTCCTAGCGAAGAGCTACCCACATCTTGTCCCAAGGTAGGAGAGTCCCTCTGCCCAGGATGCTCTGGACAAACACTTCCCACTCTTCTGAGACAACATTCAGCATTGAAGGTTATGAGATTTGTCAGCTATGTAATGTCGTAATATGGATAGATGAAAAACATTATGAAATTTATGCAAGTGGAACAACATATATGTTGTTTGCTTAATTCTATTGGTACGTGGATGCCAATATGAAATATGTTATTTAAATTAACATTGTTGAATTATGGATACCAATATGAAGTTTAGTATTTAATTAACCTTGCTATGAAATCTAAATTAAGTATTATGTTATGGGTGAGAGAGCTATAATTTTATTTCATTTCTACATATCGACATGGTCGATGAGATGGAAATAAAAGAATGACTACATTTTAATATGAAAGCTAACTTACGGATGTATGGACCGGATATGGCTAAGTACATTATGTGAATGTAAAGATCAATATTATAGATAAAAACATATGTGAAATAAACTGAAAATGCTATTTAAACACAATTAATATATTTATACATGTATTATAATATGTGGCCAAGTGTTTACATTACAAATAACATCATTACCAAAATGACGATGTGATGACAAAATTTCAATAATAATTGAGACTCAATGAGATTCCATGATAGAGTGTTGAGCCTGATCCCACTAAAAGAGGTGGAGGTATTACCCATTGTTTATCCTCCAAAACCTAGATTTATGGGACAACTATGCGAGTCACTCTCCCTTAGACATGTGATGATGACTACTAGATGCTTACTGGAAAATTAGGTCGATGTAGTCGATGCTATCACCCTTGAGATTTATGAATGGCTAGATCAGTATAGCTGATGCCATGGCATATTCTATTAGAGGATGGATAGGATGGGAGCATAAGAGATTAGGAAGGAAAGGGTCATTCTAGAATAGTTTGGGTGCTAGGATGGGGTCAGGCTTACTTATTAAAATTATAAACCTATCAATAAGTATTATTATAAATGAAAACTCAACCACAGAACACAATCCTTACATAATCACACTAGTCACTAAAGTAATTACTGATAAATTATATAAAAACTAACTTCAGCACGAAGTTTTCTGAAAGAATGGAGTATGTAATGACCCATTTTAGTTTTTAGGCAAAGGGGTATTATCATGTATACAATGTATGCATATGATAACTACATATGCATACATTGCATGCCTTGCACTAATATACTTATTAAATAATTATTCAAATACTTAAATTATTTAAGAAGGGAAGTATTACCCAAAATTCGACACTCTCAAAAGATACATATTAGATATTTTGTAATTATAAGGTTATTAATAAAATTAACACTTTCAATCCCCTTAATGTAAATATGTACCAATATTCACTTTTAAATATTAATATTCAAAAAATACAATAAAATACTTTATAATTGAAAATAAAAATGATCATCAAATATTAATGTATATATCCTTTCCTATATATCACAATAACAAAACAAAATAAAAAATATTAACAACATATTTATTTACTAAAATAACCATATATTTTATCTTTGATTGTTAAACTTGTATACTTTGTGTTACATTAATGTGATATTCATATTTAAAAAAAATAAATAATAATAATATATACTATTCATGCAACCTAGGATATAAATTTTATAACATTTTATTAAAAATACATTTCTCAAGAAAATACTTAAATAAAAATAAATAAACTCATAGATGTACTTACTTCATGCTACATCTTTCCTAAAGTCATGAAAAGAAGGTTTAAAAAAATATACTATTTTCTATCTACTTACAAGTGGGACCCATTAAAGTCGCATATGTTGGAGTCACGATTGCCGTTACACCAAACCCGCGGGTGTTAGTAAACAAACACATCGCTAGTGTTAAGCACATGCCACGAAACACAGGGAGCATTGGATTATCCTTTTACACCATTATTAACGGGGAGCCAACAATCTCCCCCCAACCCATAATTTCTTTGATGAAAATATTAAAAAAAACATGTAATAGAAAGATTACATTAATGATGTATGCTTTGTACCATATAATTTGACCTAGGTTCATGGATACTAAGAAATATTAAAAAAAAAGGTTTTACATTAATACAATGCAAATTATATTATTAGAAAGCGTGCAAAAAATTAAAATAAAATAAAAATGGTTTTGTACATCTTTTTTTTTTAACAGCGTGGTGAATCGGTAATTGCCATACCTAAACTAAGGAAGACCCAAGATCAATCGATCAATTCTCATAGCTACCACTATAATACCAAGAGTACATCCTAATTCTTATGATATTTTGGCAAGAGCGAAAACTCCAACGGGAAGTCTACTCCTTGAACTTCACACTATAACAAGACAATATACTCAATGTGATTTGAACCCTGACCTATAAATTTCACCCAATAAACCTAACCCTCTCATCAAACATGACTAGATATTGTACTTTTACCCTTTATATGACATAGAGTTAGCATTCATATAGAGTTAACATTTTTAAAGCTTATTTAGGAAAAAAAAATCGTAGTGCTCAGTTTCTTATCGATGCGACACGTGGTTTATAGCGTCCACTTGAATACCAAAAAGTGTATATTCACTATGTTAGAAAATGAACGTACACAAATTTACATTATTAGAAAATGAATGTACACAACATTATTGCATTATTAGAAGCATGAACATATTTGCATTTTTCCTCGATGTTGTTAAACGTTTGTGTTTACACCCTTTTCCAGACAAATGATGTGATATCGGCAAAGGGTGCAAAATTATGAACAGGAACATTGTCCAAAGAACCCATTTGCGTTTCTCCTGAACATTGTTCAACGTGCGTGTTTACACTTTTCTTTTTCCACACAAATGATGTGACGTTGGCAAAGGTTGCAAGATTATGGACAAATTGTGCATCTCTTTTCTCAACCTTTTGAATAGTAACACATTATCTTTTTTTTCCATTTAGTGAAATAATATCACGTCAACAAAAAATGAATATTGATTTTTTTGTGAAAAGATTAATTAACATTTTATTTTCTATATATAATTTTTAATTATATAAGTTAAATTTATTTAATTATATAAATTAAATTTATAATTAATTAGTTGTATAAATTAAATAATTAATAAACATCAAAAGATAATTAATAAAATAATAATATTTGAAATATATATATATAAATATATATATATAATATATATATATATATATATATATATTAAATAAAGATATGCAACAGAAAATAACAAAAACAGTTAATTATATTTATGGACATGATTTTTTTTAATTATAGAGATAGATATATTATTTAATTATTAGGTGTATTGTAGGGATTTGATTTCCATAAAATATTTTTAGTATAATATACACAAATCAAAGGTTGAGATTTATTTCCAAAATAATTATGCATTTTTTTCATTTTAAAAATAAATTCATTAATTAAAATCGACGTATATCCATCTTAACTCTGGATCTATCAAGAGGTACCAAATCTCTCAAGGTGAAAACATTTTGTTTTAGTGCAGAACTTGAGGAAAAGTTTGCGCCTCTAGAGATTTGATTCTTCTCGGTGCTTGATACATCCAAAGTTAAGATAGTTATAATTATTTTTTATTTTTTATCCCTCTTGGTGCTTGATACATCCCAAGTTAAGATGGAGATTTGATCCCTCTCGGTGCTTGATACATTTGAAGTTAAGATAATTATAATTTTTTTTTTTCTTGATCCCTCTTGGTGCTTGAAACATCCCAAGTTAAGATGAATTTAAGTCGGTTTAATTATTATTTAATTTTTTATTTATTAATTTTATTTTATTTTTTATGTAATTTGATGAAGTCAAAATGTTTAGATAACATAACAGAACTGAACATTAGAGTGTGGAGGCCCTAAGCACGCGTTTGAGCCTAAGTCTGGGAGTGTGGAGGCCCTAAGCGCGTGTGAACTAGAATCGTAGAGATTCTGATAGCATCCGCGCATTCCAAAACGTTTGCGGCTAAATAAACACACAAAATTGAAATACAAAGACACAGGTGTGCTAGACCAGCGCGGAGTTACAGAGAGGAGAAGAGACTCTGAAATTCTTAGACTATAATTTTAAACATTGAAGGAGACATTCATCCTCTAGTGGAATCGAGCAAGGTTCGATTTCAGACAAAAGTATGCTGCCATAAAACGCATTAGCTCTGTCCCCTGCGTGTCGCTCGGCCCTAAAATTCATGTCTGGATTTTCCATGGCCGATCTTTGCTGATGTACGATGGATTTGATGTTTTCCCGACGAAATTTGGGTTGAAATTGGCACCATTTCGAAGACGGAGCCCTTCATTAGGGTTTTTCTTAGGGTAAAAGACAGCGGAAAACCTCAGCTATAAGGGCCACAACTGATTTTTCAGGAGAATTTGGGACAACGGAACGCTAAATATTTGATGCGTCGAAGAATTTAACTTTTAACGAAGTCAAGGCGAGGAATCGACTTTAAATGCGAGCAATGTGGACATTAGTGTGAGCAGTGTGGTCAGCTGTGAGAGCAGTGAGCAATGAGTAGTGTGGTCAACAATGAGCAGTGTGAGAATAGAGAGCTTTTATGCAACAGAAGTATTGAGCAACGAGCAAGGAGAAGCGATAACCTGAACAACAGGGATTAGTGCAAAGTAATCTTAGCATTTTAGACACCCACATATTTCTCGAAACAAGTTGGACGACAAATGCATTCAAACATGACAAAGGGACCAGAAATTTCAGAGCATGTGGAGATAAATGATTTAGTACAAGTGAAAATTGCCTCATCCGCCAAAGCTGGGAAGTGGATTTCGATCAATGCCAAACAATATCGGGCCATTTTAAAACGAAGACTAGCCCGACTAAAATGGGGGCAGACAAGGAAAAAACGGTCTAAAAAGGAAAGTACTCAAGCCCTTTGTAAGAAGCACTCAAACAAGTCCGCTCTACAAGCACATGGCAGCAAAAAGTCCAAAGGAAAAGTCATTGATGGTTCTACCTTATATAGTCCCACATCCACACCTCTCACCTAGTCATCTGATCTTTCTGTGAAAGAATTGTTAAATTAAAAACAAAGGTTGAAGGTTTTAGAAGTTAAAGAGCAGGAAAGAGATCATAAAATTCATATAATAACATATGAGAACAACGCTTTAGAAGAAAGCAATAAAGTTTTAAAAGAACAAGTGGCATTGCTACAGGAAGCTCTCCTAATAGGGAAGATAGAATGGCAACACATGAAGGCGGATGTGCAAAACATAAAGAAATCTGTAATGGAAAGTACAGAGGTGGTGAATGCGAAATCATCCAAGGATAAAGGGAAAATGATTGCCCAAGTAGACAACCATGAAGAGAAAGCAAGAGAAGAAAGGAAAGGAGATTCCACCCAAGTTTCCAAAACTTGGGCTCAAGTTATTAGAAATTTCTAATAAGGAAGGAGAAACAAACATTCAGGTTAACAACATGCAAGATAGAGAAGGCAAGGAAAGACAAAATAGGGTAGAAAACATAATTATTAAAGGGGTGAAATAATATCGGAAAAATGAATGTACTCTTGACCTTGCAAGAGACTTCTTGAAAGACAAGTTGCTATGACAAGGACAAATATGCCAAGCATGGAGGGCAAGTAAGTTTAACATGGAGAGAGCCAGGCCCATAAAAGTCATCATGCCTAGCTTGTGTGATAAATATATCATTCTAAGCAAGAAACATGTCTTGAGGGGTTCTCATTTTTTCCTAGAAGAAGATTTAACTATAAAACAATAGGAGTAAAGAAGGGAGGAAATGTTAAAGGTTAGGGTAGCAAGAGATGAAGGCAAGAGAGCATGGATTTATAAAGGAAAAGTTGCGATAGCGTGATTTGGACCTATTTCCAAAATAAAGTAGAAAGATGGTAATAAAGAAGAGGTAACAAACTCTTCAACAGGAAATCAGGAAGCAGTGTCAGTATGGGAAAGTAGGGACAAAAACTCAAGTGTGAGTCTTGCATGTCAAAATAAATAACAATCAAGTCATACCCATGTTTCCTTAAGATTAGTTTGTTGGAACTACAAAGGTTACCCATGGAGACAAGGACCTGGGTTAGGTCCTATTACAGAAGATAGAGACATAATTTGCTTCATAGAAACACATGAGTATGAAGGGTGCAAGACACCTCTGTTGGAAGGATATTGGAAGATGGCAGTGTAGAACAAGGCAGTAGGGAATGGCAAAGGGCATGAGGGTATCATGGTTTTAGTAAGGGAGAAAGAATGTAGTCTCATTCAGTTAGAAAAAGAAGACTCAAATAAGCAATTCATTTGGTTTAAAATAATCCATTTGCAGCCTTAAAAACGGATATTGCAACTAATTCACAGCTAAGTGAAGTCCTTATAGTGGGTGATTTCAATGCTAGGACTGTAAGTGAGTAACATATCATTCATTGTTGTAAAGATTATTGCGACCCAATTTGGCTTACAGAAGAGAGTAATCATCAGTGGGAAAGAATTTCAGAGGACAAGGGCTGCAATCTCTTTGGTGAACAATTGCTTACTCTATGTAGGGCCTTTGATTTAGTCATTTGCAATGGCTTGACTGGATGGGCAAAGTTCGGTATTTTCACTTGCAATACTTACAATGGAGCAAGTGTAGTAGATTATGTAATCTTCTCGCATGGTTTGTGTGAGAAAATGGAGGAAGTCTTGATTGGAGATCAACGATGAGACTTAAAATCAGATCACAAGCCAATTTATTTATGTTTCTCTTGGACTGGAAAGAAACAATTAGTGTAAAAAATTCAGCATGCCCAACAAAAACCTCCCACAGGGCAGAATTCTTTTGACCCTAGAAAATTGTAATACCTTCAAAATGACACTAGAGAGGCTCTTCATGATCCAGATTTAAACAGGAACGCAACAAAATACAGAGATAACCATATACACAAAGATGCAGTGGAAATAATACTTCATTTCATTAATGGAAAATACTGAAATATGCTTACAACTAGAAATGGAAATAAACCAGC
>APFE030572105.1:1922-14442 GCA_000404065.3 Pinus taeda
AATGGAACCATAAGAATAGTCATCTATCTTTATTAATCAGAAAATAGAGTAAGGTACAACCAAAGTCCTGACGCTGAGTCCTTCTCTAGAGGGTCCAGCCGGCATGTCTTCCAAGCATTCACCTTTAAAGGAAATCTCCCAAGTCAAAGAGGTCTCTCTCTCACATACAAAGCAACAAGCTCATGACCTTCCTCAAGCTCAAAGCAATCCTCACACAACACACCAAATGCCTACAAAGAGTAGCACTAATGCACTAATAATTCCTCAATCAAAGTCTATATGTTCCAAAACTAGCTGCTCATGGGCAATGGAGGAGGCTTATAAAGAAGGAGTCTCCATGAATAGGTAAAGGATGAGCTTTCCCCCAAGATAAGTGGATGGTCAGTCGAACAAACATGCCAGAGAAAGGATGGCGACCTCAACAATGCCAACAACCAAGTCTGGAGGGATCTGGAAGGTTGGTTGTTAGAACAAATTCGCCCAAACAGGATCAGCGCGGGTGAGACACTGAGCTGGCACGCTGACATCGTAGATCAACTATAGAGGAGGTCTTGTCAGCGCTCAACAGGGCAAACAGAGGGCGCGCTATCCATAAAATGGGATCAGCGCGGAAAAGATGTGTGCTTCCGCACTGGCAGCGCATCAGATACACTGGCCTCCGCCTGTCAGTGCGGTTATTCAATAAACAGACACGATGATTCATTTAACTTAGGCAAAGAGGGTTTTTTAGCCATTTTGAGGAGCATGAGCATAGGTGAATGTGGTTTCACAACACAATAGGGAGACTGGCATGATGGCAGTGACATTTTACTGTGTAACAATTACTAAGAAGATTCTCAATTATAAGCATACATATAAGTGCGCGTAGATAGATAAACAAGTACCATCAATAAATAACCTTCAATTATAGATCCATAAACCAAATGCACAGTGTATCAAACCAACTGATCTTTCTTAATAATGTCTTCAAAGCTTGATCTAATACAAACTCGACTCCTTCCCACGCACTTAGCTGTAGTGGTCCATGCACTCAGCTATGGACTCTACTAGGCCTCTGCACACTCAGCTGCAGAGCCTCTACCCTACTACTACGACCCAATACCTTTAGATCTACTCTATTTTCTACTCAGATCTCCGCATCTCACTATTACATCTCCAAAAGATTCAAGACTTAAGACTAACTTTTACACTTAGAGCCTCGCCCTTTTTATACAACCCCATGGTATATGGTCCTTGGGTAGGCCGACACACTCTATATTGAATTTAAATTATTTTAGGGTGGACAACCCTGGACTCTTATGCTCTGCACCTTCATTTCATGAGGTCTTTACATTACATGGACCAAAACTCAAGTTTTAAGCCCCAAAAAATCTCTATGGGGGCTCCGCTATCCAACAAGCCCCCAACACAATTATCGTGACTCATCCCAAGTCACTCGACTGGTGTAGCGATTATTACGTGAAGTCCAACCAACTAGTCTTGAGCTACACGAAGGTCTCTGGTGCTAGCTTCTAGCACTTGTGTTTATAGTCCTGCACCCTTGTCTAACTGTTCGGGTCACGAAGATTGTGCTTTGGGCGGTTAGTCAGACAACAGGCCCACCTATGTAGGGCTTCAAGCAACTGTCGTTTTCTTTTCCTAAAAAGGGTTCTCCATTAAGTTTGACTAGCTAGACCACGCCTACGTTGGTGACTTCTTTTACCACATATGGTCCCAACCAATGCATTCAAAACTTTCTGGGAAACTTGTCAAACTTGATGTCATACAACAACACTAAATTGTTTGCTTTGAATGTGTGCAACTTGATATGGAAATCGTGCCAGGCTTTCTCACGCTGTTTCTAGACCTGCTGATGGAATCCTGCTAGAAACCATTCTTCCTTAATTTCTTCTAATTGCGCGAGCCATTCTTCCAAAGCTTTGTGGTTCGACATGCCTATAAGTGCCACTACTCCCAAACTGGGTACGATGTATTCCATTAGCATGATTGCTTCCATGCCATAGACTAACCTGAAGGGCATCTGACCCGTCAATTTTTTGCACGTAGTTCTGTATGCCCATAATACTCCAGGTATGCGCAGGTCTCAGTCGTTTTGTTGAGTGTTACATACTTTGGTCAACACAGTCTCTAGTCTCTTGTTGAATGCTTCTACTATCCCATTATCCTGCGGATGGTACGGTTTACTCATCCATGCCAAACTTGTTCAAGAGACCTCCAATATACTTTTTCTAAGAGATGAATATAAAATTTGGATGCTGAATTACTTCAATGCCAAGATAGTAGTGAACATACCCCAAGTCTGTCATTTCAAAACCTTTTCTCAATTTCTTCTTTATGGATGCAATATAGCTCTCATTGTTCCTTGTCATCAAAAGATCATCTACATATACCACAAGATATACAATTGTTTTGTCCAATTTCATGACAAATAAGTTGCATCATCAAGATCATAATGTTTGAATTTGATTTTGAGAAGATGCTCAGCTAAATTCTCATACTAGGCTCGTGGTGCTTTCTTGAGGCCATACTAGGACTTTACACCCTTGCATACTTTATGCTCCTGACCGTTCACAAAAAATCATTCTAGACGGGACAAAAAAACATTCACTTTCATATATCCATTGAATAAATACATTTTTACATCCATTTGATGGACTTTCCAACCATTCTAGCTCCCAAGGAAAAGAGTGTCCAGATTGTAGCTCATTTTTCTATGGGGGAAAATGTCTCCTCATAATCGACCCCTTCCTTATATGCAAAACCTTTCGCCACAAGCTTGAATTTGTGCTCTTCAAGTGAGTGATCAACTTTATACTTGTTCTTGTAGACCCACTTGTAGCATATTGGTTTGATTCCCAAAGGAGGATCAACCACTTTCCAAGTGCCATTATTTATCAAGGCATCATACTCTTTTTGCATCGCTTCTTTCCATTCATCATGAGAAGCATCTTCTTTGAAGGAACTTGGTTCAGAATATGTGGATAAATTTAGTCCACAATCATAAGAAACATCCATATCAATAGGTGAATCATAATCGTTTACATCATATTTATTTTTCCTAGTATAGCTCCTTGTTCCCATCTTTCCAACCTCATAAGGATGAACACTTTCACGTGTCTTTGTGTGCCATTTTGGAGGACCCTTTTGAGATGGCTGAGGATGCTCAATTTATTAAGTTGGGGCTTGTTTTAGGTTAATTTTTCTCAATAAAGTGATGATGATAGTGGCATATAAGTAATTCATTGTATGTTGATGGCACTCACATTGGATGAAACAATTCAAAGTGGCCTAGTTTGATCTGGGTAATTCAAAGAGGATTGACTAGGGAACTCTCGATTTATCAGTTAATGTAGGGTATTTTATAAAAAACAAGAGATTCCTTATTAACTTTTTTGGTGAAAGACTCGTTTGGAAAATTTTCTTCATTTTACCATGTTTTGTGGATGAAGCTTCACTTCAACAAGTTACATCTTCCATGCATAAATTCATTTATATGAACAACATATCTATATTTTTATAGTATATTGAAATTTTAGCAATGTGATTATACTTGAATTTTCCATCCATGATAGTGAACAAAATGGTGCCAATGTTTTATGATTATGATTTTAGTCTACCGAGCACTCCATAAATCCTTGAATATCACACAATATTCTATGCAAAATGGAACATCAAAATATTGCTTTGGAGAAGAAGGGCATACAATCTCTTATTGCATATTTGGAGGGAAATGTTGTTTGTACAAGGTTGAGATCTTCAACAAAGAAACACTTGGGTCTATTTGATTTTGTTGCTTCAAAAACACCACGAGGAATATTCTGTTTCAAAAATTGCGATTTTGACCCATCTATTCAGCTCCCTTTTGAGTGTGTTCTAGCTTCTGTTGTAGAGCATGTCATAAACTTTCTCAATGAGCTCAGAGGGGAGTTTCGAGTTGTCATGGAAAAAGATGTTATAAATCTTAAGAATAAAGAACTTAAAAGCATGACCAACCGTGACAATCCATGTTCAAACATGCAGGAAGGAAATGATAAGCTTAGTAAAAATTCTAAAATTGATTCATCTTAGATAATGGATGTGTTCTTTGGCTCCATTTATGATTAATCATTGTGAAAACTGATTTTTGCAAATGGCTTAGGAAGTGAATTTCTTCTAGGAAGTGAATTTCGGTTACCTATTATGGAAAAACAGAGAAAAAATTCAAACAGTCGTGATCTGAGTTTTTTGTAGAAGGACCCAAATTGACTTCAATGCAGTCATTTTCCAAAAATTTGGAGCGGTTACATATATTTCACTAGTTCTTCCAAGGTGAGCTTTTACAAAAACATCTTACAAACTGTAGTTGACTTATTGTATTGGAATTGGACTTCTATAATAATAATTTCATTATTTAATAAATGTGATCTCATGATGCAAAAAATTAATTTTAGTTATGGATGCTGCATTTAGCATGGAATATTTTCATGAAAAATGGTGTAGTCTCATTGTATGGTTTGTAAGATCGATGATATAGGCTTGTCAAAGGTTGTCTAGTGTAAAGATCATACTTATATTCATTCTTACTAACACGAGAACGAAGCTATTGATGAGCCTCAATATTATAGCAAGGATACTACAACTCCTAGGGCTACCAACTTTACTTTATCAAACAAGGGTTTCGTACAAACTTGGAGGTGATAATGCTATATACACAACCGATGCACCATTTTGTTCATGCCACTTCTCAACTAAAGCACTAGACCAATAGGGTTCCTGACCATTCTTCTATTAATTATGAGTTTGACCACTCACAAAAAATTTAAAGCTATTTCTAATGCACGAAAGTAATTTCTTTCCTATCTAGGAAATGAAAGTTGTTGAATGATAAATGTTATCAAATGCCATAAATCATCTAGCTAGGAAATAACACAAATTACTTGTAGAAAAGAACTAGGCTAGCTGTGTAATTGATCATCTAGCTATTTGGACTATTTGGACATGGGAGGTTGTTCTATCATTCTATGATTTATATAAGCATGCACCAACTATTTCATTTTGTATTTGAAAGAAAAGAGTCTTTTAATTTCTAAATTCAAAAATGTAAATGCTATGCTTATTTTGTTTGATCTTGCATGGGGGAAGGCATGGGAGAGATGACCTCAGTGGCGATAGGATTGGAATCCAAGATGAGGGCCTAACCTACTCTCAAAATAGCATTTCTGGTCAAAATAGGGTCAAGCAGGCTACTATAGGAGATTTGTAGCTGCTACAGGAAACTGCTAGAAGATGTCCTAGTTTGCTACAGGATGTCCTAGTTTTCTACAAGAAGTTAGATGAAAGATTTATGAGGGAAAGAATAGTCAAATGAGGTGTTCGAGAGATATATTATAGTGAGATAAGGTGTAGGGAAGGTTCACATTGCACGAGTCTAAGCCCAACTCTCCAGGGAGGTTAAATTTGCCTAAGCTGGCTACTCATGGTGGCTACAAAATAGATATTTGGAATATGGGCTCGTATGCCTTCATAGAATGTGGAGAAGACTTAGGTGAATATCGTTAGATGAGTTCCTCCCTACAGATCAACAATCCCTGCAACAAAAACTATTTTTCTCTTCATTTATGCATCGCTACATATCAACATGGAAAAGATGAATTGAATTTGAGAAAGATGATATTTCTAATGACTAGATCTATGAAATGGAATTCCTTTTTAAGATATAGAAAACTCAAGAAACAAAATAACAAGTGTAGGTGATTCCAAGAAATCATAAACAATGATGTATCTAAAAATGAACCCTAAGCTATGCAATGACCAAAAGACAACTCTGTTTTTGGGATTGTGAGAATGAAACCCTCTAATCATGATCCCATGAGGGAGATGAGGAAGAGGCCACTGTCACAATAGTTTCTAGAGTACCTTCCTTCACTACTACACCTTTGATCTACTTCTTCAGAATATTGGAAACAAGATTAAGCAATCATTCAAATACTTGTTAATCTAAACAAAACATAAATAACTTTAGCAACTAACTATCAATTTTTTTTTTTGATTAAGCAAGAGTAGTGCCTTTTATTTCATTAAAACAAGAATAATTTACAAAACTTACACCAAGCCACCAAACTGAGTGGTAATTTTCTTGCAAGGATCGGACTCAACAGAAACTAAGACTTCAAAACCCAAAAAATAAACTCCCAACCATTTGGGAACACACAAAAATAAAGCACGGGACTCACAGGTTCCGCGGACCCTTCGCTTAAAATACACGTCATCACCAACCTAATCCTACCTTGAAAACTTCACCATCAAAACATCTCATGAGTCCAACCCCTAAGATATAATTCACATCAGGAAGAAACTCGAAGGATAACCCCCGGACCTCACCAAACCTTTCTATTAATTCCGACCGTTGATCTGCTTAATCCCATCGGATGATGGAACTGTACCCTCGCACGGCCTAAGCGATCACTCTTTAGCTTGTGATAAGGGTGGTTTTCACGCCCTTACCTCATCCACGTGTCAATATTTGTATGTAATCGCTGCCCAAAATTCAAAACTGCCTTCTGTATATAAGCGGTGCGATCGCACCTAAACCACTTTGGAAGCGGTTTTGTGTCCCGCCACTGAAACTTGTGAAAAGTTTCCTGCCATATTTTATTACTTTCCACCTCCCTATTGAAATAGATAACCTTGCACCTAACTTTGGGGTTGTGCATGGAAGAAATTCCCCGAGTAGCTGAGACCGACACTAAACAATATTCCCCCATAGGCTTGTCAGACCCAGAAAGTAAAGTGTGCCAAAAACTGATCATTGCGAATTAGCTTCCTGAGTTTTGTTCTTATACACTTCTTTGTCTTCTTCCTCCTGGTTATGGCATATTTCTTTTAGGTTGCTTGGCAGCATTGCAAGCCAATCCATCAAAACTCTGCTATCCTTACATCTAACACCTTGGTTGGCTATAATATCCACCAACTTGTTGGCATTTCGACGCACATGGATGAATCTAAGAGTGCACAGTCCCTAAAGATGTCCCCGAATTTTCTAGAGAACCTGTATTAGCCTCCAATTTTTTTGAACTTTCTCCGATGCTATTCCATGAATGATTCTTTTAGTTGCGTTGATGACTAACACTGAATCAACTTCTATTATTACATTTTGGCAATTGTTTTGTTTCAAAAATTCCAAGCCTTGTTCCAATGCCATTAATTCCGTCATGTTGTTGGTGGCTTTTCCTAGATGACCATAGAAGAGGGAGATAATGCTTCTGTTTTCATATCTAAGAACCCCTCCAAAGCTTGCCATGCCCAGGTTTCCCTTTGAAGCCCCATTGATATTATAATTTAAAAATCCTTCAGGTGGAGGATTCCAGAAATCCTTACATGGTTCCCTCATGTTTATTTTCTTGTATATACCTTGCAGACTTAGCCCTTGTATGCCTACTGCCTGAGAATTGAAAACTCTGCTTCTGAGGGAGGATTTTTAGGGAGATCCCTAATTGTAGTTATGACTGTCTCCTTAAGTTGTTTTGAGATTTGCTCCAACACGCGAAGAGAGGAACTCTTCTCTTCTTTGAATATTCTTCTGTTTCATTCTTTCCGCACATTCCATATGATGAAACTTGGTAATAGAGCCCAAGCAGAGTTAAGAACTTCATAATCCGAGAAATTATCCCTCCAATTGGTCAGGGTATTTGTGATGCTTCCTTTGTCTCTATTTGATTGTTTGAAGATGGTGGAAAAAAAATCCCATAACGTGGAGGTGAAAATGTAACCATTGAGAAGATGTTCAAAAGTCTCCTGTTGGAATTTGCGGAGATGGCATCTGGAGGGTCCCAGTATACCTCTCTTCCTGATATTATCCTAGGTTGATATTTTCCTATGGTGAACCAGCCACATAAAGAGTTTGATCTTCATCCAGCCCTTGTGCCTCCATAACTTCTACCAAGTTCTGTCTGTAGCTTAGGATTCCATCCCAAGGAGAATCACTTTCGCTTCCTTAATGTTAAATTTGCCTTCTTTGTTAATGCCCCATCTTAGTTGATCCTGCCCTTCAGTAACTAGAATCATCCTCTAATCCAACAACCTCTTAAGGGTTTCTGCTTTACTGTTTAGGGTCCTATTATCTCTAACCTCTATTTCCTTCCATGTTCTCCATTTTTCTATGTTGTGAGAATGCTCCCAAGAGTCCTTAACTTTCCATAATCTTCGGCTTTATGTCTCCTATTTGAGGCCTGTAAATTCTTCTATCAAAAGAGTTGGTTCTCGTTGCCATTTGTCCTCCCAGAATAGTGCCAGATCTCCATCTTTGATTTCCCAGAAACAATTTTTTTGGACAACCTCTCTATTCTCCCAGACCTTGTTCCATATGGGAGAGCCCTTTATATTTCCAGACATTCTTATGATATCATGAGAAAGCCAGACATTGGCATATTTTTCCTTCCAGATGCTTGCCCATTGAGGCTTAGGATCCTTAACCCACCTCCACCAAAGTTTTCCCCCTAGAACCTTACTTAGAATCTCTATATCATCCAATCCAAGGCCACCTTGGTTCTTGGGTTTACAAATCTTATCCCATGAGACTAAATCCCATTTTTTCCTTGTTTCCTCTTTGCCCCAGAAAAATCTCTTTGTATGTTTCTCTAAATTTCTGTAAAACTCCTTTGGCAGCTAGGGGAGCTGATAACATGAAGACAAGGATAGCTTATAGCACTACCTTTGTGAGAACCAGTCTACTTGCCATATTTACAGCCTTGTTTTCCCATTTCCTGAACTTATCTTGCATCTTAATGATTAACGGTTCCCATATGCTTTTGAGCATAGGTTTAGCCATGAGAGGAACTCCCAAATACTTACAGGGGAGAGAGTCTCTTTGAAATCCAAGGATTCTAGAGACATTTCTTTGGATGACTATATGTGTATTAAAGAAAAATATTTTTGATTTGGAAGATTAACTTCCATACCTGAAGCCGAAGCAAAGTCTTTCAAAATTTGTTTGTAAGCTATCGCTTCCTTGACCATGGGAATTCCTTGTAACATGGTATCATCTACAAACTGTTGATGAGTCAGTGCTTGTCCATTCTTCGAAAGTTGTAGTCCTTGAATTTTTCCGGTAGCTCTAGCATGATTGATGGACCACCCCAACCCTTCCATCATAAGGATGAAGAGAAAAGGAGAGAGTAGATCTCCCTATCTGAGTCCTTGAGAAGGCAGAAAATGTTCAAAGGGAGAGCCCTTAATTAAAATTGAAAAGTTGGAGGAGGTCACCAGAGCCATGACCCATCTGATCCAATTATGGTCAAAACCAAACACAAGAAGTACTTTCTTGACATATGTCCAAATTACTTTGTCATAAGCTTTGGCAATGTCCAATTGCATTATCATACCCGATTGCCTTTCATTGGTTAATGAGTGTACCACCTCGTGTGCTTATATGATGTTGTCTAGAATTTGTCTGCCCTCCACATAACCTGATTGTTCCCCCGAAACCAACGAAGGCATTAAAGGTTTGAGTCTATTGGCCACAACTTTGGAAATTATCTTATAAACAACGTTGCATAAAGCTATGGGTCTACACCCCTCTGGAGTTTGGGCATTATCCTTCGTCAGAATAAGGGAGATAAAGGAGGTATTGAGAGCTCTCAAAATGGTTTTGTTCATCTTGGAGTTTTCCACAACGCTTATAATATCTTCTTTGAAAATATTCCAACAAGCTTTGAAGAAATCTACATTGCATCCATCCGGACCTGGAACCTTACCATTTTTCATTTCCTTGAGGACCTCACTGACCTCCTTTTCGGTAACTGGTCTATTGAGATTACAGTTATCTTCTCTGGATACCAACTTGGGGATATGATTTATGAGGTCCTTGATGAGAGGATCCCCGTCTAAAGTGTTTTCCTGAGTAATACCTCGGAAGTGCTTAACTAAAACTACTTTTATTTTCTCATGAGATTGATGTATCTACCCATCTGCATCCTTAATCGAAGAGATTTTGTTGTAAGTCCGGTTTGCTACAGTAGATTTATAGAAAAATCTCTCTCCTTCTTTTACCCATTGAATTCTTGATTTTTGTTTCCAAAAAATTTCCTCTTGATAGCACAACTTTTCCCACTCTTGGTGTTGTTTCTCTACTTGGTCATTTTTGTCCTTGTCAAAACCTTCATTCTTATTCCAGGCTTTAAGCTTCAGTTTGATGTACTTTAATCTTTTGTGAAGTAGGAATATAGCTGATCCTTGGGTTTGTAGATCCTTGGCCCACCATTCTTTGATGTTACTGATGAATTCTGGGTGAGAAAGCCACATATTTTCAAATCTAAAAGGTCTATTTCTTAGGGTGCCTATGCCCTTGATTTCCATTTGAACTAGCTAGTGATCTGAGCCTTTGAAGGGAAGAATTCTTGCTATTATTTCCTTATCTATGAACATGAGATCCTCAAAGATCATGAATCTATCTAAATTGGAGGCTACCTGTGAGTCCCCTCCTCTTTTATTGTTCCAAGTGTAGAGGCCATTGTTTGTCTCAATATCAACAAGGTTCATGCTTTCTGAAAAGATTTGGAAGGCTAAGGAATCTTTATTTAGAGCTCTTGTACCTCCTTTTTTCTCTGAGAGAGATATGATCATATTGAAGTCTCCTCCTAGGAACCAAGGTAGTCCTAGATGTCTAACTCGTAGATCCACTAGGGAGTCTATGAACTTGATTTTTTCATCTTACCTTTGAGGGCCATAAACATTTGTGACTAGGTAAGTGTCCCTGTCTCCTATTGGTTGTATAAAAACTAATAAATAATTCCTTGATTCCTTCGAATCAATTATACCAATTTTTTAGGGATTCCAAAGTGTGAGGATGCCCCCTGCTGTATTTTATACTTTGACTTCTTGAAACTCGAATCTACTGAGCCATTTACTATGGATTTGCCTTAATTTCTGAATGGAGCATTTTGTATCTTGGACAAAAATTATATCCAGAGCTACCTATTTCATTCTATTATTCATAATTCTCTATTTTCCCTTTCTACCCAAACCTCTAATGTTCCAAGTTGTGAAATTCATAATTAAAGATTGGTAAAGGAGTAATTGGTTAGGTCTTTCATCTTACTTGAGTTCACCATAAGCTTTCCACATTCCATTAGTAGCTCAATTTGTTTTTTCCTACCTCTTTTTTTCCCTGGATTTCTCGGTGCTAACCTCAGAGTCATTTTCACTACTTTCATCTCATCATTTCTCTATCTTTCAAGGTTATTTACTCCCTCTAAACCCTTTGCCTAGGTTTTCCATAAGAATAGTTGATGTATCTGATTGAGCTCTTCTTGTGGTAGTGATTCTACCCCACTAGTTGTTCCCTGAGCCAAGAACCCTTCTAGATCCATGTTTTCTCTGTCCAGAATATCCTGAAGCTCATTGTCCTCCATATCGATATCACTCTGGGTCATATCCTGATCCATTTCTAGCTCTAATTCATTCAACATAATCCCCTTCTGTTTTTCGCTTTCCTGTGTTTGATCTCTTTCTATATCCTTTTCCTTCTTCTCGTAATCTTCATTCATAGCGTGATCTTCTACTGTTATTTCTTCCTCCTCTTCAAGAACTTGGAACTGGTTCTGGCTACCCCTTTTTCCTTTAGCATGATATTGCTTTGTCCCCTTTTTTCCATTTTTCCCTTTATGAACTACTTTGTGAAAGCTTTCTGTGTCTTTCATTACATTAACTTTGCTTTTGTTCTCTACTTGACTGAGGGGGCAGTCTCTTAGAAGGTGCCCATGTTCATGGCATCTACGACATCTAAGTGGAATATGTTCATAGTCAACTGTTTGCACCCATTCCTCATCAAAAACCTCCAAGATGACTTCATCCGGGAGAGCTCTGGATATGTCCATTTCCACATAGATCCTAGCAAAAGAAGTGTATTTTCCCCTCGTTATGGCTTCAGAGGCTTTGATAAATCATCCTAATTTATTGCCTACGTCTGCAACGGATTTAGTTTTCCAATAGTCAAGAGGTAGAGAATAGAGTCTTACCCAAATCAGAACCGAAGTAAAAGTTTCCTTCTTTGGAACGAAGTTCAACGTCCATGGTCTCATATAGAGCCCTACTGCTGCATAGAAGTAGGGACTGCCTTCAAACATGCTATCCTTATCTTCAATGTTAGTGAACACCACAGTAAAAAAACCTTTGGTCCCTAGATGTAGATCAATGCTACCTTTGGGCTTCCAATGGTATTGTCAGGCCAGGAGTAACTCCAGAAAACTAATGCGTTTATTCATTTAGCCAGATATCTAATATATACATGAATGTGATTGTTTAGTTCATCTTCTCGATGACTGTTCACATTCAGTTCCCCAATCACTGAGGATTAGGTGTCAACATCCCCCCCTTAATCTGAAGGGATGTTGGTGAGTCCAAGCATCGTTCTGAATCTTTCAAGCTTTTCTCTTCCAAGCGCTTTGGTGAAGATGTCTGCAATTTGCTCATTTGTTGAACAATGGTGGAGATGGATTGTTTTGGCCTCAACATGATGTCGGATCAAATGATATTTAGTATTGAT
>APFE030572111.1:0-16936 GCA_000404065.3 Pinus taeda
AACAGTCTTGCTCATTTTTTCCACCACAACCATGATTGAGCCATGTTGCTTTTTAGTACGGGGTAATCCAGTGATAGAGTCTAAAGTGATTGTCTCCCATTTCCATTCTAGAATGGATAATGGTTGCAGCAGACCCGCAAGGTGTTGATGTTCCGCCTTCACCAATTGGCACTCCAAGCATTTGGATAAATATTCAACCACATATTTTCTTAAGCCTGGCCATAAATAACTTTTCTTGATAGCTGAAAATAGTTTTTGATATCTCGGGTGGGAGACGTAAGGATTCCTATGAAACTCATATAATAACATCTACTTCATAGAGTTTTGGTTAAGAATATAAATTCTATTTCTAAATGTTAGTAATTTTTCGGGGTTAATTGCATACTCACACTATTCCCCTTTTGCGTGAGTTTCTGAAGCTTGCTACCATAAGAATGCATATTCTGGATCTTTGAGGGATGCCTCTCGGATAACCTCTAGCAGGCTAGATTGTGCTTGACTGAAATGCACTTCATAGATGTAATGTATTTTTCTGCTTAAAGCATATACTACCTGGTTTTCTTTTCCTTTTAGGTGCTTCATGTCAAAGTCAAATTCGCTCAAGAATGCGGTCCATCTCACCTGCCGCATGTTTAAACTAGATTTATTAAGAAATTTGTCATATTGCTATGGTCAGTTCGTAACAAAAATATCTTCCCCAAAAGGTAGTGTTGCCACATTTTTAATGCATGGACCACCGCAGTCAACTCCAAATCATAAGCAGAGTAGCGTTGTTCATAATCCTTCAGTTTATGTGACTCATAGGCAATGACTTTTCCTTCCTGAGTTAATACTCCACCAACACCCTCTTTACTTGCATTTGTACACACTACAAAGTATTTTTCCAGATTTTCTACTTTTAGCACCGAAGCTATCGTTTTAGCTGTTCAAGACTTTGTTGGCATTCTGTTATCCAATGGAAGGCATGCCCCTTTTTCTGAAGGGATGTCATCGGAAAGGCTATTTTTTAAAATATTTTAATAAATTGACAGTAATACCCTGCCAAGCCCAAGAAAGATATTATGTCCACAATGTTTTTGGTGTGGTCCATTCCATAAAATTTTTTATCTTCTCTAGATCCATGCTATTCCTTCTGCTGATATAACATGGACTAGGTACTAGATTTGATCTTTATAAACTTTTCACTTGCTAAACTTTTCATACAGCTAGTTATCCCGCAAAATATGCAATACTCTTCTCAAGTGTTGCTCATGTTCCCCCTGATTTTTTGAATGGATTAGTATATCGTTGATAAAAACCAGTATAAATTTATCTAGAAATGAATGGAAAATGTCGTGCATTAGGCTCATGAAAGTGGCTGGAGCATTGGTAAGGCTAAAAGGTAGTACTATGAACTTGTAATCTCCATAACGAGTTTGGAATGCGGTTTTGCAGATGCCTTCAGCCTTTATTCTGAAATGGTGGTAACCAAACCTTAAATTGATTTTTGAAAAACACACTAGCTCCCTATGCTTAATCAAATAAATCAATACAAAGTAAAGGGTACTTATTCTTGATGGCCAGCTTATTTAGCTAACGATAATCAATACATAATCTTAGGTCTCGTCCATTTTTCTTACAAATAACACACTGGCTCCCGAGGGGGACACACTAGGGTGAATGTACCCTTTATCTAATAGCTCCTGAAGATGCATTTTAAGTTCATTTAATTCAAGAATGCTCATGCAGTAGGGAATTTTCAAAACAGGGGTTCTCGAGGCATTAGCTCAATCGTAAAATCGATATCTCATCTTGGCGGCAACCCAAGGATGGATTGAGGGAATACATCTATGAAACCTTGAATTACAGGAATATTCTCTAAGGAGGTCATATTATTCCAATCATTGTTGTACCCTACCTAGACAACATATATTTGGTGGAATTTTCTTATGCATCTTCCGAGCTAGTTAGCCGTCATAGGGCATAATTTGATATTTTTCTAGATTCCTTGAATTTCTTTTTGTTGTCCTGATTCGGTAAGATAACATACAGATTTTTATTTGTAATCCACTAGGGACCAGTGACCTTGCAGCCAATCCATCCCTATTAGTACATCATACAAACCCAGGGGAAGAAAATTCATATCAACCTGGATGGGTTGTCCTGAAACTATTATAGTGTAGTTTGTTGTTTTTGCAAACACCTTCATTTTTGTTCTAGTGGCTTATTGAACTAGACAAGGCTTCTTAAATTTTTCTGCTTTACAGCTGACACTTTTCTACCACTTTAGCACTAACGTAGATTAGGCTAGCACCTAGATCAAACAAAACAGAAACAGGTTGATCAGCAATCATACCTTCACATTCGATCATGGTGGGATGATATTCTGCCTGATGATCGTCCAAGGAAGCATTAATCCTGGGCATGCTTCTTATGATATCTGCTACCATAGAGGCTCCTTGCATGTTTGAGATTTGTTCAGTTCGAGGTTTGTGCAGGAAGTTTTTGTAATAATGTGCTTCCCCACATCCCCAACATTACAGTGGCATATTTTGTGGCTGTTTAGTAGCATTTTTGCTAACTCGTTCAGGTTGTCTATTCTCGGTGTCTATCTGAGCTCTAGGAAGATTTCTTGCAAATTTTTTGAAGGTCCTTTTTTGATTATTTCTGCCACTTATGACTTTCTGTTTCCTATTTGGTGGTAAGTTCCTCATTTTCTTGCCAATAGCTCATTTAGAGCCTTCATTTTTCTGCTTCATCTATTGATAACAGATGTGGGCCTTTCGCACTGCATTGTCCATTATCCTAGGATAATAAAATTCCAATTTTTCCTTCATGAAGTTGGGCAAACTGCTAATAAACCATTTAATATTATGTTTTTCCTCTTGCATATATGGGACGTATCGCAATAGGGAAGTAAACCATTCTACATACTCATCCATGGTCAAGGCTCCCATCATGGAATTCTTTTGCCTTTTCATCATAGTAACGTTATGTTAGATATTTTTATTTAAAGTCTTTCTGGAATTCTTTCCATCTTACTTTTTCCTCATCAATCTTTCTCACAGTTTTAATTTCTTCCTACCAGAGGGTGGCCTTTCCCCGTAATCTGTAAACTATCAGTCATGCTTTAAGCTTGTCAGTATATTCATAAATCTGAAAGTATTTACCCATGTCTATCAACCAAGCTTCTGCTTATTCTTTCGACTCTCGTTCAAACAATGATGGTTTGATTTTCTTGAACTCGCCTTGTAACTCTGTCTTTTGTCTTTTAGTCTTCCTTTGATCAGAAACATTATTTGAACACCCTTCTTCTTCCTCTTTATGGCCTTCAGTGGATTATGCATTATCTTCCTCATTATGGGCAGTTGGGGTATTTTCCATATTCTCTATACTAGGGTCTAGTCCCAGCTAATTTTTTCGATTGAACATACTTTTAAGTATCTTCTCCTATTCATACCTTAACCATTCATTATCCATCCTCAAGTTCATCATCTCTGCCCATAATTGTTGCATTGTTTCAAGCAGTGCAGCATTAGTTTGTCGCAATTCTTCTCCTAGTTGTATCCATTGTTCTGGGTTGGTCTCCACATAAGGCACCTCTGACTAGCTCAATGATCTGGGGCTCCTCCGCATCTTATCCTTGGTGCTGACCTCAATCTCTCTCTCTCTCTCTCTCTCTCTCTCTCTCTCTCTCTCTCTCTCTGTTCATATTCAACCATACTCAGTTTATTTTTCTTTTATGAATATTAAAGTATCATAACTTAATTCACTTTTAAATAACCCAGAGGTCTCAGTATGTGAGCCTGGGCTCTGATACCATTTGTAACATTCATATCTCAAAATAATAAATAAAATAAAAAAATTATTAGGTAACACAACTATGAAAATGCTTCGATTGTGAACCAACTCATTAATATATGGATCCATATGAAGTTGTTAATATTGTTTTAACACTTAATTTCATGACTAAGTGAAGTTTAGAGTTTAATGTTTCTTTTGTCCCACTAGGTCTCCACGTAGAATGCCACTCTTTGACTTGTATTAACTCGCCTCGAGCTCATTGTCCTTGGGCTGACCTCTCCTAATTAAGGCAAGGGAGTCCCGAGGGCCTCTCTTACCATACCCATTCCTCTTCATGCTGGTCATTAGGTTTGGCGTTAATGTTCTTAACTACAACTACCTAAGAAGGTCTCGAGGTATCACGCTTGGCTTTCCATCCATCATTGGATCTGCTTGGATTTGTGGTCACGATGCTTTCAGCTCGGAAAGGACATATAATGGTCTTCTTGGTGGTGAGGGAGGTTCATTTTCTCATGACTTGACTTGGCTCTCGACTCTGTGATTACGACCTGGTGCATCGTTATGTTATGCTTCTATTTGAAACTCCAGGTGCTTGCAGGCCCCTTGACACGATTTCTTCAACACTTTCTCAATGAGTTTCTTTTGTTGATGTTAAATGCACTTATGTTCTTCATAACTATGTCTAATGGGTTTTTGGGTCACTCTGGAGTAGATGTAAAGGTTACGGCATGGACTACAACATCCTGGTGGAGAAGGTCAATTCCGCGGCAGCAGGAGGCAAACAATGTTTCATATTCATGGTATTGACATTTGAGTTCATGCTTCACTATCATGAGTCTATCTGGTGTATTGGCAGGTTCTACTATCGCTTCGAGGGATGGCCAGCTCTCATTCAGGTAAGCCATTTTTATTTATCATCAGTTTTTCATATTGCATTTAAGATCCTTACAAGGTTTCATGTTCTGATTAACAACCTTTACTGTTCAGGTAAGCCTGTTGAAGATGCTTCAAACAATTCGTTCGACATGTGGCTTTTGGAAGGCTTCCTTCATATTAAACCCTGCTTCTTTCTTCACTTTCTAGGTGGGTTTGGATTTTTAATTTGTTTGTGCCTTGAGTTCTTCGAACCGAGTTTCTTATGACGAAGGTTTCAAGGAATAGTTCTAGATAGGGTTTATGGCTACAACCGAAATATATGCCTTTTGATTAAGAATGTATTTAAATCCTTTTTGAACTGTCGACCAGTGAAAATGCCAATACAGTACTGGTACTAGTTAATTCTTTCCATGAATTATTTTTGTGGAAACTTATAGGACTTTTCATGGCCTGAAATTTGCATTCTTTTGATTAATCTATTATCTCTAGCCCATCGTGGTATTTCAACTTCTATAAATTCTTTTGTTTATGATATATGGTTTTTATATCGTGTCCATTCTAATGAATTTGTTTTTTAAGTCTCTATTTGTAACAACTCGACTCTGTTGTTAATTTATGGCTATTGATGCAGAATTCTTAAACTAAGTTTTTTCTATAGTTGAAATTTATTGGTTCAGAAGCTCAGAGATTAAGCAGTAACGAGACATTAGGCTCTTGGTGAGTTCCTTCTTTAACTCATTCGAGAGCCAATAAACCCTAGACCAACAACCATGAGCAATGTAAGTTGTAGGTTATTTTTTGTTCATGTTTATAAAATTTCCTTTAAAGTTTCCTTCTGCCATTTGATAAAAAGATTACTAGAATATAATCTAAGAACTGGGTTTATATATATATAGAAAGCACACATCCACACACTATATATATATATATATATATTGATTGTGTGGACGTTTGCTTTCTCTACAAATTGTGCAAAACTGGTATTATAGAGAATACAAAAGACAAAAAGGAATAATGTGTTACAGTTCGTGCGTAGCCTATCCTTCTGAATTAAGTCATAAATTTGTTTATTGAAATTATCTTTCCCAGTCACCTAGCATATTTCGCTACTTTTGCATACTTCAATTATAAATGTATATCTACTAATAATGCATGGTATTAAGACAGTGCAACCTACTCTACTCAGAAAACAATAAACACTAATTACTACTATTAGTCCATTCACCTGCTTTCATTCATGTAATTCCTACTATAATAGTAAACATTCTATCCATTCCTAATAATAATAATGATTGATGTGGTAATATCACTTATCTATTTTCTTGTTATAAATGAAACTGTTATTTTAGAATGTCTCACCACCTAGTTTCGAAGCTAGCAATTATGTCCAAATTCCCCCTCCGAGCTCTTCCACTTCTGATAGTGATGAGCAGTTGGGTACCTTAGGCATCAAGACTCTCTCCAGCCTCAAGTCTTGTACCCCGCAACTGTTATCACAGTTTTATTTCCCACTCGCTAAGTTTTTTGCTAGCTCTAGGAAGAATTCCACACAGGTTCTTCAACCCACCCGAGGGTTTTGTCCTTTTTCCTCTTAAGGAAAAGAATGAAGGAAGAATTGTAACTGTTTTCAGAAGTTAATTCAACTGTTTCTCTAGTCTTTTAACAAACTACACCAAAATCTTTTAATTAATACTTAGAAACATTATTCTGGCTTTTCAATCTAATAGTTTTAATAATTCAGATTAAAACACAATAAAATTAATAGTGGTAATTAAACTTGGTAAAAGCAATTGAGGATGTATCACTATATGTTACAATGGAGTAAAAACTATAATCCATGAAAATGGAAAAAATAAAAAAATAAAATAAAAAGGTTTAATACTAAAAACAAAAAATAGTAACTATTTAAACAATGGAAGTTACTAAACAATTACCATAATAAGGCTTCAACCAATTACCTTTAAAATAAATAAATAACAAAATTTGATTTCTCAATTTTAAACTATGGATAAGCGTTTATTTTTTTAATAAGAGACAAATTAATACGCAATCGAAGGAAAAACATAATACCATGCCTCCAAAACACACAATTTAAAAATTAATGGAAATTGAATAAATCACCCTCAAAGTAGGCATATTTTAAACATTAATTTTAAAGATTAATCCGAAAGACATCTATCTACATTATAGATCACAAAGGTCTTATACCTAATAATATTATTTTATCTTTTCATTTAACAATTTATTTGATTTTTTTTTGGAGGACTTTTCACACTCTAAGTGACCTTTTTTAATATGGCTTGTTCCTAATTCAATTTTTTTGTAATAATTTATTTGTCATATATTACTAAAAAACAATTTTATTTATATTTTTGTTAAGTTAAAATGATTGAAATTGATATATAAATGATTAAAATTTTCTAATTCAGTAAAATTTGTTGTTTTGAAATTCTTATAACATTATTTTTTATCAAAATATTCTAAAATGTTAATATATATATATAAATATTTAAAATGTCAAATTAGATGAAATTTATTATTTTAAATTCTTATGAACATTACATAGATAAAAGTTCATTTTAATTTAATAATTATTATTATTATTATTATTATTATTATTTATTATTATTATTATTATTGATGATGATGATGGCAATGATGATGGATGATGATTAACGTTCACTAAGACTAATGTAGTCCAAAAAAAATATATATATATTATTAAAATTGTGAAAATTTGGTCTATATATTTTTTGAATTTCTTATCCATCACATTACGCCTACTTAGTACTAAAAATAAATTTACTAAAATAAAATACAAAATATGTAATATTCTAAATTAACAGAAGTATATAAATTAAATAGTTGGTAATCATCAATCCATAATATGCATCAAAACACTTACTTCCTCATATCTTATTATTATTGATAAAACAATCAATATATAAGTTAAACATATATATATTTGAAAAAAACATGTAACAAGATTATTAACCATAAATATTGGTCTCCACTTTATCATGATATTATTAATCCATAAGTAGGATTTGTTGCAATATTATGGCCAATACCATGACTTATCAATAACACATGACAAAAAAACCATAATTCCTCTAGTATGACACTTATGGTATGACACTTATATGATTGTTTTTAATGAATAAACTTAATTAAAAAAAAACATAATTATTTTATTTCAATCTTTAATTTGTATATACTATTAAAAATATTCTATAAAATGAAATCTTTATCATTCATCTAATAATTCTATATAATTATAATATTAAAATTGTAAAAACCTTTATTTAAAAATAAACACATAAATGTAATTAAAGTTGATAACATAGAATGGAATTATTTTAATATAATAAAATCTACCAATGACTAACTAAGAGCTTTTATAATAAATTAATATTTTCATTAAGTCTTGTAAAAATATAATAATTAAAAAATAGAACTCCTTCCAATAGCTGGAATTCTAATAAATTGTGCAACGAAGAGTTGTCCGAGGCGTGGTCTAGGTTTGTTGTGTGGGGCTTATCCTCACACAATTTTTAAGGGAGGTTTTAAAGTATTTTAATTCTTGAATGCTCACACTGTAACATTAAAAATAAAATTTGGAAAAATATTGTAATTATGTTAAAGGCGTTTTTATTATGGAGTTTTTTCTTCTTTAGCTTAAATTGATTATTCAGAAATTAGACGGATATGGACGCAGTTAAAAAAATTGACCATATCCATCTGTCCGATTTCTGAATATTCTGGGAATTTCTCTCGACACTCTACATATTCGTCGTCATTCACTGTACACATTTTGATGACGTTGGATGACTTGATTCTCCACTCATTGTATATGCACGCGTTCACTCACTGTATATGCACGCCATAATCGCTCAGACTGTTGTTATAGAGCAACATAGATAATTCTGAATCTGTTAATGCTAGTGATTATACTCACTCTCTGTTCCAACCGGTGATGCATGTTGTGGATCAAAACGTCTGCAGTTCTAGGTTGTGTCTTCAGAAGCACCGCTGGGGTGTGCTTGATTCAAAGAAAAGAAATAGATGGTATTGGGATAGGGTTTTCATCATTCGGTTGACCAGATATTTCGACGCTAGTGTAGGGAAAGAAGGCCCATGTGTTCACTCATCATATATGTATGCATTCACTGGAACTATGAAACCTTGTGGACGTTCTTTCATCGAATTTCTCAATGAATATTTGGAATGAAATCTTACAGCAACTTTCTTATGCTGATTTCGCAGCATAGAGGTTGTCATTTCCATAGCCGATCCGCCGAGGAAACCAAACTAAATCCTTTGAAGCCGATGTAAGAAAAATCTTGTGTATGTAAACTCGTTCACCAACTAATTTTCCAGAAAGTACAAACTGACATTTATACTACAAGTTGGAAATGGATGAAGAATGAAGGAATTCAATAGATATATGGAAATGGGAAAAAGTTTCATTTTTCATTTTAGAGTGTGAAGTCATGAAATGGAAACATAATACCTAATCTAATTTGATTTAGCAAATTTGATGAGTAGTGATCCCTTTATTATGTTTTTATTAAATTTAATACAAGAATGAACCTGCAATGATCAACATACAATCAACCTAATATTCTTGTGTTTTTAATAAATCTAGTGAAACAATAAACCTTCAATGATCAACATTAAATCAATCTAAGCTTTGTCGTTGAGTAACCCATATTTTAAAAATTCTATGAGACTTACTCATATTCTAAAAATTTTATGAGATTTATTAGAAAGTTAATTTAAATTAAAAATTGTGTTTACATTTAATTATTGGGATTGGGTGAATATATGTAAAATAATGTAAATAGAAAATAAAGAGAGTAAAAATATGAAAAGACACTCGAACTGAAGTCCAAGAGTCTCTCCCTCCATATATATATCTATGATCAGCATTAATGCAAAACCACAATTCATTTAAAGAGTTACCTTTAAACATGGTATTAGAGCTCAAGTCTGGGGCACTATTTTTGACTCCTTCTTGCCCTTGTAACTCCCTCCTACCCATGTTCTACATATTTCTGCATAACTGCCACCTTTGTCCTGCAATTTAAAATTTATTGTGTTTGTTGCCTCGTCATTGGATTTTTTGGGGTCATCTTCGGTGTTTTGGGAGACTGGCAAGCAAGAATTACTTGTTTCTGCGCTCTTTTCTGTAGAGGCGGAGAGGTCATCGGCGCAGTGAATAGTAAGTTGTTTTTTAACTGACTGGTTCATGCTCCCATTTAAATTTTTTTCCCTGAAGACGTTGGACTTCCCTCCATTATGTTGAGCTCACTGGTATCGACTCCCCTCTGTCTCATATTACAATCGTGATTGTATATCGACACATGAATGCAACCCTTGAATGAAACCCGACTCTCGTTCTGTTATAATTGTGCCCCTCCACCTTTCTTACCAAACTCACGTTGTCCTCGGTATCATGATTACTCCTAGTGTGTTGAATGCATATATGTTGCATGGATTACACATATGCTGACTCTCCCATACTCCCTGGTGGTATTCCGATATCCCATGGTTGAATGTATATGACAGTTTCAACGTTTGTATTCCCCCGATTATATTACCATTGTTAACATATATATACCACATCCCATACAACCATACCGGCTCCACAAATGCTACGTTGGATTACCATAGCCTTTCTCCACAACGCTATATTGGATTACCATAGCGTGCCTCCATGGTTGAACGATATTTGCCAAACCAGCATACCTCCATTCATACGATGTCCCCATATACTGACATACGTTGTCCATATATCTATATGTTGTCTCATCACCATACCATATCGCTTACCAGTTGGTATCACCACCTCCCATATATATACCACGTTTAACACATCATACAATCATATATTACTCATAATATTTCTGTGTCATATAACACTGCATCATATCATATAACTGTGTTTGCTTGTAAAGTCAATACATTGACTCCGCTCCCATATTCACCCTCCCGCCATATAATCATATGCCACATGCCATATATCACCTCCACCATACTAAACTTCCCCATATAACCCTCCCCCTAATATTACCTTTGTCATATATATGGCCATCAAAATTGTATTTTTCATAATATTCTTAGTGTAGTTTCTTACACAGAGAGTGAATTTTGTTTTTCATACTATATTGGCAGAAATGTACATTTTTAAAATGTATTCATTGATATCAATTGTTGGAGTAATTCTCTTTGGAAAAGAGAATTGTCGTGAATGGTAAAGGAAGATAAAACACACTCTCATTTTTAATTAGTTGTGGAGAGGAGTTTGTGAAGGAGAAGGAGATAATGCACCTGCAAAGGCCACCTCAAAGAAGGAGATTTCCATTGGGGAAAATAAGAACAGCAAGGCCTATGCCTTGATTTCAACATCCATAAATGAAGAGTTGAGACGCCATATTTCACTATTTTCAATTTCTTTTGAAGCCTTACAGAAATTGAAGGAATTGTATGACTCACACTTTGAACTTGAAGTTGTCCAATTGATGGTTAAATTGTTCAGTCTTGAATTGAAAAACGATGAACCTCTTGCTTTATCATTAGAACTAAGATTCATTATGCATGATATAAAAACCATTGGTGTTCAAATATGCATTCCTCTCATAGCTTATGTCAAGGCACTATATTACACTTATTCAAATTATCTTGAGCCATTGCAAACACGTGGAAGCCTTAAGGAGATTACCTTTGAATCCCTTGAGAAGAAGTTTGTTGAGAGAGCGAAGGATTTTGGGAAGAAGACATCTCGTCAATCTTATGAAGAAGTTGTGTGTATTTCACATAGAGAGAATAATCCCGCACAAGATTCTTCTAGAGGAAGAGGTGGCCAAAGAGGAAGAGGAAGAAGGAATTTTAGAGGCAGGGGGTAGACAGTTCCAAGGAGAAAAGTTTGATCTTCATTGCATACGTTGCAATAAACATGGACATGATGCATCCACATGTAAGTTTCCTTGGGACAAAATTGAGTAGGAAAGAAATGAAGCCAAAGGTAAAACCAATAATAAAGGGAAAGGTAAAGCACCCAATTCCGCTCATTATGTTGTGGTACACTGTAATATTGGAGTAATTGAAGACTTATTTAATGCTTTACTTTCTTCTTGGAAAAACCATTGGTTGCTTGATTCAAGTGAAACTTGCAAACTGCTTTTTAGAAGAAATGTTTCTTGAAGAATTTACTGACAATGTTGATGGAGCAGTATACTTTGCAGACAAATCAAACTCAAGCCATCAGGGCTTGGCACAATTAGGCTCAAACTGCCTGATGTTCCAGAATTTCTTCTACATGATGTTATATATCTCCTGGAGCTAAGGAGAAACTTGTTGTCTTTGGTACACATCCACCAGAAAGGACACTCCATTCATATGTTTGATGGCAAGGTTGAGGTCAGAAAAGCATCATATCACTCACTTGTCATGACGGGGATGGAAGAAGAAAGACTTCTGAAGCTGTAAGGAACCTATGCTCGTGCACATAACTTCTCATTAAGTTCTCATTATGATGAGGGTACATTTCCATCAAGTCTTTTATGGCATGCTATATCTGGGCACTTGAATTATGACAACCTCTATATGTTGAAGAGAAGTGGTGTTACTGATTCGTATACAATTCCTAGGAAAATTAAGCAATGTGATGCTTGTATCTTAGGAAAGCATAGAAAACAGCGTTTTCATGATTCACTTTCCAGAACACATAGAAAACTTGAACTTATTCATTCATAATTATGTGGCCCAATGCGTGTTCCTTCTACAAATGTAAATAAATATATGATGACATTTATTGATGACTACACGAGAATGTGGTATGTTTATTTATTGAAGAACAAATCTGATGCTTTTCAAACTTTCAAGATTTTTCATGCATGGATTGAAAATGATGCACAACCTCATATTGGCTCTATTCACACTAATAATGGAAAATAATATAGTTCAAATGAATTTTAAAACTATCTTTGCTAGCATGGGATCAAACATGAAACAAATGTACCTTATAATCCCCAACAGAACATAGTAGCTGAAAGAATGAATAGGACAATCTTAAATATGGTACCTTCCATGATGCCTTTCAAAAATATTAAATTGATGTTTTGGGCTGATGTAGTTCTATGTGTTGTGTATGTGACACAGGTGGAAACAAAGGTTCAATACAAACCCATAATTGAATTTATAAAACCCAATAATCACCCTGCCAAACACCCCTTTTCCTTTGAAAACTATCCCTTTTCCTTTCAGAACCCAAAAGCCTTTGAAAAGATTAAAAACAATGCTTTTTCCTTTCAGGACCAAAATACCCTTGAAAATGCTAAACCAATGCTTTTTCGCCTTTTAAAGTGATTATATGTGCTGGTGTCACGAATCTAGATCTGGCCGATCAGATGGCTCAGATTAAATTGCAATATCGGTGATTGGGGTTCCAATGGTCCACAACTATCGGCGCTATCTCTCATGGAGGTCTGATGCGATATCGCTAATCGCTATTGGCGATAGCAATATGCTCACTCAACGCTTTATCACTCCATTTCAGCACCCCGATGCGATATGTCACAATCGGAAGTCACAAAGTTTGGGAATCAGACTTGTGACCTGTGCAAATCCAACTATGCGATGCAATGTATATGCCGAACCCGATAAGCCCCAAAACTCCTGCATATGAATTTTCAAGTCCACTATATGGATCTGTTTAGTGTTTTGTCATCAAAACTTAGTGTAAATGGATTTCCCGCTTGCATAATTAAACAACACTAAGTTTTCCTTCGTCATTGGGTTTTCCATGATAAAAAAAATGGAAATGCATTTATTGAGTCAAATGAAATAGGCATTCATAGATTCTCCATCGAAATACAAACAAACAGATGTGAAAGCATGCACAATATGCTTACCGCGGGTCTGATAAAGAACTTACATAGACATCATATGTATTTCATCAATTCAATAGGGTTGCAGAGTCTCGGCCTTGAGCCAGCTCACAACATTAAATACCTCTTTCTAAAAAATGCCATCCACCTACTACCTCTCTGCTTTTCATTCTACTCACACTCTTTCACTCTCAATTCATTCCTTTCTATGTAAATACACACCTAAACACATAATTACAAGTTTGAGGTTCTCTGCCCCTCTCTGGCCTAATTATTCTAGTTAGTGGCCTTCTTCTCCTACGTTGTCCATATACTTACAATTCTCTCAAATCCTCTCTTCCAGTCTCCCTGTCTCCAATCCCTCTTCAGAAAAGAAAGGGAATTACATATATCTCCTATCTAAAAGTTTCCTTCTCAATTGAAGGGATAGACTACATATTCAGAAATCAAATATTATCCTAATCTAAACAATTCCAACTACTTGGCTTGATCTCCATACAGGGAGGATCACTTTGTCATTTATTCCCAATTCAGTTCAGAATTAAACAAATATTAATTACTTACATTTATTTTGAAATCAATACAAACTACACAACCAAGGCTTCCTCCAAAATTGCATTAGCCACAACATGTGACCATTTCCATCACATTACTGGCTAGGCCTTGATGCTCTTGCATCAGTATATAAAGAATAGGTGTCCATCTAATGTTATTAGAAACAAGACTCCTTATGAATTTGGTATGGCCACATTCCTTAAGTAAAGCATCTCAAGGTCTTTGGTTCCACGTGTTATGCATTGATACCTAAGGAACAAAGAAACAAACTTTGTGCAAGGATTCGTAAGTGTATCTTCTTGGGGTATTCAAATACCTCAAAAGAATACCATCTCTATGATGAAGTTAATAAGAATTTTGTAGTGTCTAGAGATGTGATATTTCTTGAATCTTCCAAGGCTGGCAATGATGTTGAACGACAACTTGATCGCTTGGATAGACTTAGATATGCCAATTCTTTTGAAGAATTTGATATTGAGATTCCACGTATTAAAGGGGGGATTCCTATCCTGGATCAATCTGTGGACTCTTCTTCTGAAGCACTTTCTCCCCTGCATGAAGCTCCAACCATTGATCTAGATGACACTTCTAGTGATGTGATTGACAAAATTGGGTGACTAAATCTTGATTCAGTCCCAACTTAGTCAACTGAGCAGCTTGGGCCATCTCATAAAGGTCCTTCAAAATGGCTGATAAAGGCACTTGAAAGTGTTCGTCTTGATGAGGTTGGAAATATAGGAACAAGAAGTAAAAATAGGAAAAATGGAGGTGATGTAGATGATTCTCATTCACTCGTTGATATGGATATTTGTTATGATTTTCAACTGAATTTGTCTTCAGATTTTGAACCAAATTCCTTCAAAGAATCTGCCTCTCATGATGAATTAAAAGAAGTGATGCAAAAAGAGTATGACGCCTTGATAAAGAATGGAAATTAGAAGTTTTTTGATCCTCCGTTGGGAACCAAACCAATAGGCTGCAAGTGGGTCTACAAGAACAAGTATAAAGCTAGTGGCTCACTTGACAAGCACAAAGGCGGGCTTGTGGCTAAAGGTTTTGCACAGAGGGAAGCGGTTGACTATGAGGAGACTTTTTCCCCCATAGCAAAATGGGCTACCATCCGGACACTCTTTTCCTTTGTAGCTCAGAACGGTTGAAAATTCCATCAAATGGATGTAAAAAAAGCTTTATTGAATGGAAATATGAAAGAGAATGTTTTTATGTCCCAACTAGAACGATTTGTTGTGAAGGGTTAAGAACATAAAGTATTCAATCATGTAAAATCCTTGTATGACCTCAAGCAAGCACCACAAGCTTGGTACAATAAGTTAACTGAGCATCTTACGAAACTCAACTTCAAACATTATGATCTTGATGATGCAATTTTCTTTATCAAGAAATTTGGCAAAAGTATTTTATATCTTGTGATGTATGTAGATGATCTTTTGATAACAGGGAACAATGAGAGCTATAGTGCATCCATAAATAAGGAATTGAGGAAAGGTTTTGAAATGACTGACTTGGGGTATGTTCAATACTATTTTGGTATTGTAGTATCTCAAAATCCGAAGTTTGTATTCCTCCCTCAAAATAAGTACATTGGAGATCTCTTGAAAAATTTTGGCATGGTTGAGTGCAATCCTTTGACTACTCCAATGGGACGTAACTTAAAGCTCACATGCATTGAAGGAAAAGAATTTGAGGATGCAAAAATGTATAGACAACTTGTACAAAGTCTCAATTACCTAACTACTACCAAAATAGAAATTTTATTTGTTGTTGGAATCCTCTCTAGGTTTATGGAAAAGCCTTGTGAGGGACATTGGTCCACTGTGAGAAGAGTTCTAAAATACTTGAAGGGAAATCAAGACTTTGGACTTAAGTATACACAGGTGGGTGACTTCATCTTGATTGGATACTCTGATTCATACTTCAATAGAGATAAAGAAATTGGGGTATCTAATTGAGGTTATGTTATGAGCCTTGGATCAAGAGTTGTCTCTTGGAGGTCACACAAACAATCAGTTCCAACAAATTCAACAACTAAGGAAGAATATGTGGCAGCAATTGAAGCAACAAAGGACATTGTGTCGCTCAGGAAAATTTTGGAAGATTTGCAGGTGAACCAAATCCATTCAACTCCTCTCATGATTGACAACACTTCTGCAATATATTTGGCCAAGAACCCAAAGTTCCATGATCGAACGAAGCATATCAATTCAAAATACCATTTGATTCAACATCATGTTGAGGCCAAGACAATCCATCTACGCCATTGTTCCACAACTAAATAGATGACAAACATCTTCACCAAAGCGCTTGGAAGAGAAAATTTAGAAAGATTCAGAATGATGCTTGGACTCTCCAACATCCCTTCAGATTAAAGGGGGGAATTTTGACACATAATCATTGGGATTGGGTGAATATATGTAAATTAATGTAAATAGAAAATAAGGAGAATTGGAATATGAAGACACAGTGGGCGATGAAGCCCAAGAGTCTCTCCCTCCATGTATATATCTATGATCAGAATTAATGGAAAATCACAATTTATTTCAGCAGTTACCTCTTGGCCTCATAATTTGTATCTAATTTACTCCCAATTATTAATATGAATTGGAGTCTAAGTGTTTTTTCCCAATTACATCGGAGTTTGGAATCTGGATAATTATACAAAATAGATCATTCAAAACTAATAATTGTAAATCAAGGATTTAAAGTTCAAATTCTCTATAAGTCAAGTCAACCAAAAAAATAATAATTAAGAAACAAATTTAATTTTTAATTTTCAAAATTTTCACTTATTTTAAAAACATTTTAGTTAAATATAA
>APFE030572111.1:17791-44461 GCA_000404065.3 Pinus taeda
ACCACATTGGTTGGTTCGAAACGCGTCGACAAAAGTCTTTCTTATGTGATTTACGCTGAAGCTCTCCTTACAACCATGGAAGTGATTAGATAATCAATAAAATTTTCACATTATGTTTCAATATGGAAATTATAATTTAAAAGTAATTTTGGAAATCCTAATTTAAATGTAGTTTTATAATCAATTTTAAAAGTGATTTTATAATCAATAAAATGTTAATATTTCCTTATAATATGGAAACCATCATCATAATTGAGTAGTTTAAAGTTTAAATGAACATATTAGTTATTGTTTTTTAGTAATTATATACGCTTTCTTGAAATATATAGCTATTCTGTATAGTATAGTATATATATAGCTTATATATATAGATATATTATATATTATATATTTATATATATACATAAAGAGATTGTTGCTTTCAATTATATGTATGTTATATACTATTTAATACGTTTTCTTCCCTTGTTTTATTTCTAAAAAACTAATTATCCAAAATTAAGTTGATTACTCTCTTCCATATTTCCCCATCCCTCCTTTTTTTCTCAGTAGAAGAAAAAGAGCTTCTTCATATTAAATAGAGAAGTTACATATTCCATATTAGAGGAACATTTCCCCACTCCTTTTGTAGGCGTTCATTTGCACCTCTAGGTGCAAATGCTAGTGTAAGACCATATGAACATTGAAATAACCTCTTGTCATTATAATCATGTGAATCTCCACGAATATCATGTACATATGTGTTGCATGGTTTGCAGATAAGTTGTCACATCCCGAACATGATCCATGTGAGTTGCAAGGTATCAAAAAGTGTTTGCAATCTCAATAAAAAACCATCATGACGTTGAAATGATTTAGGCTCTCAGTTATATAGTGACACCACTACCACTCCTTATTGCAATACCACACAATTCCTGATCAGGGAATCCAAGACCCTCAATATTTGGAATCTTCTATTTTTTCAATGGATTTAATGTCATTGTTTATTCTTCTAGATAGGTCGATGCTCGGCCATCTTGTGCTGGCAATCCTATCTGTTTACTAGATCTACTAGTGATTTTGTGCCGAAATGTTGCTCAGTCCTCATGCTTGGCCCATAATCGGGCACATGCATCTCATGGGGAAACTACCCCACAAGTCGTTGGATTGACTCTCCAAAACATATGGTCCCGTCATGTATCTCAGACTCGGATTCACGCCCTGCGTGGTCACCTCCTTAGCTGATATGGCCCAAGAGTTTCTCATGACACAAACCTCACATTCTCATCCCAGACCTGATTCATAACTGAGAAATACACGCTCTGCAACTCCTCCAACATCAACTAGTCTCCCTATGGAGAGAACTGGTGACTAGCTAGGAAAATCCGCGTCATGGAGCTTGTTTGCCAATTTAATTATCTTAAATTGTTACATGAATTATCGACCAGAGTTGGTAAGCTTGTGAAGTGTGAGTGCACTATATATGTTAGAAGTCCTTTTATTAAATCAGATTCTTAACACATTTAATATTCCTGTTCTTTTCTAATGAAATAAAAAATGCTCTTCATACTTGCTAAATGAAACTTAAAGAAAACTCACATTATCTTATTAATATAACTTAATTGATCTATTGCAACACAAATTTTATCTCTAAAAGAGGAATTAATTATCTAACATTCTAGCAATCTTTTGCATAAAAACCAAAATGAAATTAAGTTTTATTCAAAATGAAAAAACACACATCTATCATTATCAATCACTCGTATTTGAAATTAAAGGTTCTGAAAGGAATCTATAACAAAATCACTCATACTCTGAAATTGAATGCTTTGAAATGAAAACCATAAAGAAATCACACATACTTTGAAATGAAGTATTGTAAAATGAAACTCTAAAGAAATCTAATAACTCTCAAATGAAACACCCTGCAATCATAAAGAAATATATGAAAAGAAATTACATTACCATTAGCATCATTATACATTAACTTAAAAAAAATAGGAACGATTAATGAAATATTGTTATTGCTATCCAAATGAAATCAAGACTGCAAACCAATTCTAAAACATATGAATAATTGTAACAAATGAAAAAGCTATGTGAATTCAAAACCTTCACTGTTTGCAGGGGCCCTCCACAAACAGGCGGTTATAGAACTTCAATCGAACAATCAGCTATGCATTGGAACTTCGAAGGATTTTCTTCATTAATAGAGTAAAAATAGAGTTTCAAAACATCACTGTCGCATACATAAAAATCAACATTTTCTTCATGTTTGTTGCACGGTATTTGTGAAATCCTGTGTCAATAATTGTTTGTTATGCTTCTTAACCTGCAAAGCAATACCAAAACGAGAATATGCGAGAAAAAATACCGAGAACACAGAATAGCAATGATTTTATTACTCAGGGAGAAATGTTCACAGGCCTCTTCGAGGGGGCAACCTCCAATAGAGCAGAGCTCGATTACAAAACAAGACACGATGCTCCTCGTAGGGAGTCTCTATCCTATATATATGAATCATACATGCAATACCACGGGCCAATACCATGGGTTTTATTAATACCATCTATCTAATACTACCGCCCATTTATCCTTTATTTAATACTACTGCCCATTTACAACTAATTGTGGTCCCATTTGTAACTAACTGGGTTAACCACTTACAAATATTAATATGGGCTTTATTGACTCTTGAGTATGACGTGATCCCATGACATGAATAAGGGGGTTAGGGTGGGACCCTAACACTAGGGCTCTTGTATCCTTTAGGGACATCATTTATGGAAAAAACCATTTCGTGCCAATGAGGTGAGAGAATAACATTGAATGGTATCCCATATGCATAGAGAAACCTGTAAACTTTTGAATTCACATCATTCCTACACCCTCATGAAGGAAATTTGATATGGTTCTATGCCTTAAAGCTGGTGACCCTATGCCTCCATATCCACTACCTTGGGAGGATTCTGAAGGAGTTATTTATGCTTGTGATTGTGAGCTTGGTTCAAAGAAACCCCTTGATTTTTTAGATTTGTATTGGGCTTCTTCCTCTTCCCTTATGTATTTGGCTCTATATACTACTCACATAGTTACACAAGGTTTGATTCCTATTTGTTTATCTCCATCCCATGGCCTTTTCCCTCGGAGGTGTTTTCTGGCATGGGTGTGTGAACCTAGGTAATTATTGATACAATGGGGGAAATGAAATTTAGTGGTTCCACCCCCTTTCCCCACTTCAGGTCTGTCAACATATTTCCACAATGGGATTTGGTCTTGTTTAGCTTTTTGAGAGTCATGTTCACCCTCCTCGAGCTCCTCCTCACTAGGGTTTTCATCAAATCCACTTTCTCCATCTTCTTCATCCCCCTCTTCATTTCAGACTCTCTGTTTCCTACTCTCCAGCACCATAATAACCAGAAAAGGGACCAAGAAGAGGAAAATGCCAAGAAATATAACCATGTCCATGATGTTTGATATTTGTAGGCTTTTGAATCTACAAAATTTAATGGGAATTGGAATGGGAATAGGAATGAGAAAATTTATTTAATTTATTTAGATTCATGATTTATTTACTAAATAAGTTATATATTTACTAAATTACTAATCAAAATAAACTAAATTACTAAGTAACTAAAGTTCAAACTACTAAATTACTAAGTTACTTACCTCCTTGCAGGCTTGCTACTTGCTCTTGGGTGCTCACTCCTTGGTTCTCCTCGCTCCTTTGGTAAATCTCCTTGGCTCTCCTCAACTCATTCAAATCACAATGAAATATTTTTTGCCCCCCAAGCCCTTTTAAAACAATTTTTTTTTAATTAATTTTTTTTTGGCATCCACAGATTTTTTCGTGCAATTCGCTCCTAGCGTAGCGCGTGTCACTCCTAGAGTGAAAACGAAAAGCTTGGGAGTGATCTGGAGCGATCACTCCCTCTTCGCTCGCACACTTTAATTTTCGCTCTCGGAGTGACAGGAGCAACGCTCCCGAAATAGATCCCGATTTTGGCAGGGAGAGGATTTTTTTTTTTATCGGGAGCATGCTCCTGAAATCGCTCATGTTCAAGAGCAATCTCCTGACCCACTCCTAAGTCGCTCCTGCGCGGAGCGCGGATTTGGAGCGGGTTCGAAGGGGGGATGCTCCCCTGCAACTCTAGAGGAAAATCCATTTTTGATTCAATAAGTGTTGGTCATAGATCCATATCCAATTGGAAATACATTACCTTCAATGAGAGATTCATATTCAGTTGAAGATAGAGTACTTTTAGTTGAACCACCGTAGCCCATGTGCATAGTGGTAGAAAAACAAGGACCATTGACCTAGAGATACTCACTATATGCCAGATAGGAACAAGAGAAGGAGATGTAGGCTAGGAATAGGAGAAGAAGTGCATTAGAAAAACAAGGACCATTGACCCAGAGATACTCAATATATGCCACATAAGAACAAGAGAAGAAGAGGTAGGCTAGGAACAGGAGAAGGAGAGGCAATTTTGTGTCTAAACTCAAAAGAAATCGGGGCTGTCTCTGGATCTGCGCTGAGGATATTACACCACCATAGAAGATTGGAGTGAAATCATGCTCGTATTCAATTGCATAGCAAGGTGTTAAGGCCATAGACTAGGCCTTTTAAGGTGTTGAGCGAGAGGTGAGGCAGGTGTTGATAGGCTAAAGCGTTGAGGAGCATGAAAGGCAGGTGTTGACAGATTAAGGTGTTGAGCGGCTAGCTAGGCAGTCGTTGAGATAACATGGGACGCGTGCAGTGGTAGGCATAAGTTTGTATATAAAAGAAAAAAAGAATCACATTAAATGTTTCAAACTAATGTTAACTTGTTAGTTAGCATTAGTTTAATTTTGTAAAGGTTATAAACTCAAATCAATTCTTGTTTTCCTAAGTTTATTTTAATAAAAATCATGAAAAACATACCATCTAGCCTGTAATAAGAGATCCAAACTAAAACTTTACCTTAAATTTGATTTTAAAGAATAATTCTGCTAAAACATAGGTAAAAATCTTCAACACTCGGTTTTCAATAGAAATTAATGCTAGGTAAACCGTTACCGATCGCTATAATCACCTATGCCAAAGGCAGGGACTAATATGCATCCATCATTATAAATAAATATATAATGTGATTGTTATATTTACATTAGTATAGTCGTTGTTGCATTGTGGCAGGAACACATAAGTACGATATCATTATATACTTATTTCAAAAGGATTTCAAGGTGGCCCATTAATAGGTTCTTGAGAGATTATTCCAATTGCCATTAAGTTTTTTCGTAATATGTTTTATTTATCATTATTTTAATTTTTTTTAATTAATGATTTTTCTCTATTATTAAGAAGATAAGAACGTGAACAATTTTTTCTTATTACAATAATTTTAAAAAAGTTACAATTTACAATAAAATTTTATTGTTATGTAGTTTATATATATATGTATCACTTATTTATTAAAGATATATTTTAGTAAACTATATTGAAATCAAAAGTTTTAGTTACTTTGAATATTTTTGTTGTTTAGAAAAGATAAATAATTTTAATTCTAATAAATTTTCATGCTTTTGTTATTTGGATTTACAAATGATATTTATCAAACAATATTTTTTTAAAGTATTAATTATTCTTTGATTTGTTTGCATTTATTGCTTTCTCCACATTCCTGAATTTATGAATGGTATTTGTATGTCTTTCTTATGCATATTTAACATAAAGACGTGACAATGGGCACCATGGATCAAAATTGATCCAAGTGAGGCTTGATTCTTTATTTTCCTAAATTCAATACTGAATAAGTAATATTCAATTTAAAAAAAAAACAAAAACAAAAAATAATTTTATTTCTGTGCTTTTTTTATTTCTTTTATAGCAAATTATGTTGTTGGATTTTGAAAATAGCTTTTTCCTTTTTAGTAGATATTGCAGTAGTAACCTTAAACTAATACTATATTTTGATTATCTTTACAAAAACTCTTTCTAATTGTTTGAGCCATTGGATCAATAACTTTGTAAGAAAAAGAATAAATTCATTACAGAACAACTTTTATAAAGAAAATGAAAAAGTAACTAATCTATAACATTCTTATATAAACTATAAGTAAATGAACAAATTAAATTTTCACTGTTATTTCTATATAAAATTTAAAATATAATATATAGAATATAAATCAAAATTTATATAATTTTTTTATTAAATAAATTACTGTAATCTATGATTCGATGAGATGATTAGATGATAATCGCACATGATTGTGGTAGCTACAATGATCCCTAAAAAAATTGTTATATAAAAATATTATATACTTTTTATCCTTATAATTACTATTTTCCCACTCCCACTTCATACCTATATTGGATATAGGCTCTGATTTCATTAATATATTGGATATACACTTTAGTCCCTTTCACTTAAGAAATAAAATTATCTATTCATAACCCTTCAAATTGACGAGTACTTATTAATTTAGAAAAGAGACTTATTGCATTGCTATTTTTTCTCCTGTGGTAGAATAAGTTCACAAATAACAAATGTTATAAACAATTTTAAGACAAAAATAGTCTTTAACACAATTCATACTAAAAACCTGTTAATTCGTAGCTAGAAACACATTACTCACACCAAAAGTTTGTCAACTCCAAGTTAGAAACACATTACTCAAACCAAAAAAATGTTAATTTCAAACTAGAAGAAGAGACTTATTAAATTGAAATTTGCTCTCGCTAGATAGAATAACTTCAAAATGAACAATTACTATGAACAATTCTAAAACAAAAATAGTCTCTAACACATAACTCACTGCCTGTCAATTCCATGTTACAAACGCTAATCACACAAAAAACATGTCAATTCCAATCTAGAACAAGAAATTGCTTGCATTGATATTTTCCATATCTGGAACTAGTAAGTCCATCCTTTCACTTAAAGGTTTAGGTAGCCAAATTAGTGAAGGTTCTCTCTATCTAGAATGATAAATCCATCGTTTTAATCAAAATTTTATGTAGCCAAATTACTGAAGGTTCTCTCTTTCCTTGTTGAAGAGGAGGCCTTCAATAATATATGTGTGAGAGACATGAAGGTTATCTCTTCCCTTGTTGAGCAGCAAAGCCTTCAATGATATTTATATGTGTGAAGGAAGGTTATGCCTTTCCTTCCTGGGAAAGAGGTCTTCAGCTACATACATTTGTGTTAGTGACTATGTCTAAACCTTGTCTCTAATGACATGAATTTTGAAAAGTAAGAATACAACTCTTAAGGGATGCATAATCAACCATGCATGAATTCCTACTAATAATAATAAATTTCCTCTTCACCATTTTCAACCCACATAGCATAAGCTGAAGAAATGAATGAGAAACCAAGAATCTTCACACAAATATTAAGATCAAAATAGTCATAAACATACAAATAATGAAAACTATTAAAACAACAAAAGGCTCTCCATCTTACTAAATATGCATACTACACTACAACAACACAAAATACCACACACCCACTTCCTCAAATTCCAAATCCAAGCCATGAAGGACTGAAAAAATAAATTGAAGCTCACTCAAATGAATCAGAGTAGGATCACTTCGGATATACAACAACCTTGAACCCAGTCATAGTAACAACAGGAAACTCCTAATTGTTGGCCATGGCCACCAGAGCTACAACTCAACAAGACAAGCTTAGTACATGGAGAGAAACATTAGTAAGATTAGCTTAGTACATGGAGAGAAACATTATCAAGATCAACTAGTTCATGGAGTGACACATTAGGAAGACCAAACCATATCTACTTATAGACTTTTGGATCCCTCTCATAATCCCCATTAATATTTCTAGAGCTAATCTCCATCAAGAATTCCAGAGTGGGAAACTAGAGGCCCACCCATGGTACTAGAATCCATCCCAAGACCCATGCCTAATTTTCTATCCTCAATCTGAATTTGTAAGTCTTTCCACATGCATCCCATTGTTGCTACTCATCCTTCCCCCTCACACCAAAATACTCAACAAAAAACCAAACCAAGCCAAACAAAATAGTGGAGAATAGTAACAAAACATTTTTTACAATGACCTTTTCTACATATTGTAAAGGGTGACATTGAGTAAATATGGACTACACTTGATCAACATTAGAGAGATACTTTATTAATTTCTACATTAAATAACTCGGAGTCTTCTTTGATAATATTATGAAATCACATGTTTATGGTTTTTTGGAACAAGTTGTTAGTCCTTCTAACCCTTTTATTTTCTTGAATTTCTCATATCTTTAAGTTGGTACAAAAAGAGAGTGATCCTCTATAGAAATTTGGACTTATAAAATAAGTGTGTTTTTTTACCATACATGAGATTGATATATTTGAAAAGAGCTTGTAAAAGCTTTATCCAACTGTCCAAATGCAAGGCCACACAACCATCCAAACCAACACATTAATATGACGTTCTTATATAAACTATAAGTAATGACCAAATTAAATTTTCACTATATAATTTCTATATATAAAATTTAAAATATATATATATATAAATGATAAATCAAAATTTATATAATTTTTTATTAAAATAAATTACTTATAATCTATGATTCGATTAGATGATTAGATGATAATTTCACATGATTGTGGTAGCTACAATGATCCCTAAAAAAATTGTTATATAAAAATATTATATACTTTTTATCCTTATAATTACTATTTTCCCACTCCCACTTCATACCTATATTGGATATAGGCTCTGATTTCATTAATATATTGGATATACACTTTAGTCCCTTTCACTTAAGAAATAAAATTATCTATTCTTAACCCTTCAAATTGACGAGTACTTATTAATTCAGAAAAGAGACTTATTGCATTGCTATTTATTATCCTGTGGTAGAATAAATTCACAAATAACAAATGTTATAAACAATTTTAAAACAAAAATAGTCTTTAACACAATTCACGCTAAAAACATGTTAATTCGTAACTAGAAACACATTACTCACACCAAAAGTTTGTCAACTCCAAGTTAGAAACACATTACTCAAACCAAAAAAATGTTAATTTTAAACTAGAAGAAGAGACTTATTAAATTGATATTTTCTCTCGCTAGATAGAATAACTTCAAAATGAACAATTACTATGAACAATTCTAAAACAAAAATAGTCTCTAACACATAACTCACTGCCTGTCAATTCCATGTTACAAACACTAATCACACAAAAAACATGTCAATTCCAATCTAGAACAAGAAATTTCTTGCATTGATATTTTCCATATCTGGAACTAATAAGTCCATCCTTTCACTTAAAGGTTTAGGTAGCCATATTAGTGAAGGTTCTCTCTATCTAGAATGAATAAATCCATCGTTTTAATCAAAAGTTTATGTAGCCAAATTACTGAAGGTTCTCTCTTTCCTTGTTGAAGAGGAGGCCTTCAATAATATATGTGTGAGAGACATGAAGGTTTTCTATTTCCTTGTTGAGCAGCAAAGCCTTCAATGATATTTATATGTGTGAAGGAAGGTTATGCCTTTCCTTCTTGGGAAAGAGGTCTTCAGCTACATATATTTGTGTTTGTGACTACGTCTAAACCTTGTCTCTAATGACATGAATTTTGAAAAGTAAGAAGACAACTCTTAAGGGATGCATAAACAACCATGCATGAATTCCTACTAATAATAGTAAATTTCCTCTCCACCATTTTCAACCCACATAGCATAAGATGAACAAATGAATGAGAAACCAAGAATCTTCACACAAATATTAAGATCAAAATAGTCATAAACGTAAAAATAATGAAAACTATTAAAACAACAAAAGGCTCTCCATCTTACTAAATACGCATACTACACTACAACAACACAAATTACCACACACCCACTTCCTCAAATTCCAAATCCAAGCCATGAAGGACTCAAAAAATAAAATGAAGCTCAATCAAATGAATCAGAGTGGGATCACTTCGGATATACAACAACCTTGAACCCAGTCATAGTAACAATAGGACACTCCTAATTGTTGGTCATGGCCACCAGAGCTACAACTCAACGAGACAAGCTTAGTACATGGAGGGAAACATTATCAAGATCAACTAGTACATGGAGTGACACATTAGGAAGACCAAACCATATCTACTTATAGACTTTTGGATTCCTCTCATAATCCCCATTAATATTTCTAGAGTTAATCTCCATCAAGAATTCCAGAGTGGAAACTAGAGGCCCACCCATGATACTAGAATCCATCCCAAGACCCATGCCTAATTTTCTATCCTCAATCTGAATTTGTAAGTCTTTCCACATGCATCCCATTGTTGCTACTCATCCTTCCTCCTCACACCAAAATACTCAACAAAAAACCAAACCAAGCCAAACAAAATAGTGGAGAATAGTAACAAAACATTTTTTACAATGACCTTTTCTACATATTGTAAAGGGCGACATTGAGTAAATATGGACTACACTTGATCAACATTAGAGAGATACTTTATTAATTTCTACATTAAATAACTCGGAGTCTTCTTTGATAATATTATGAAATCACATGTTTATGGTTTTTTGGAACAAGTTTTCAGTCCTTCTAACCCTTTTATTTTCTTGAATTTCTCATGTCTTTAAGTTGGTACAAAAAGAGAGTGATCCACTATAGAAATTTGGACTTATAAAATAAGTGTGTTTTTTTACCATACATGAGATTGATATATTTGAAAAGAATTTGTAAAAGCTTTATCCAACTATCCAAATGCAAGGCCACGCAACCATCCAAACCAACACATTAATATGAAAAAGAACAAGTGCATAACACATCGACTTTCCTTGAATAGATCCATTGGAAAATGAAATCCAAATCATGGGGAAGCAGTATTCTTAAATTGTATAAACTAAATAAATAAACTTTCATTACACACCACTCATATTTTTGCCTTCATTGTATTCTAGAGGGTAAGGGAATCAAACCTATATCTAGAGCTTCATCCAAATGGTATTAATAAAGTGGGAGAGATGTACCAAAGTCAATTTTTATTTTCACCTCCACTTGTACTCCTCCATGGCTTTATTTGTTCACCTATTCTCCATAGACCAAGGTCTTATACACTTGTTCATTTATCAAGAGATAGATGAATGTTATATATATATATATATATATATATTATATATATATATATATATATATATATATATTCTGAAAATGTGTGCAAGAATTAGTGTCTAAAATCTATTGTACTAGAATTATGCTTTTGTATATCTAAGTATTGAAATCACTGTAGGATAAATCACTATATAGTGACATACAGGAATTAGATATTAGTTTGTGGGTGAAAAGATAACTCGTGATATTTTATGTATCCTAGAATTAGTGTCTAAAATATGTTGTACTAGAATTATGCTTTTGTATATCTAAGTATTGAAATAACTATAGGATAAATCACTATATAGTGACATACAAGAATTAGATATTAGATTGTGGGTGAAAAGATAACTGGTGATAGTATATCTATCCTAGATTGAAAATTAGACTCTCTACGAAAGTATGAGCAATTAATATGACTACAAATAATATTTTCCCGATCTTTTTTGTGGTTGTGTTAGTGATTTTTTTTCAATTACTGTTCGAATTATTGTTGAACTATGTAGTGATAGATTTATGATTTTCTCTCTGTGTATGTGAACACTACAAAGGAAAAGATCATGCTAACTGAGTCTAGGGGGTGGAAATGGACTACGTTTAGAGATCTAGAGCGTAGATCTCTTCTAGTTCCTTATTATAAATTCAAGGAAACTCAATCCATCCTAACTATTCCCTAAAAGGAATCGAAGCACATGTAGGAAGCTGAAGAATAGATTAAAAAAAGAGAGAAAATATTTGATGTAGGTAGATAGACATATAGGATCGAAAATAAATTTTTGTGGGTTAATAATTGAACAAAATCACATCACCAATAACAGGAGTAGGGTAGGAAGCTATTCTAATTTTCTAATACACAAAATAGGAGGGTATGTGAAAAAGATTTTTTTTTTTATTATTAAAGCACACAAAAGATGTGAAATGTAGAAGAAACTGAGCACTACTAATTGTCGTGATAATAAATACATTGGTATGGAAACATGTGGTGATTTAACTAGTTTGAACAAAGGTGCATGGACTTTTCAGCCAATTTACAAATCTGTAAAACTTAGAGCCATTCAATAGTGACACCATTTAATAAGGAAAAAATAAAAACACAAACATGTTTAGTAATTAAGATCAATAAGAAAAAACATTAACGCTTGTTCCAGCGTAAGGGAGGAAATATACATATATCCACAACTCAACATCAAATAATATTTCTTGATCCCATATAGGTAATTGTGAACATCTCTTAACCTGGGAAAGAAGAAGAAATTACAACCATAAATGTTGTTGTCACCAAAGAACACCACAATTTTATTATAAATCATTCCATGCAACCACAGTATGAAAACACATCCTACATGCATATCAGTCTTTCCATGTAAACAAAGGATAAAAATAACGCCTACAGACTTATAAATCATTCCACATAAGTGCAGTATCAAAATAAGGCCTACAAGCCATTCAAATTATATATATTCATATACTTGAAATGTACAGAACTAGCAACAAAATATAACATAGAAAGGTCTGGCTAGATAGCCATAAAGTAAGATCTCGAATATAAATATCAAATTAAACATGACCTCTAGTAATTGCATCCTAAAATTATGGAGACATAAGATTCAATGGAGAGGATCTCCATGGAAGGAAAATTCGGTAGAACTTGGTATAGTCGTGCTGAACCATACTAATCCAGAAACAAAATAAGAAAAAAAAACCAAGTAGCACAAACAAGATTTCATTAGCACCTCTATTGGATAGGACCAAGTGTGGTATTGGTAACTCGTGGGAAGAAAAGGCAAGGTACATTCACTGGAGCAACGATGTAACTTGTTAGTCATTATTGATACCGTATTTATACTAAGCGAGATAAAAAAGGAGCATCTGTGGGTATAGTTATGCAAACAAACACTAAAACCACTAGTTATGGTTAAGAATAATAACAGGGTACAATAGAAAAAGGGGGCCTGAAATTACCAAAAGCTAATAATTGAAATATACATTTTTAGTTGCAATGAAGCCTTTTCTCCCTCACTTGCTACAAAACAAACAAAAAGAAGAAGAAGAAATGGCAATGAGAAACTAAGCATAGCAAACCCCGGGAGAATCAATTATAAATCACATATCTAATTAGGGAGAAAATTCAGCACCTCGAAAGGTAATGGAAAACTAACAATGAAGTCTTGGTCCCATGACCACAACCTTGTTTGTCGAAAATTCTCTGCAGGGGTCGTAGAAGCACTAATGGGTCACCACATAAGACTTCCTAACATACAAAGGTGAAAGAGATGGAAAGGATAAATACATATCATTATACCTGAAGGAATGAGTAGAGGGTATGATAGGAAATGGGGAAACTTGTAAATGACCTAGAGGCTAGGATTCCCTAAAGTAGGTACAGAGAATGCTATCTAAACAAAAAATCCATCCAAAACCAACATCCCTTTGATCCTCTAAACTGAGAACTGAATACGCAAGCCTTGAATCTTACTCAGAAAAAGGAAATCTACAATTATAGACATAAAATATCAAATATTAATCATCCATTCTAACAAAATTCTAAAGGAAAATAAAAGACCTCCTTTCTCAATTGCAAAGGGAGGCAATTTTCTAGATTACTTGGGCTACTATGGTTTCCACTATAAGATGAAGTGGTATTTCTAGTATAAAACACATAATGCACTAGAAAAATCCTTGTGAGATCCTCTGCCATTTGCTTGAAGCTTAGAGCACACATAAGGAGACAAAAAAACCTTACTAGTGCAAACAGAGTGAAACCTAGGAAAAACAAAGATAAGAAGAATAATGATATGCAACTAACGCATAAAACAAATCATTACTACTTATGTTAGAATAAATTACCTGGCTCTGGTGGAAGTGAGATTGATGTCATCGCCTATGCCATGTTCTAGCTGTCATTCTCCAAGGGGCTGGCACCAAAGATGCAAGAACAGACCTTACACAAGAACGAAACTGCAGAATGAGAAAATGTGTTAGTAATGGCATGATTTAGCCAAGGATGAGGGTTATTCCACGATACAAGACCTTTTTCATTTTTTCCTGAGAGTAACTGGGTGTAATATAGAGAAGAGATGAAGCTAGCAAATCACAAAGGCAAAGGAAGGGGGTGATTGCAACTAGGGTTTGATGGAGGAGAGACCATTGTTATATTTCCTTGATACATCCCAATCATGCACTTAACCCAAGATGTATGTCTCCATGTGACTTGCACATGGCGCTTATCAAGTTGGAATTAATGGATTGGTTCCACACAACTGTTGGGCATACCGACCCTTACAACCCTTAAGAATGCATTATATTGATTGTAAGTAAGGAGTAATGAGATTTGACTCCAGGGTTAAAACATGAATTCATATATATAACCATATATAAGTTTTAAATCCTCTTCAATGTTTCATGTCGATATCAATATGTAATAAAACAACACGTGGAAAAGTATACGCCAAGGGGTTGGGGAACCTAGGGCACTAAACATATAGTTACGGAAATATTACTAAGTTAATAAATATCTAGGGAAATAAATCAAAGGTGGATAAAATAAAACATATGTAGTCATCGTCGTTGGAAGAGTGATGGCGTACCTCATCATACATCATTGTCATTATTGAGCATGAAATAAAAATACATTATATATCAACAAAAATAGATTATTTGACTAATAACACAAGAAACAATTAGCGTGAACTCTATTGCATTTGGTTGTTGAACTAATTTTGGAACGATATAGTTAGAGTATGAGACAATGAAAATAAAAAGAAAAAAAAATATGCTTTTATTGTGCCTTAAGAAATGTAGTAGGAAGAGGTTATGACAATAAAGGAGAAGACTTATGACCATACCAGTAAATATGGGGCCAACTCAACCTGCATCTTCCAAACACTCTTCTAGATTATCAATATATATTCTAAAAAGGTTAGAGGATAATCGAAAGTCTTACTTGAATCTAATGTTGCATTTAATTTTGTCCACCCAAAACTTAATGATCCTAAACTTGGTAATAAAATTCTCATATAACCTTGTAATAACAACCCTAAATTTGATATGAACCATTATGTTTTCTATCCTCTTACATATCCTTGTTCTAGGAAAGGTGTCAAAATCTTTTGTAAAGTCAACAAAACAATAAAAGAGATCAATTTTATCAATGCAATATTCCTATGAAATTATGCTAAGAGCAAAAAGGCGATCTGTGATTCAATGGGATCTCATAAACATAGCTTTTCCTTTAGTTCCTTTATCATGGATTTTAACCCAAAGGCTAATCTTATTTTCCAAAATAATAATGTATAGTTTGTTTAAAATGTGACTAGTCATAATGTTCTTGTAATTATAGGGAATGATTTTATCTCCACTCTTAAAGACAAGCACAATATGGCTCTATATCGAAAGCTTAGGGAAGCCTTGATTCACTACAAAATTAAAGATCTTGTGTACTTGTAGGATTAGGATAAGTTCTCTTAATTTAAAGGTTTTAGCTAGGTATGCTTCGACGTCCTTAGTGTAGGTTTTAACCTTGTACATGAATTACCCGCTTATAAATTCCTAAAATATAAAATAAACAATGGCGAGAGAATAAAACATAAAATAGATATACATAGAAATTTTCCCCTCGATTAGAACATAACAATAGTTCCCTTGACCAGATCTGTAAAATACCATGGAAATAAAACCGTCATGCCCAAAACCATGTGCGAAGTCCATACACAAAACCATAGCTAGGTCCACCCACCTAATATAGTGTCCAAAACCCCTCGGTAGCTCCTAATGCAATGTACAAGGAGGGTTGTTTCTCCCCCTGTAACCCCACCACACATGGGGTAGTCATGGAAAGAATATAACACAACCAAACATTCTCCCACTTGTTTTTTTTTCCATAAGGGGCCACATGATATCTTAGTCATTGATCTAGCCCTGCAACACCCATTGTTTCTCTACACCAAGAGAACTTCTCAATGCTCACAGACTTTGTCAATGCGTCTTTAGTATTCTTCAAAGTGTCCACCTTTACTTGCAATACCATTTTTTCCTCAATCATATCCCAAACAAAGTTGGTGGTCTCGTTGTAGATGTTAAGGATAATCGTTCAAAACCAAAACCGATTTCTTCAAGTTTGGGTGGAACTTCTTCTCGGGATTCCTTTGGAGTATCAGTCATCAACCTCCAAATTGAGTTATTCTGCTAAAATAGCAGAATTGTTTCATTTACACAATATATGGAAAAAAATTTAATTTTTCATGCAACCAAAAGGAATTAAAACCCTAATTCATAACCTTATCACGTCCGCCATTTCAGAAACCTTTAGCACATTAAATCTCCATCATTGATCTCATTCCTCAATCTGACAGTTGTCGTGTCACTGCTTTCCAAGTAGCTTGGCCAGTCCCCACTGTCGATCAATCCCGCTCGATCCAATGACTATCACGTAATCTCGTGTGGATTCTTGCACAATGCAAAACAAGTCGAGAGCGTGTGCAAAAAGTGGTTTTCCATTGTTACATGTCAATTGTCAATGGTTATCACATGAATTTGTAAAATACCACTTACCGCTTTGAGACTGCGTGAAATACTACTTACACATACGAAGACCGCTCTTCTAATCTGATTAACGTCTATGCTTGTTGCACGCGATGACGATTAGATCTCTTGGATCTATCCGATTGGATGATTCAGATCTTTTCCTAGGTTTCTTTTGAATTTATCAGGTTTCCTCGCCATACTTAGCACCTCTGCCAAGTTTAGTCTGTCTCTAAATTATCTAAATACAGAGTGAGTGAAGATTTAGGTGCAACAACACAATATTATACAAAACTCATAAAAACTTAGAAATATTTCAAAGGAAATAAAACCTCTGCGACTTTACCATTCGTGCACATTGTTCATAGAGATACAAAGAAATTCCAAATTTTACATTCCAATCCTCCTCCGCGAAAATCCAGCCAAAATCTATCAAACATTTGTCAAAATCCTATTCTACTAATTCCAAACTTACATAAATTCCCGCTCATACAAGAATCAGATCCTAAATCAATGGATCAAATCATCCTAATCCTAGATAATATCTAATTTGCATGATATTCTCCTTAGGAATCTCAACTAGACCTAAATACTTGAATTAATTACAAGATAATTCAAATCCCTGAATTCTAGCTCAAATCCTACCTAGAAAGCTTTGTAAGGTGACAACTAAAGGATCCCACTCCTTTGCCTGTATTTTTTTTTCATATTTTTGGAATAAATTTGAAGTCTTTTGTTTTCAAGCCTCATGCTCCCACATCATACTCCTGAGGACAAAATTTTTCATGGGCTTTCGTCCATGAGCTCTTCTACAAAATTGCCCAACTTTTGTAGCATGACATCTGTCATAAAGGTAACATCAGAAATTGATTGATCCTTCCACTTGATCAAATATTGAAAATACTCATGTCCTCTTGTATTTTTAAATAATCTCTTATCTAAAATCTTTTCTAGATGTAATACCTTTGTTGTAGGTAACATTTTACCCAATCAACCTCTTGCTCTTCTTTATATTTTGTTGTATCATCTGCATTTCTATTTTCACACTTGTATAAATCAGCAACATTGAAAATCAGAGATATTCCGATGTCAGGGGGTAATTCAATCTCATATGCATTTATAGAAAATTTGCTCAAGACTCTGCATGGTGCAGTTTTCTTAAATTTAACTTGTTATACTCCCTTTTTGGAAATATTTCCTTCCTTAGGTGTGTTAAAACCAAATCTCCAACCTCAAAATTAAAATATGTTTTCTTCAAATCTACTCTACTCTTATACTTTATGTTGCTATCCTATAACTTTTGTTTTACAAGTTCATATATTGCTCGAATCTCTGAAGCAAAATATTCTCCTTTAGCACTTCTCATTTCATGTTTTCCCAAGTCTCTTAATTCAAACACTCCTCTTGGGTGCATTCCATAAACTATATGGAATGGACTCCACCTTGTACTCCTGTTAGGAGAATCATTATAAGCATATTCAACCTGTGCCAAAACTTCATCCCATTGTTTGGATGTTCACTTGCAAGAATTCTCAAAAGATTTCCCAAGCTTTTATTTACAACTTCAGTCTATCCATCAGTATGAGGATGATAAGCTGAACTAAAATGAAGTTTTGTACCAAGTGTATTCGATAAGGTCCTTCAGAAATGAAAAACAAATCTGGTGTCTATGTTTGAAGAAATGCTCTTAGGTAACCCATGCAACCTTACAATCTCCTTAAAAAACAGATTAGCAACAAGAGTGCATCACTAGTATTATAACATGGAATTAAATGTGTCATTTTAGAAAATCTATCAACCAAAACATAAATTGAATCATTTCCTCTTTGAGTTTTTGGTAAACCTAAAACAAAATCCATACTTACCATATCCCAAGGTCTATCTAGAATAGGTAATGGAACATATAGACCTGTGTTTCGGCTCCTTCCCTTCGCATAATGACAGACTTTACAATTTTTTACATAGTTCTCCACTTTAGATCTCATCTTCTGCCAAACGTAAAACTGATTCAACTATTAATAAGTCTTGTCTACTCCAAAATGTCATCCACGTCCGCCATTATGTTTCTCCTTGATTAAATTTTCCCTCATAGAGAAATTTGGTATGCACAGTTGATTTCTTTTAAGCAACAATCCTTCTTGCAAGAAAAAATCCAGCCACTTACTTCTATCTAATAAAACAGGGTTTTTACAAGCTTCAAATGCCTTTTTAAAATCTAAATCTTTCTCATATAATTCTCTAAGAAAATCGAAACCCACCACTTGAGTTTGACTTTCGTGAACTAGGATACTTTTTCTGCTTAAGGCATCTTCTACCTTGTTTGATTGGCCATTTATATGTTTTATTACAAAATGAAAACTTTGAAGATATTCTACCCATTTTGCATGTTTCTGACTAAGCTGTGGTTGTTGCATAATGTACTGCAATGCATGATTGTTTGAATAAAGTATCAACTCCTTAGACATCAGGTAGTGTCTCCAGTTTTTCAATGACTACACAACTACATAAAATTCCTTCTCATAAGAAGAATAATTCTTCTTTGATTCATTCAGTTTTTCAATGAAATATGCTACAGGTTTGTCCTCCTGACTTAAAACAGTGCCAATAGCTTCTCCACTAGCATCACATTTCACTTGGAAAGGTTTATTAAAATCAGGGAAAATTAAAATAAGTTTTTCAGTGATCTTCCTTTTCAACAGTTGGCAGTTCTTTCTTGCGTCAACAATCCATTTAAATGGTTGTTTATCCTTCTTTATAGTGTCAATAATAGAAGCATTAATCTTACTAAAATTCCTGATGAATTTTCTATAAAAACTGGCAAGACCATGGAAACTTCTTACCTCAAAAAAAGTTTTTGGTGAAGGCCATTCTATGATTGCCTTTATCTTTTCTAGATCCATCTTTAATCCATCAACAGAAACAATAAAGCCCAAATATAGCAAATCTTCCTTCATGAATTAACATTTCTTTAAATTTAGCAGTAACTTTTCTTTTTACAGCTTTTGTAAGACATAACTGAGATGTCTCATATGTTCCTCTTTAGATCTGATGTAAACTAATATATCATCTAGATATACTATTACAAATTTACCAATAAGTTCTTTCAGCACTATGTACTAGGAGAATATGATAACCTAACAGGTATTACCATACATTCATAGAGTCCTTCATTTGTTTTAAAAGTTGTTTTCCATTCATCTCCTTCTCTAATCATTGTTTGATGCTACCCACTTTTTAAATCCATCTTTGCAAAATATCTTGCTCCATTTAAACAATCCATCAAATCTTCAATTCTAGGTAAAGGAAATTTGTACTTGATTGTTATTTTGTTGATTTCTCTAGAATAAGTGCACATTCTCCAACCTCCATATTTCTTTGGACTCAACACAGTTGACACTGCACAAGGACTCAAACTCTTTCTAACCAGTCCTTTATCTAACAATTCATGAACCTGCTTTCTGATTTCTACATCTTTTGTTGGAGTCATCCTGTAAGCTGCTTTATTTGGCAGATTTTCCCATGGAATGGAATCTATATGATGACCGATTTTTATTATGGGTGGTAACTCATTAGGAAAATCATCTACAATGATATCACAATAATTTTCCAGCATCTCTTGAATCTCAATTGGAAAATCAGAAATTTTACTGGAAGTAAATATTACCTTGTGTTTGCAAATCAATGAAAGAATTACCTCATTCTCTTTAATCTATTTCAAATATTCTTTTCCGCTAAGAAATAGAGTTTTTAGATCAAATTTTCTTGATGCATCCTCTTCATCCATAGACAACAATGAATGATTAACACCATATTTACTAAATTTGTATGTCTTCTTTGTCCCATCATGCATAGCTCCTCTGTCACACTACCAAGGTCTCCCCAGCAATATGTGACACACATCCATAGGCATCACATCACACAATTTTGTCTTTGTATCTGCCCAACTACAACTTCACTTCACACTATTCATTCACTAACAACTGATGTCCTTTCTGAAGCCATGACACCTTGTAAGGTCTTGAATGTTTCCTTTTTTTTTATCTCAACTTTTCCACCACTTCTGTAGAGACCAAGTTACCAGTGCTGCCACTATCAAATTACCATTTGACAACATTTTCCTTGAACCTTGCATAGTTTATCAACAATCATTTATCACCTTATGAGTCTACGAGATGCATTATCGCATATCACGGGATCGGGATATTTTACCTTAGGTGATACTTGTGGCATATGAAAGATGTGATGTGAGATGAGTCTTTAAGGCGCGCTATCTCATGTTGTGTTTTCATAATTCCGAAAGCTTGTTTATATGATGTTACCCATTACCCTTTGCGATGCGATGCTTTATTATTTAAGAGAATGATCTTATTTGGAACTTATCATAAAACATAGTTTTTTTTTTAGGTTTTGCGGGTGTTTTCCTAAGTTTATGATAGTATATTTTATTCAAAGGGAAATATAAGTGTTATTTTTTTATTCTCTAGAAGGGTCCGTATTTATTTAGCTTTATTACTAAAACTAAATAAAATGGGGGTTTTTGCTAGCCACAACAAGTACATAGACCTACCTAATGATGGAATCAACACAGGTCCAAACACATCGTTACTCCCAAGCTCTAATATTTGTTTCGACCTATTAGCATGAGAGGGGAAATTCACTCGATTCTGCTTACCATATACACATTTTTCACAGAAATCAAAATCCAGAGAGAGATTAGAAATACCTTCTATCATGCCCATACCACGAAGCATTCGAAGGCCCTTCTCTCAAATATGTCCAAGCCTTTGATGCCATAGCATGGTCTTTTCTCTAGAGACCACAACATTTTCTACTTCACATTCAGGAACCACAGAACTGTTGCAACCTCCAATAACAATGTTACCTTGAAGCTTGTACATAATTCCAATCCAAACTCCCCCAATCAATATCGGTTCTCCTTGAACCATCTTGTAAACATCTTTCTCGACCAATATTTTTACACCTGCATCATTGAGCTTGCTTACATAAATCAGATCTCTCACCAATGAAAGAATATGCAAAACATTGAGAAGTGTTCTAACCATTCCTCTTGCAACTTCAACTTGACTTTTCTGCCACCAATGATTCTAGCCTTCTTGTCATCCCCTAAGAAGACATTACCACCACCATATTTCTCATACTTTCAAAACCCCTCTCTATGGGGAGTGAAGTGAAAGGATGCACCTAAGTCAATCAACCATGTCCCTTGATCTACATGTCTAGTTGAAGAAGAATCCAAGTATACATGCTCACCTTCATCTGAGGTGGTTTTCCCTTTAGCGGAAGGAGCATCATCAAATCCCTTTTCTTTCTCAGTAGCTTTAGATTACAGTCCCTTTTGAAGTGCCCTTCCTTTCTGCATTTCCAGCACACCTTTACAGGTTTTCCTAAAGATTTAGATCTCCCTCTAGAATTAGATCTCCGACTTGAGGACTTATTTTTGTTTATTTTCTAGGGCCATCCTCAGATAGACAAGGCGTCACCATTCTGGCCCTCCATATTTTTTCGTCTCATCTCCTTCGATAGCAAGGATGTGACTATTTCATCAAACTGCAAGGTAGTTGCATTACTACTTATTACAACAACCAGACTGTTTCATGAATCCAGTAGAGAAAAAACAAACCGATGTACTCATCTTCATATGAAATTTTAATATTAATAGATAATAACTATCTTACCACAGTATTAAAGACATTTAGATGCTCTGTCATCAAGTCTCCATCTTTCATCCTTAGGTTATACAACGTTTTCTGTAGGAACGGTTTATTCACTAGAGACTTAGATTGGTACAGAGTCCCTAACTTGTCCCATAAAGCCTTCACTGAAGCTTCCCCTGATACATTCAACAATATTGAATCTGAGACACATAATCGTATTGTGCTCTTTGCCTTCCGATCCAACTTCACCTAGTGTTCAGTTGACATTGCTATTGGTTTAGTATGATGCAGGAGCATCTGGTTAACAGGATGAATACGTAAAGAAGGTTGATATGGATTCTGACAAGGACAGAGAACACAACTCAATGGATGGACAGCGTGTCTGTCTTTATTTTTATTTTTATTTATTGTTTTTGTTATTTTACTTTTCTGTTAAAAATGCCAAGAATAATGTAATGAACTCTAGTTAGGAAGAGTAGTAATTAGTCAGAGTCATTTGTTTCTGAATAGTTATATTACTGTTGTAAATACAAGCAAAGAAAAACATGCCAGTTAAGAATAAGTTTCAAATACGAAATAACTATTGTAACTGATAAGAAAACAACTAACAACAGTTATCCAACTGTTCGAAGACAGTGATACAAAAGGAGGAAAAATAAGCCCAATAGGGGTTGGCTAGTGAAGAAGATAAGAAAAAGAAATAAATATACTCATTCTTTTAGTGCACATACAATTCCACGAGTGTCCTCAAGTACTGTGAAAAGAAATTCAATGTTGTGTATTCCTTTGTTTTCTTTTATGATACAAAAAACAATTGTTAACAGGTTCACTACAGACTCCGAACCAGAACAGAAGCCCAATCATCAAAAAAAGAGCCACAACGACCAGCACAGGTCACACGGTCATATCGCCAGGTGTATATACATTTAACAGGTATGCAAACAAAACCATACAAGTGGTTCCAGAATTATTTTCATATAAAATTCACGGAATAGAACATAGTCATTAAAAGTCTGTATCAGTATTTACATTCTCTGTTCAAAGTAACTACAAAACCAACAGAGTTCGGAGACATGGGGAACTGACACGGTTGCAAACAAAATCCCTCAATAAAGAGTTCGAGCCCATCCCTTGAGGTTATCACAGAACCTCTCACCTAAGGAACCAACAGCAGACAGTGGCACAGAGCCAACGAAAACCAAGCAAACCATACAAGAACCCAAACAAGCACAGTTAAAACGACAAGGTGAAGCTACCTGTATATTATTCAGGGTGCCCGGGACTCCAAGTGTTCGGACCAACGAACAGCTCCACTTGCATAAGGGAAAACGAAAAAAGGGTCAGTCACCAACCACAACAAACGAAAACCATAACGGAGAATTGAGAAGAAACTGCTGAGGAAGTTTGACAAGGGCCATTACCTGATAGGCGAGCCGCAGCTATAAATTCCGTAACCAGACGAACCCCTGCTCACAGAGCCGAGCCATTAGTTTCAAAAGAAATAGCAGATATAAAATCTAGCAAAGAATGAAAGCTTACCAGTTGAGTTGGCAAAGGGACGGGCAGAGCATGCCTCATGACCAGTCGAAGCTGGAAGTCGACGAACCCACGTCCACATTAACCTTATAGCTCTTGCAGAGATATAAACCCTTGTGAGATACGAGCTGACAGCGACCAGAATACATAGAGGCGAACATCAAAACCGGATATACACTACAACGACAGCGAAAACACATGCAAATGGAACTATAATTCAAATCTTACCAGTGCTTCACCAAACAATCAATAGTGTACAGGCCAAGACTTGAAAAAGCAGATACCACAACTGCAACCAAACGCACACCACCCATCGACCGGGCTGACAGGTTTCATACATTTCATCGCAGAGCTAAAGACCAGTGCAACAATGACCACCCAAGGAGCGCGAACGGAGTAAAACCCAAACCGAGGCAGGTTTCCAAGATCCCGAGGAGGGACAGATGTCCACCCAGCAAACCATCAAGGTACCCATGCCGTAACCTAAGGAGATTGAAAATCAAAACAACATTTATTACCAAATCAATTACATTATTGTCCAGATCGTAAGTGCGTTACACATTAGCTTTGGAACGACGGGACCACGTGCTTTGGCTCCATCATAGTACCTAGATCTACTATGGTCCACTGATCTTTATCCACTAGCAGTTCCTCCATCTTGAGTTTCCACAACTCAAACTTTGGCCATTAAATTTCTCGATCTTTATCTTTCCACTGCTTGTCATCTTCTTTCACCACAAGAATCAATCCTGCATATCTCCCACTAAGTACGGTCTACCACAAGTGTGAGAAAAAACTCCTCAACAACGAAGGCGTCCCCTTGAAGCCAAAACAACTCTGATACCAAATGTAGGTTTTAACCATCTACAGAAAATATGAGCATATGAATTCTAAAAATAGAAAATAAACAATGGTGAGAGCATAAAACATAAAACATATATACATAGAAAATTTCCCCTAGATCCCAAAATTGGGACTACCAGATTGACTTTTCATTATGATCATTTCTATGTTACAATACATATATATAGATGCCAAAGCATCCATTAACCCTGGATTAAAGGATAACTATAGTTCCCTTGACTGGATCTACAAAATACCATGGACAGAAAACCATCATGCCTAAAACCATGTGCGAAATCCATGCACAAAACCATATGTAGGTTTTATCACCTAATATAAGATTCAAAAAAAAAATCTCAAGGCGCTGCCCAAGACCCCATGTAGGAAAGCGGTAGCCCCCCTACTTACCCCCTACACCACCCCATGCAATGTACAAAGAGCCTTACCGCCCCCTGCGCATAAGATAGTTGTGAGAAAACATAACACAACCCAACACTTACCTTACCCATTAGTGATCTTCTTAAATCCAAACTCAATTTCCTTCAAAGAAATGATATCATCTTTCGTAAAAGGCCCATCCTCTGACTCTTAAATATTATATTTGTGCATATAAGCCTACATATATATATAAACATATAATTATCTATTTTCTATAAATTAAACTAATATTTAAAAAAAATAACTTTTCATTATGATATAACAAATGATTTTTATTTCTAATATATACATATCAATACTATAATTAAGATATCAATACTATAATTAATTATCATCCTAAGCACAAATATCCAATTCGAAATATCATATTTATTTTATTTATGTTTGTATTATCATTGTTGTATAATACATAATATTCTTCTCTTGGTTCTATCATATTTTGTCCATTAATTTGTTGTTCATAGTTGAAGATCTCAATAGAGTCTTGGTACATATTACAAGCAAGCAACATGTAAAGAGTTAATATATATCCACATACAAAAATTTATATTTAATGAGCACATATTGTAATTACATGTTAACAAGTTGGCAAGAGTAGCTTGTTACTTGCATCTTTAACTATTTTATTTTCATCAGATTCACATTTTATTGAGTAATCTTATTTTAATTTTTACAATACACGTAAATATGTAGACTCACATTATACTTAAAAAGTGTTGATATTAAATGTAAGCAATGATATATGTATATCGAAACCAACATGTTGCTTATATTGTTATCAATTATATTTTCCATTACTCTAGGTTTTTCCCTCTTTTAAAGAATATAATATATATATTTTTTAATTTTTTGTATATGTTTTATTAATATTTTGAAAATATAAATTATTAATACGGAAATAAGGAAAATTGATCTTGTGGTTTCTTATTAGCAAAGTGATTTAATGATGTCAATTTGACTAATTGAGTTAACCCTTCGGGTTTCATTTCTATAATATCATAAGAAAAATAGGTTTACATATAGATCGTTAACCAAATCTTAATTAACCATACTCTAATTATAAAGTTATTGAAAAAATATTTCAAGAGATTTAGACGTTTTTTGCTTTTTTGTTTATTCTCTCTCTCTAAGAGTAAAATAAGGTAAAGTAAAACTTATCTAAAGATAAGGTTTGATAAGTTGCTTCCTTCCACCTTCCTCCCAACTACAACTTTTAATAACAAGAATACCTTCCATTTACCCCGAGCCCAATCTATGCTGTAAAATAATTTAGTCTAACTTCTTCACTTTCTTGGTTTCCACTCTTCCATTCCTAGTTTCAATTTTTCATTTTCTAATATTTCTTCTTAACACCATTTCTAGGTGCTCCCTCAAAAGAAAGTATCTCTTATTTATATTTAGCAGAATCATTTTTTTTCTCCACTTGAAAACTAACTGCCCATCCATGGTTAATTTTACACTTTGGTCAATGTTTTTCTATGGTATTATAAGCATAGTCATTTTGAAAATTAGGCTTTTAATATTTCTTCTAAATTTCCAGTTGATCCTGAATACAACTTCCTCAAAATACATCAC